>OX422142.1:67630268-68100148 GCA_949129095.1 Volucella bombylans | reverse complement strand
CTTCAGCACAGCCCTACATTTTTTACACTGTGCACTTTTTCCATCTTTTGATGTGTAAAAATGATGCCAAACTGTTGGTGACGGGTCAGATTCACAATCTTTTTTATGCTTGGTAAAATGAGTTTCACTTGACATTTTTCAAATCACGCAATAATTATAGGGACTAGTACTTTATTTAAAACGCATGCGAGAACACCACAAACACAATAGAAACCAAACTGATAACTAAACTTGTTTCCCTTTCTCCTTTAACCAGGCGAGAGTATGGCTGCCGGCTGGTTAGCACATACCCACCCCGTTATTTACATAACCGTAATTTGTTAACAGATCCAGAAACGTATTGTCTGGCGTTAAAGACAAGCGGGAGGGGATAGTGGTGTGTTCGCACTGTCGCGCTAGTCATCGGTCTAGTTTCAGATCAGTTTTAAGGCATTTTATTTTCTAATCATTAACTCTTACATACTAACAAAAAATACTTAACTGCTAGCTTAAAATTACTTAACACTCTTATACTAACTTACTGGTCCTACGCGGGCACTCTAAGCTACTCTGAATACTTATATCTATGTCTTTCGACTTCATTACATTTTATTTAGGAATATTTATTTTCTATACTTAAGGCATTTGTTTACAAAAACTTAGCATATGGACATTTTTTTATTTTTTATAAAACTTAGTATCTAACTTAAAATAAACCTTAGCCTACCTAACCTAAATGTACAATACACACATTAAACACACATAGACATTATACACAATCATATACATATATCAGTATACACCTTTGTATACACTGATATACGTATATGTTTCTTAAATGCTAACCTAAACCTATGTAAGCTGGCCACCGCTATTCACAGAGAATACAGATTGGTCAGCTCTGCCTCATTAGTGTGGCTGGTCCGTAATTAACGGAAACTATGACGAAACATCTTCCCCATCATTCAACCACCAGAAATGCTGGTGCTGCCGAACGACATCCCTCTTATCGCGATTCCCCACCGCCCTACTGAACCTGAGACGATCCACACTGCCGTGTGTGACGTCTCTGTTGTAGTTGAGTCGCCTGTCCCCAGCTGTCCGAGCGACATGGAAGATTAACGGGACAGCTGATCTATCCCGGATCAACCCTATCTGATCTAGGTAGAGGAATGCTTCCGGTGGAACGAAGCCGTCAGAGCGCACACTCTCGTGGTAAAGGTAATTGGGGTAGTACGCCCCAGATATCAGGTTATTCGTCGAGGTCATTGGTCTTGCAATGTGCCTTCGAGTCAGCTTAATTTAATTTCGAATGCAGAAGTGGTGCACCAAGATGCGATTGTCCAGGTCATAATTAGAGCCAATGGTATCAGTGGCCTTGTATACTTCCTGGAAAGTCGCCCCTAAGGCCTCAACCTTCTCCTGTGGATCCCCGATCACAAAGAAGTCGTCATCCTCAGCGGCTTCATTTGGATCAATACCTGCTGTTGTCAGTAACCGTTCGTTGTCCTTTGTCCGGGCTATTTTAAGACACTGAAGGTCGTTTTGATTTTTTCTTCCGAAATAGTTTATTTAGTTGCGGAAACATATTCGGGTTGCTGGTGTTTACAGCCCGAACCTTGTTGTTCCAATATGAACTTACAGAAATTCTTTAATTCTCTTTTATTAACGTTTGCACATTTTTAATCGACGACTTCAGTGTCCTAATCTCCGGGTCTTGTCTGTCAGTTAACTGTCTATTCAAGTTTTTGAGTCTTGTCAGAAGTCTATTTTTCTGTCGGTGCAGTGCGTCAATAGTAGGATTGCGGAACAGGTTTTCGTTAGTTGTACGTCGATACCGCGGTATTGTAGTGTCCATAGTTTATTTAATTGTCTCGTCCATTTGTTTTAGGTAATTGTCGATCTCCTCGTTTGACAAATTCCTATTGGACGGTGGGTGGAGCGTGTTCGAGGAGAATGCTCTTGTCAAGGTTGCGGAGAAGCGTGTCCATCGAGTCTTACCGTAGTTGTAAGAATAACTTTGGACAAACTCCTCCAATTCCGCAATTTTGTTTGGAACTGCAATTTCAATGCTGAAACCGCAATGGTCGCTGTCATACACGAATGTGCGCAGACTGTTTAGCGTTTGTAATTTCGTACCTGTCAGTCGTATACGTTCGTCGTACAGCAGTAGATCCAAATAAGACCCGCCTCTAGGAAACGACAGGTTATCCGTCGCTTTAAGACTGAGTCTGTACATGACATCGTGCTGACTCCACCAATCGAGTAGTAGGTTCCCTCTTGTATTTGGCAAGTTATTTCCCCAATCTCTGTGTTTAGCGTTGAAATCCCCGCCGGTTATAAAATAATTCTCCCCCGAGTCCAGCCTCAGAAGTCGAAAAAGCGTGTCGAGCTCTGTAATGAATAGAGTGTATTGAGAAGCCTCAGGTGCATAAACAGAGGCCAAGTACAGCCGCTTTGCACTGCAGAGCGGGATGTAAACGACGACTGCTTCCAACACCCGAAACCTGCGCAACACGCCCTTGTACACTCTGTGAAATTGTATACCTTCTTTAATGAAGATCGCGACACCGCCTCCACGTTTGGATCTGGGCCGGTTTCTTCTTCTAACAATATAATTATTGTACTCCAGTTTGTGCTTATCGGTTAGCTTGGTTTCGCTAGCGAAAAGCACATCAGGAGTTTGGTCTTGTAGCAATTTAAACATCGGGGCTCTTCGTTCGATCCTAATCAGTGAATTAACATTCACCGCAAGGACCTTCAAAGTTTGCTCCACCATGTTGTTACGTGCAAATCACGCCCCAAAAATCCTCCATTCCCTTTGGTCCTGTTGTTGTCTGTTTCACCCTCTGCCCTCCTGCCTTTTCTTGTTTTGTCCCCGTTCTTTTCTTCCCGTCATGCTCTGGATGCCACGGCACAGGTGGGATTTACTAGATCCTTTGGATCCAGTTCCCTCCCCCGGCCTACCGCTCCAGAGATGACCATATAGGTACCCTTGGAAGAGCCAGGCGGACGGCCTGGAGACCCTAGCGGACGGACGGTCTGCCCCCCCTTGATGCCCGAAGAGGTCGACACCCCAGCAATGGCCGAGAGCCCACCCTAATATATATATTGTTTGCTTTCAGCCACAAAATTTGTAAGACCCCCAAAACCCCAAATGCAAAAACAATAATTGTGAAAGAAAGCTCACGATTCCCCACGATCCGTTCCCCTCATTCGTGTCTGCAAGGAGACTTACGGGCCCCGCAGTAGAATCTATTTTATAAAAGTTTTCTTCCTACTTGGCGGTCACCATTCGAGCTCCCCTTAATTGTTACCCAAAAGAGTTCCGGGTCCGAGGGCGTAATATGGACCCAAGCAGTCACAGACAGACAGAACGAACAGAACGAACACGACAAAACATCGACTGGCGTGATTGGGTGGTTTCATAGGGAGGCTGTCAGAGCTCTGGAAGTGAGTCCCTTTGTTCTGACAGCTGAATTAGTGGAACCATGCATGAGTGTGTGTGTGTGGGTGGCATAAATAACTAAAACAGAGCAAGAAATTACAACTACCCAACGAACGAACAAAAAAAAACCAACACGAAAAAAAAACTAAAGGAAAACCACAAGACGAACGAGCAAACATAAAGAAACCAACAAGGAGGAAAACTAAGGGAAAACTACACCACGAACGAACAACAACAAAAAAACCGATCAATAAAGGAAGACGGAAGCCCGACCGACAAGGAGCCAACGGACGAAACCTACGACGAGAGTGACAGCGGCGGGAAGTACCCACTCCCCTCACCAACCCCAACAAACAGATAGGAGCGACCCCAAGTAGGCAGGAAAACAGATAAGTACCCCTCTTAATTCTTTTGATATCATTTTATTTGCGTTATCTACCCCAGTTGGGGTTATTTGTAAGTAGTAGAGTCCCGTAAGGTTCTTTCCCGTTTTCTCGGCAAACCCCGTGACCCTTTAGCGGTTACCTTTAAAACGTTCGCGACCCCGTTACCTCCTAGTGAGTCATCCCGTTTGTGATCGTACGGAATCGTGGGCCTTCCGTCGGCCGTCAAATTTAGTGTAATAGTCTGTTAGTTAAATCTTGTGGTGGGCAACCCCTTTGGTGTCCCACGATTGTGACTTGTCCGGTACCATATACGGCCTTTGTTATCCCCCTTTGTTTACAAAAAAATACATGCACTTAAATTCCCCATCAGGGAAAAATTTATTTGTTTTATTTCTATTTTGTTTTCCCAATTTCGCAAAAAAAAATTGGGTGGCGTCCAATTATCCATTGTTTACAGTCAGTTTCCCCCTTGTCGAACCCCCCCGTACAGAGCAGCCGGTGTGCGCAGCTTGGAACCAGCTGCTTGTTGCAATTCCGGTTTTCTCGCGATCCCCTTTTGGGCTTGTTTTCAGTTTTGCGTATTTCCTTTCACTCGTCTACCAACCACCATCCGTGTGGTTGCGGTTCCCCTCTTGCTCGTGTAATAACTTTGTTCCTTTGTTTTGTTTTGGTTGCCGGTAGCCCGGCACTCTTCTCCTTTTAAATTGTTAAAATTTGTTTTCAACGCGGAATAATTTTCCTCCTCCGGGAATTTTGCAACAATGTGCGTACCCATTACGACATGTGTTGCGTTAGGCCCGGCAGCAGCGCATAGATCTGGGCCACCCGCTTGGCCTGTTCTTGTACCTGCTGTTGCAGCTGAGCCATCTGCCATTGGATTGCGGGCAAGATGGCCAGCATGTTAGGTGCAGCTTTCGTTGTTCTTGGAATTGGCGCCGGAGAAGCAACAACGTAGGAAATTTGGGAATTAACGGCTGGTTTTTGAAACCTGACTGGTGAACGTTTGACCTACACCTTCTGCTGCCGAGCCAGTTTTGCTTTCTTAATGTCAGCGAACTTAGGGCAACCCCGATAGTTTGCGGTGTGTCCCACGTTTCCACATAACACGCACGAAAGCTGCGACATATCGGATGCTCCGTCAATACCCAGAGCACACTCCTCGGAACTGTGGTTCTTAGCGCACTTCACGTATCGAGGCTGCATTTGGCAGTTCGACGCGGCGGGCCCGAACCTCTGGCAGCGAACGCATTGTAGAACGCATTCGCTCCTTTTTAATTTTTCCCAGTGAATCACCCGGTAATCTAGGACATTGATACTCCGTAGACTATCCAGACGACTTTCGGGACTGAGCTGCACCAGGAAGAACGACAGACTCCGTTTATCCCGCCTGGCTCTAGCTGTGGTAAACGGCTTTACCCCCACAAACTTGAATCCTTCGCACTCTTTCTCTTTAAGCAGTGCCAGGATCTCCTCAGGATCAGAAGACGGTTCCAACCCCTTCAGCAGCATCGATTGCCACTTTTCACACTTCGGTGTGAATGAGTAGTACTCCGTCGTCATTTCCTTTAGGAGCCCTTTCACTTTCGCGTAGCCCTCCACTGTATTACAGTGGATGGCATGACGATCGTTCCCCAATCTCTTAATTTTAAAATTGTTACCAATGACCAACTTACACAGGTCCTTGGTTGCATTTACCTCTAGTTTATAGGTGTTGGTCAGAAGCACCTTCTCCTTCTTCTGCTGCTGCCGTTGTTTTTGTTGTTGTTGGTGTTCTTGCTGCTGCTGCTGCTGTTTTTTCAGCTACTGTGATTTCAGCTGTTCTTGTTCTTGCAGCTGCTGCTGCTGCTGCTGTTGCTTTTGCTGCTTTGGCTTTTGCTGCAGTTGGTGTTTCGGCTGCTGCTGGTTTTGTTGCTGCTGCAATTGTTTTTTCTGCTCTTGTTGTTTTTGTTGTAGGGAGCTCTCTATTTCTGATTGCTCCCTCTGTCTGCGCGCAGTTTGCTTTTGCTTAATAGGAAGCACTTTTTGTTCCAGCTTTTGTATGCTGCTTTTTATATTATTAATTTCTTCATCTTCGTTTTCCGACTCAGATGAAAATAGAGAGGCAAAGTTGTTGGTGCCTTCCTCCTCTTTCTTTTCTTCAGCTGTTGAAACAGCACTTATTTTTTTTTGGTTAGATTAGGAGGTGTTTTCAACCTCTTCCTCCTTTTAATGGCATTCGCCACGGTTATGGGAAGAGCGGGGCGCTCTCCACCATCCATCATGAGAAAAAAAGTTCGAAGTTTCACTCGGGATTCGAAGCCGTGTCCCACGATTTTTGACTGGCGCCGCTAACCGCTGGGCTACCCCGAGTCAGTTGACAAAATCGCAACTAATTGTATTTATACACTGAATTATTATTTTTTTTTACTTTACGAAAAGCCGAAAGACGTCTATTCTCACCGGAGATTTGCGAACTACTCCGAAAGACTCTCCAATCTCGGTATGTGTGTCAATGACAACTTACGTTGGAATTACCCCATATTTGGTGTCGTCAAAGGATTCAAAACCGTGCGATAAAACTTATAAGTGATACTAATATCACTCAGACAATGGACACCCTCGAGCACCGACGTAATGTCTCATGTCTTACTCTATTTTATCGCCATTTCCACCATCAATGCTCCATCGACAGTATCATTCCACCCCTTCAAACTCTTAAGCGTAACACCCGTCTCGCTATGAATGCTCACCAGTATACCCTCCGTAGCCTCAGTAGCCGACCTTCGGACGTACTCTAAAATATCGTGATTCACTCCTAAGCCGTACAACTCACTTATGAAATGTCCTGCCTAGCTCTTTATTTCCTAGTACTTATAATATTCAATATTTAAAACCAACGTTCATCGGTACCTCTCTTTCTTTCCTCCCTGATTTCCCGTAGCCCGCGCTGTGCCCAAATTCGTTAAGAGGGTATAAATTATACAAAAAAAACATATATTCAACGGACAAAAACTTCGTCCTTATTGGTACGTCTAAGTACGAATTTTATAATCAAAAACTGTAGAAAATATAACGACACCGCTAAGATAACCCTTGTGGGGCATATAAATTTTTAAACTCAGTAAATGGCAAAGTACAAAGGTTTCATTCCACGTTATCGTAAATAACGAGATGTTTAAAGACAGATCATATTCAATATTCATAGATGTTTCACTGAATTGCTAGATCGCTCAGTTTACGAATAAAATTATTCTTTAAACTCATCTACTAAGAAATGTCAATTTGAGTGTTCTTCGGTAGGATTGGCTTCATAGACTCTGAGAAATATGACCAAGAGGATAGGAAAAGGCATAATAAAAAGAGACATCCAATAAAAACCTATACCACTGGTGAAGTTGCTTATGTTAGGATCAATAAGTGTTTAGGGACAAAACTATATCTAAGATTTCGGAAGACCATACTGAAAAAAAAAAATCTACAACTATCCTTACTCATCAGATAAAATTGTTCATAAAAATAACATCAAAAATTATTCCCTCTTTCTAGATCCCTCGTAACTACGAACTACGGAAGCATAAATATTGAACTACTCCAATTCCAAAGTTATGACGCTGACTACCGGAACCTTCAAGTTAGACTTCGACTTTAAAGCTAATAATAATCGACGAAAACAATTCTATGTACCCATTTCTTTCCTACGAAACCACCAAAATCCTAACCCCACTTAATCGTTTAAGATAAATGGATCTTTAAACTTCCTTGGAAACACATGGAATGGATAGTAATAAGCGTCGTAATATAAAAAGACAATACAAATTTCAGGCAAAAATAAGCCTGTACTTATTATTCGTAGCAAAGGACAATAAAGTAACCGTCTTCACAACGAGTGGTCGTAGAATTCATAAATCTCATATAAAAAATATTTAATAAACAGGGGATGTTCTCGTCGCGGGGAACGTCGAGAAGATGGCTTCTCAGCAATAGTGAATAGTTGATTCACTTCACGGTTGATGATATTAACAAAAGGGGGAATAAAAAACGGCGACGTTTCTTAAACGTTATAAATTTGGCTTTATTTCAATTCAAAGGTCTCAATTCGAATAAGTTCAAATTGTTTTACCCCTTGCAAGAAACCTCGGTGGTATTATGTATACACCACCTCAGCTGTAAATCATATGGTCATTAACCTTGACCGTGAAAATGTTTATTTTGGTGTTGGGGTTATATAAACTTGATTTTCTTACAACTACTACATATCTATTTATACCATTCAGGTGGTTCACACTGTGCGAGAGTGAGCACGCATATGTTACAATTTGGCTTGGTCTCCTTCCTACACAATTCGCCCGATTTCCATCGTAATTAGTGCGACTGTTTAGGACAGTGATGGAAAGAGTCCGATGGTGCATTGCCAATTTGTCATCGGGCGCATTTGACATTTCTTCTGTATCCTCGGTTTGTTTACGGCGTCCCAATCGGTGGTAATATTAATATTTTTGTGTTGGGAAACCAACATGCTCCCGGCCTCCAGTTTTGGTGCATTGCGATGTTTCCTGTGCGAGATGTTGGCGTCCTGTCTTCTTGGTGATTTGCTTCTGTGCTGTTGTTGTATGGCTTAGTTCTCACAGCCATTTCCTCATCCGTATTTTTGAGGTTAGGTACATATGGCTATGAAAAAATAAATCGAGGCATTAGTTTGTTAACATTAAAAAATGCAAATTATTTAAAAGATAAAAAATATCAATTGCACTGAAAGTGATGGATTGAGGTGAAGTCTAACCCGATAGTTATAAAGGTGAGTTGACTTCTATTGTTTTGATGGTTTGTTTTCGTTCTAGTGGGGTTCAGGGGTGTGTTGTTTTTTTTTATCCGAGACTATAGGATTAGGGGAGTGAGCCAATTTATTTTGATATATTGTTAATTTAATTTAAATTAATTTGATATTGGCAAAGGGGATATTTTTGCGATCGGTCGTTTTGTTATCTAATTTTGTGTTTTGATGGTCACCTCGTGCGTTAGAACGTCCGATCCGTGGTGTAGATCGATGACTCGAGCGAGTAGCCATTCGGATAGGGGGAGGTTGTCTTCCTTAACGAGAACAATATCTCCCATATTTATGTTACATTGCTGTTGCATCAATTTTGGCCGCTGTTGAAGTAGGTGAAGATAGGATGTGCTCCATTGCTTCCAAAATTCCTGCATGAGGCGCTGCAGGTATCTCCATCTGTTCAAGTTTTTTATGTTCTTTTCTGTTAAGTTCCTGTCTGGCAGCATTCGTAGTGGTGCCCCAATGAGGAAATGCCCTGGGGTTAACACAGTCAAATCGTCGGGGTCTGACGTCATTGGGCATAATGGCCTAGAATTGAGGCATGCCTCGATCTGTGCCAGCAGTGTTGCATATTCCTCGAACGTTAATCTTGAAGATGAAATTATCCGTTTTAAGTGGGGTTTGATTGATTTGACACCAGCCTCCCACAGACCTCCAAAATGTGGCGATGACGGAGGATTAAAATGCCATGTCGTTTGGTACGATGCAAGATTTTCTGCAACTTCAGTTTACCATTCAGACGTTATGAATTTCCTGTCCTTCCTCAGCTCGTTGTTAGTGCCCTTGAAGTTGGTACCACAGTCGCTGAACACATTCGCACAATTTCCTCGTCTAGCCACAAATCGTTTAAAGGCTGCGATGAATGCTGCTGCGCTTAAATCACTGACTAACTCAATGTGGATTGCCTTTGTCGCAAGACAGATAAAAACGCCAATATATCCTTTGGTCATCCTATTGCATCTTCCCTTCCACATTTTAATTTCGACAGGTCCAGCATAGTCCACGCCTGTGTTGTGAAATGGTCGCGACACACTTACGCGTTCCAATGGAAGATTTCCCATTAACTGATCCTGCATTTTCGCGTTGTAGCGATGACACCGAACGCATTTATGAATTGTTGACTTGACAAGACCCTTTAACTTCGTTATCCAATAAATGTTTCGGATATCAGCCATCATCATCTGCTGACCACCATGCAGGGTTCGTTGATGGGCATCTGCTACCAGCAATTTTGAGAAGTAGTGGCTTTCTTTCAGTATTATTGGGTGTCGTTGCTGAAACGGGAGTGGTGAATTTGATAATCTACCCCCAACACGAAGAATTTGTTTCTCTTCAAGAAAGGGGTTAAGGGTTTTAAGTGAACTTGTCCTTGGTATGGATCGATTGCGCTTCAGGGCGTTAATCTCTTCTTTAAATAGATCCCTTTGTACAATTTTGATAAGTTGATAGTGAGATGACATTAGATCATCTGCAGTGATTGGATAAATATCCAGTGGCCTTCTTCCTTGCTTATTTCGAACGTTTTCAAGGTATCGTCGCCAAATTGCCGTTCTGCGTACTAATCGTTTAAGAGTAGAACAATTTTGAAAAAATGTATTAGCGATAGTAGTGCAGAAGCACTGTCTTGCTTCTTTTCTCGTTTCCTCTTCTATTTCCATTGGATTTGTTGTCAGTAAAGCACTCGATACAAAACCCTTGAGAAATTGTGGACCATGCTACCACAGTTTACTGTCGACCAACTCTTCGGGATACAGTCCCCGAGACCCGAAGTCTGCTGGATTATCTTTGCTGCCTACATGTCGCCAGATATCCTTGTTTGTGAGCGTTTGAATTTCAGTGATTCTATTGGCTACAAATGTGGTGCAAATGGCTGGATTTCCATTTATCCATGCCAACGCTATCATGGAATCTGACCATGCAAATATCTCCAATTTTTGGAATTGCATGACAGTTGACATTCTATGCAGGAGCTTTGCCAGTAATAATGCAGCACAGAGTTCCAGTCGTGGTAAGGATATATTTTTTACTGGAGTTACTCTGGTTTTCGATGCCAATAAGTGTACTCTCTCCTGTCCATTTGATATCACTCGTGCATATATGACTGCTGCATATGCTTTCTCTGGGGCATAACTAAAACCGCGGAGTTCGACCTGTGATGATTCTTCACAGCCTTTCTAGTTTTTGAAGACCAGCTCGGAGTTCTACCCACGGTCCTTCTATGTCCATTGATATGTTGGAGTCCCAATGGGCAATGCATTGACCCAAAGCTGCTGCAAAATCAGTTTTGCTTTGATGACGCACGGTGAAATTCATCCCAGAGGATCAAACAGGCATGCTATATCGCCAAGTACTGACCGCTTTGTGTGTTTATTTACCTTTGGTATATTTATTTTAAATGTAAATGTATCCTTTGCAGGATGCCATTGGATGCCTAACGTCTTAATAGCATCCTGTGAATCAAATTTTAAAGGTAGATCCACTTCTCTCTTCTCTTTCCCTTTCAGGTATCCGTTCTAAGATTGTTGTTGAGTTGCTGGTCTGCTTCATATATGAAGTCGTCTACATAAAAGCCCTCCATGATTGCTTTCGTTACATGAGGCTTAGAATTTTCGACGTCCATCGCTAACTGCTTCAAGGTCCGTACAGCTAGATATGGGGCTGACGCTGTTCCAAATGTTACCGTGTTGAGAGCAAATGTCCTTATGGGCTCGTCGCTTCTTGACCGCCACAGAATTAGCTGATATGGAGTGTCCTCTTGAGCTATCCATATCTGTCGATACATCATACTGAAATCTGCTGCGAATACCACTTTAAACTTCCTCCACTGTTCTATCAGATCAATAATATCCACTTGCAATCGTGGACCAACCATGAGGTAATCATTTAATGAAATGATCCATGATCCCATGGATGTTAGACAGGACACACCAAAAACTACTCGCAGGTTGGTTATCGAGCTTGATTCTTTAATTCAGCGTGGTGTGGAAGGAAATAATGGCCTCCATTCTCCAGGTCGACATCTGTTGTAACTTCTGTCATATGTTTGAACATATCGTATTCATTAATGCAAGATGTGTATGCTTACTTAAGTTTCTCGTTTGAGTTGAGGCGTTTTTCAACTTGGAAGGATCTTGATATAGCTGCCCTTTTGGAGTTGCCAAGATTGGGTCGCATATTATTTTTAAACGGTAGCCTCACTTTGTTTTAGCGCTATTTCCACCACCAGTGCTCCACTGAAATCGCCAGTGGAGCAATTCCGCCCATTCAAACTTTCAACCGTAACACCCGTCTCGCTATGAATGCTCATCAGTATACCCTCAAGCCCATTTTCGGACGTACTCTAAAATATCGTGATTCGTTCCTAAGCCGTACAACTCGCTTATGGAATGCCCTGCCGATCTCTGTATTTCCTGGTCGTTATAACTTGTAACCATTTAAAAACAATGTACATCGGTACCTCTCTTTTCTTCCTCCCTAAATTGCCTTTGCCCGCGCTGTGTACAATTACCTTAAGGGTACTCAAACCCCTTGAGCGCGCGCTCATTATAAAAAAAAAAAAAAAAAAGCCTTACCTCATATCTACCATCTTCTCTTCGCCTTGTTGTGTTTTGATAATGCAGCTGACACTTCTCTTCTTCTTGTGTTAGCTTGCGTGTCTCCATATCCTCTTCTATCTCCCAAAATCAATTGCTGACTGTTATCCACTGGACACAGGTTTTGTCGACTGGTTGGGTTTAGATGTTGCGTGGTGAAATACATGTACGTTTTATACAATAATTTATCATTAAAAGGCAGCAGAGGAATAATGTTCCTATCTTAGATTGCTTTTGCAACTGCAACTACAGTATATTGAAATCTGAGCTACAGTTGCAGAAGGCTTTGAGTAGCACAGTTCCTTGCTGTGATTCTAGCCGTTATACCGTTTACAGACCACCTTGAATTCGTGGATTCGTTGGAACCGGGATTCGTCGTCTCGTTGGGTACTGTTGCCTGATGATTGGGCTGTTATTTTTGGATTATTAGTCCGGTTTCACACTGACCCACAGTACACTTTCAATGTCTTTTTTTTTACTTTTTTACTTCTTATGTTTATGGAAAGTACCACTGAAACTAACTACACTTTTATTAATTTAAATTTTTATCGCGGTTTCTTTTAAAAGGCTTCGAAGGACCATGTTCTCGTCGTAGGGAACGTAGAGAAATAATGCTGGAGATGGCGTCTCAGCAATAGTGAATAGTTGATTCACTTCACGGTTGATGATATTAACAAAAGGGGGAATAAAAAACGGCGACGTTTCTTAAACGTTATAAATTTGGCTTTATTTCAATTCAAAGGTCTCAATTCGAATAAGTTCAAATTGTTTTACCCCTTGCAAGAAACCTCGGTAGTATTATGTATATACCACCTCAGCTTTAAATCATATGGTCATTGACCTTGACCGTGAAAATGTTTATTTTGGTGTTGGGGTTATATAAACTTGATTTTCTTACAACTACTACATATCTATTTATACCATTCAGATGGTTCACACTGTGCGAGAGTGAGCACGCATATGTTACGATTTGGCTTGGTCTCCTTCCTACACAATTCGCCCGATTTTCATCGTAATTAGTGCGACTGGTTAGGGCAGTGATGGAAAGGGTTCGATGGTGCATTGCCAATTTGTCATCGGGCGCATTTGACATTTCTTCTGTATCCTCGGTTTGTTTACGGCGTCCCGATCGGTGGTAATATTAATATGTTTGTGTTGGCAAACCAACAGGGGATAATTACAATATGTTGATTGTATACTTAAGGAAAAAATATGCACACCATACTTGCTCAATACACCTACAATGCACCTCTAGCCATTCGTTATACTTATAGCACAAATAGGAATTATATGTAAATTTTAAGTCCAAATAATTTTAAGAAATATTACACCAATTATAAGAACTATAAATGAAGATCGGGGTTGTGTATTTTAATTAAGTGTTTAAATTAGATTTTAATAAGAGTAAAATTGTTACAGAACCGAAAAGATTTTTTTCTGTTGTTTTTATTTAAAACCTTTAATTTCCACTTTCGGATCACACTAAAGTTGTGAAAGACATACTAGTATGTCCACATATGTACGAGTATATCGAACCACGAAAGATATTTGCATATCCCACATATTAATTCCTTAGCTGTAACCCAGGGGTTACAAGGCACTCATAGTTTCCCTGAAAGAGAGTAAGGGTTGAATCGTTGATGGCAGTTTCAAGCTGGCACATACCATTGACCTAGCGCAATTTGAACATCGCATTAAGATGGAGACGGAAAACGCATAATCGAATTCCATTCGCGACACGTAAAAGGACGTGTTTATTCGCTGAAAGGCAAACCAACGAGGAAGGCAAGATCCATTAAATGTTTGGGAACTGTTGGAAGTGCGTGCCTTGCAACCCCAATGCCATGGACTGGAGCGAAATATTTCGGAATGAAGAAGCTATAATTGAAAACAGTAACTAACAATATTAGATCAACGAGAGGGTCTGTGAAATAGCACAGACCATGAACTTGGTCATAGGGAGACACGAAAACGGTATTAACGACTCAATTTCTGAAAGATTCGAGCAGGGTATTTTGGATGAAATACTGGTCATTAAAGAAGAAATAAATGAGATTGTTCGAGATTGTCAGTGATTAATATACCAACCACCATGCAAGTAGACATACATAAAAAAACACAAGAAAAAACAAATTAAATTTTTTATCGAAGGGAACTCTCTTGTCCACCGATTATATGAATGTGATGGTCCTGTATTACTCTTTTTCCAATCTTACTTACCTCGTTTAAGTTTTCGATCTTCTCTCAGTTTAGGCAGAAATTTTCTGATTGAGTTCACGGAATCTACAAGAAGAATCTACATTTATTTTAGCTGCAGTTGCGAAGCATAGCTATTATCAGAATAAAGTCTATGTAATTGTAAGCTTCAGCAGAAGTTAAGCACAACCCTGCTACTTACATTTTCCGACACAGTTAGCAATTTTCTCTGTATGTTATAAATTCCAAATGATAAATTATGCACATATCATCCACACTTTATATCCTCATTTTATCGGCATTTTAGGCATATACGAGTATTGTTACTGCAACCTTTAACTTTGATCATCTTCTCGTCAATTGTGAAAGTTTGAGACAGTTTGAAATTTGTGTGAAAGTTTGTCGTAACCATTATGGCCATTTGAAGGGATATGATCGTTTAGCTGTAAATTTGTCAGTAACCACCCAAATCTATTTACCATCATATATATGTATATACCGTCATGATGATCCCGTGAGGAAGACCAATAATCCCTATAGCTCAACAATTTGGTTATGCCCATTACTATATGTAGGCCAATGTAAATGTTGATTTCCCATATAAGTTAGTTTTAAAACATACTCGTATATCTTCAGTCAGTTTTATTGGCCAAATTTGTTAAAGATGTCAGGGACTTGGAGTTAACCATATTTTTAATGTGCACATGTAAACCAACATCTTTCAAAAATGAAGTAGAAGCATTTAAATGGAATATCCGCTTTCGTCAACATAGGTAGAAGGTAAATTTACCGTAACAGAGTCTGGTTCAACAGACTGAGCATATTAGATGCCGGGCTTCTGGTATAAAGTAATAAGAAATCACCCTCACTATCCGAAGAATCCAAAACTACGATATTTGTTGGTTGCAAATCATCATCCTCAGAAGAATCACAGAAGCTTTCCACAAAGTACGGAAGGTCTTCATATAGAACCCGCTTATTATCTTCTTGACAGAGTTTTAGGATCTCGAAAAATACAATATTGACAAATTTTATACAGTGGTGTACTTTGTGTGCGTGTGTTCTCAAATCTTGGTTCTATTATATGTAAATCTATAACACTATTGTTTGGCAAAAACTAACGGTGCATCGGCACATGCACGGTAGTCATTTTAACGACCACCTTGGAATCACCCAAATTTTGTAAAACGATCACGGTAGTTATTTTTATTTAATGTTATACAAATAAAGGAACACTAATATTTTCCAAACCGTAACCAAATAAACACGGCAAGGAATAAACACTTCTGTGACAGACGTAGAAAAGCGTCTGTCAACTTAAAAAAAAAGTTATAAACTATACCTATTGCCTTATAAAAACTATACACATATACTCGTAAAATCAATTATTGATTTAATAAATAAGGCACATAGGTACTATGTAGCATAGTAAAATAAACACGATCTTTGAGCTGGTTAGTTAAGTATGTATGATTTTTTAACTAAGATAAGCGACAAAGCGTCACAGACGAAAGTTTCGTAGTAATTATATGAATTAAATGAAGAATTGACAAAATCTTGTTAGGGAACTTATGAATAGAATTTCATTATGAGTCAGGGTTTGAATAGATAAAATTTTTTTCTATTTTCCCTTGTAGGATTGCAACTAAAAATTCTATTCCTTAATTTTAATGGCTTTTTTTACGATTGGATTCGTTTCACACACGTATCTCCGATTTGATACCCTTCAATCGATGAGGAAAAAGTAATTCATTCCAATGAAAATAATGTTTGTAATCAAATCATTTAAAATCAATCAATTAAAATCATTCCCAAAGAATCGTTCCGTTCACTCCATTTGTTTATTTTTTCGCATTTGTTTCCTATATTACAGTTTTTAGCATAGGTTTCTCTAACCGTTTAGTAAGGATTAACAAATTAATAGATAATTACGAGTCTACAGGGGATATAATATTATATCAGCAGTAAATATAACAGTAATTATATGTAAAACGTATAATTTATGATAAATACGAGTATAAGGGAATGAAATTTAAAAACAAAATGATTTATTTATTTATTTTATGACAGAGACATGTTTTAAAATTCATTCGGTTGTTGTTATATAGAACGAAGGCGAAATAAATTTAATAATGATATGACCTATAAGTAGAGCAATATACCTATACTACACATACCAGTATATTACCCGTTTTCATGAAATGAATAATAATAAACAGGCTATAATAGTTTATCCACCATTAGCTTATTTGAAAAACAATTGAGAATAAGTTTTTGATTTAATGGTCGCATATGATCTACTATACACAATGGAAATTACATATACAGGGCGTTCCGGATAATGTGTCGAAGGATTTATAGGATTTGAGAAAAAAAAATCGTATAGTTGGGGAGGTCGGAAATGCATCGGCTCAGTTTCAAATAGAGGGGTTACTATTTGCAACTGATATGTAGTATTTATCTATGGTATTTTTCCGAAAAAAATTATGACAAAATTTAAATTTCAAGTCTTTTTTTAAGAAAAAATATCATTTTTCACCTTCAATAACTCTTGACTCATTAATTTTAGGGCGTCATTTATTGTACTTCGTAACAACTAAAGTACTTATAATTACGAATTCAACGATAGCCCATTTGCCAATAGTAACCCCTCTATTTGCAACTGATAGCTAGTATATATATATACAGTAACCGCCTATATTTAAAACTGATATCTAGTATTTATCTAGCATTTACAAAAAAAAATAGGTCATTCCATCTCAGGTCAGTAGTTTTCAAGATGCGGCTCAACTTATTAAAACAGGTAAAGTATTAAATTAAAAATTGATCAACATTGTAGGGAAAGAAATACAAATATCTATTGGATATTTTGTTTCATTAAACCTTGTATCATTTCAGTTATTCAAAGTGCAAACCATTACTTTATCTGCACGCCAGAGCCCGTTTTCGAACGGATCTAACAGTGTCCATTCTTTCCAATTCTTCTAGGACTCTTGCATCTACCTCGTCAATACCATAGGATTTGTAAGTCATCCAATGTTATTATTTCTAATCAATAAACAATGTCCTTCATCTGTCCCGATAATTCCATCGGGGTTAAGTCCGGAGACTTTGGAGGCCACATAACGGCTACATCCCGCTCTGTACACGAATTTTCACTTGTTTCCCAACAAGTTGACGATGTTAATTGACGATGAACATATCCTGAAAAGCTCTGCGCTTCATTGATTGGGGATTGCTTTCTGCCCAATCATGTAAATTGTAGAAATTAGTGATTCTATCCCCTCCATCCCTTCTATGTTGCATAAGACTGGATTGGATTGATCTTGGTAGCTGCGAACACCTTCCGCTTAAGCAGGATGTGAATCTCTCGACGATTTTCGCTTTCCTGTTCCTGTCCCCTTTAATCTGGAAAATGTTCTATTAAATGTCCAGCTATTTGGATATCGTCTTGTATATACGAGTACCAATCTCACTCATTAACCCTTACCATTGCAGAAACCATAGATATAAACCTTGTTTGCGTATTCTTGTATTTACAAGTCAATCATCCAGGTTATTATTAATTAAACGTTAATACCACCTTGATCAAAAACATAACGGAATAACCACCGTCTGGCGCTCCCATTGTTCCGATTTGAGTTCTGTTTTTTTGTTAAGTTTGTAAATCTGTTGTAGACATTCTCTCTAAATCTTAGCAGCATACCTTGACATTTGCAAAAGTTACGTATACATCTATATCAGTATGTGTTGGCGACTTTTTACAATTTTAGAAATGGATTTAAATTTGCAACTACGAAATTGTGTTAATTGTGAGCGAACGTTGAAAATGTTGGAAAAGTGTTTCGGCAACGAATCTCTAAAGAAAACGGTCGTTTACCAATGGCACGAGCGGTGTGATCGTGAGTCAATCGAAGATGATGAAAGCAGTGGCAGACCATCGACATCGAAAACCGACGAAAACAGTGATTGAGTAAAAGAAATGTTGGTCAATAACCCCAAATTATTCATCAGAGAGATAGCGGAGGACTTGAACATTGCCTATGTATCCGTCCAAGACATTTTCGTTAATGATTTGGGTTCCCGTCATGTAGCAGCAAAGTTGCCAAAAGACCTCAATTTCATGCAAAAAAGAGACCGTTTGATGTCGCAAAAGAGATGATTTGCGAGGCTGAATCCGATTCCACATTCATCAAAATCATTACAGGACACGAAACGTGGGTTTATGAATACGAAACACAATCCAGACATCAGGCAAGTGAATGGCGTTCACCAAATGAGCCGAGACCATAAAAACCACGTCGTTTTCAGTCAAAAAATGCTCACGGTTTTCATGGATTACAACGGTGTAGTGCATCATGAGTTTTTGCCAGAAGGCCAAACAGTAAACAAAGAGTATTATTTGGGCGTTATGAGTCGTTTGCGAGAAGCAATTCGCCGAAAGAGACCAGAATTGGGGGCAGAAAACTCGTGGACTTTGCACCATGATAACGAACTGTCGCACAGTGCCACCATTATTCGTAATTTTTGACGCAAAATGCAGCAAATACCATCCAACAGCCACCGAATTCACCTGATTTGGCTCCCTGTGACTTCTTTCTGTTTAATCGAGTTAAAAAACCACTACCTACGGGGAGCGCGTTTCAGCAGCCGAGAGGAAGTAATAGAAAAATCGCAGGAAGCACTGAATTACATACCGAAAACCGAATATAAAAAATGTTTCGAGGATTGGATCAAGCGCTGGCATAAGTATGTTGCAGTAGATGGGGATTATTTTGAAGGGGACAATATAGATTTAGATGAATAAACTTGTATTTTTAATTTTCTATTATTTACTTTTGAATAAATTCCGGGATTTTTTTGATCAAGGTGGTATATTGGTTAAAAGCGACATATTGGTTATATAAGATTTTTTTAATAACGCCTAAAATATATTTACAATTTGACTTATAAATAGACTTATAACTAAAATTAAATTGTCGGCTCAACAATAGGGGCCCGACGTATAACTTATCTGTTGACAGGATTACATTGTGTTTTAC
Organism: Volucella bombylans; assembly: GCA_949129095.1. Taxonomy (NCBI): domain Eukaryota; kingdom Metazoa; phylum Arthropoda; class Insecta; order Diptera; family Syrphidae; genus Volucella; species Volucella bombylans. Next base: position 68,080,697 of record OX422142.1, on the reverse strand, counting down.
AATATGTTAGTTTGATAATCTATTACATGTTAACTAAAATTTTTTATTTGTTTTATATATGTATGGTTTGTTTTTTATACATTCTATTTGTGTTTCCACTACTAAAATGGCTGCAGAACCAGAGGAATTTCAGCTTCGGTATTGTCCGTTGATATTTTTACTATAGAACGGGGCTGCCTCGTTATGTATGATTTCTTCAAAGTCTGGATCTATGATGGCCTTGACGCTGAGGTATCTATGGTCGGGTTGCAACTGCTATAGGAGCTCCTGCATTCCCTGATTTGGGTAGTTAATAAAGTTTTGAATTAATTTAGTTGAGAGCTACGTCATGAACCTATCAATGGATGGGACTTTTGCTGATTCGTACAGCCTCTCATTCGTCTGATGTTTTAGTGTACGAGTAGTTGGAGGACAATGGAGTCCGGTGCAGAAACGGGGAATCTTTCTTTCGAATATTCGATTTTTTTCCATGATGCTTGGAGAAACCGTAAACTAAATCGGACATGTAATAACTAATGAGTTGCTTGTACAATAGATAAGTAGCTTGGTACGCTGGCTAAGCCCACTTTTCCGTCTTAGAAGTGGGTTAACAAGGTGAAAGGCAAATCTTGCCAGTTTAAGGATGGCTTTTGAGTGATCGTTGAATTTAAACATCTCGCTCAAGTTTATCCCAAGATACGAGTACTTCGTTATCTTCTTTGGTAAGGTCATCGCACCGTTCGCAAGGCATATCTTTATGTTCCTGCTCCTCCTTAAAAGCGTTAATTTTCTTCTTCCGCTGATAACCGTTATTGGATTATGAGCATATGAGCTCGGTCTTACTAGTGTTGATTTTCAAGTCACATTTCGAGTAATATTCCCAAAGTCTTCTGATGTGTTCCTCCACACGTCTTGCTGCTATCTCTGAAGCTAGGGAGGGAACATATGTTATGGTGTCGTCAGCATACAGGAGTGGCTTGCTTTCTACTATAATACATTTGTTGGCCGATCCGCGGTGTAGAGGTTAAAAGGAACTGATACCAGTCTCGAGCCCAGTGGTACACCAGCTTAAAACCTTTTGATATCGGATTTTTTTTGGAAACCTGTACAGAAAAACCTATTGGCTAAAGAACTGTAAATTAATCTTACCAGATATCCTGGGAGACCAACTTGCAGAAGTTTAAATATAAGCCCCTTGATCCATACGCTGTCGAGTTGGAGCAAAGGATGGATAGTTGAATTTTTTTTTCCTAAATCCATACTGATGCTTTGGCAGAAGTTCAGTCTCTTTGCTTAGAATATTGATATTTCTTAACATCACTGATTCCAATATTTTGCCAACGCAGCACAGTAGAGAAATGGTCTATAACACTCAACGTTGCGTCGACTATTTTTTTTGGAACTGGAATAACTATTTTCCAACAGGAAGGAGAGCAGCTGTTGTTAATACAATTATTGAAGATACTCGTAATAGTCTTTGAATTATGTCTATTACTTCTTAAGATTTTCCGGGATACAACTTGGTTTCCTAATTGGCCCGGTTGATTTTTTTAAAAGCATCGGTTCCTGGCTTAATGTTAATATTTTATAGCCATTATGTTTGTACAGATGAGTTGGGAGTTGACAGTTAAGTACTCGTTGTTCGTTCTGTTCCATTTCCGGTGGAAGAGGCATTTCCGTAGCCTGCTTATCTGGGTTGGCAATTGAAACTCCGCCGCGATGTTGTTCTGAAAACGGGACCAGTTGACTGCTTTAAGGTCATATGGTTCTCCTGAGTGGCCTCTCCAGACGCATGTTTTGGTTCATGCGGATTCTTAGCTTAACTGCCAGGTGATCAGAATCGCTCAAATGGGATGAACGAGTGTAGTTCAGGAAGTCCGGAAGATGTTGATGAAGTTTGACGAGACTAAAACGAAATCCAGCAGTGATGGAGTCCTGGTAAACGTTTTTGTTGGCTGTGTGTGTGATTTTCAATTGATTGTGCTTGAAGGAATTTCTGAGAGCAACACCTGTACCTCTTTTTCCGAGCTATTTATCTTCTCGGGTGACACTATAACGTACGGTTTTATAGATGTTTTTATTATTCAATAGAGTTTCCTGTTGGCGTATAATATCCAGATTATGATTTTTAATGAATAGGCTCAGTGAACTTCTTCTGGCTACAGAGTGTATTGATCCAGTCCTTACAATAGGACCGTTTTAAATTTATCACCTTTCCCTGTGTACGTGAAGTACTCCATCATCGTAGCCAACGAGGCAAAGTTTTTCTTACCCCCTTTATACTGCTCATTCTATCAGAGACGTATGAGGATTTATCATCCGACTCATGGTGTCTTTTAATTTTTTAATTTTTTTAAGGTTGTTGTAAAAGAATACCCCAATTTTGAGCTTTATTGTTTGAAATAGTTGGGTTGTATTGTATCTTGGAAACTACTGACTTGAGCTGAAATAACTTAATTTTTGTTTGTTAGTAAATACTAGATACACGTTCGAAAGTTGCAAAATGTGCGAGCTAATTAGACATATTACCGAAAAAAATTATGAAAAAATCAAAATATTATGTTTTAAAAAAAAACAAAATCACGTTTGATTTAAAAAAAACGTTTGGCTTATTACGTTTAGGGCAACATTTAGTTTGAAACAAGTAAAGTACTCATAACTACGAGTTCAACGATTCCTAATTTGTTACCATACATGCACGCATAAATTTTAAATATGCAGTTTTGCTTCTGTATCTCGATTGGGATGCATTTCCGCAATTTTTTCCCTCAAATTATGTATCCGAAGGAATATCCCCTTAAAGTCATCGATATGTTATCCGGAATACCCTGTAGGCAAAATATTTATATACATACATATATACTTGCATGTCTGTACGAAAAGGGTTGCAAAACAATTATTAATTTACTACCTCAAGTAATTAAGGAATGCCTTTGGACTTGAAGTATAGAAGAACATCAGAGTTCAATTTAGTGCTTACTGCAAAATGTTTTTAAAAGGGTTTAAGTCGAGCATATGTAAAAAATTTATTCCCTCAATTTTGGCTGTGGGAAATGAATTTTTGGATACAACCAGCTTACATGGATTTCATTGGCTTGCTAAAAACAAAAAGAAATACAAAGGAAAAGTCTTTAATATATTGGTGTTTAGCATATGGCTCATTTCTGTGCTGATGGGATTATTTTTTGCTTTGTATTTAATGGTTTTAGTTTGGATAAGATATGACATTTCACCGATCATTACAACGATTGAGACTAATAATTATCCAATTTCAAATATTCCATTCCCTGGAGTAACTATTTGCAATATTAATAGCGTGTACAAACCTAATACATTTGGAGTGATAAAAATATTGTAGAACATTGTTCCCTTAATAAAGAAAAATATAAATTCATTCATGATTTCAGGAAAAGTTATGGAATATCACAGGAGATGGCAGAAATGTTTCTTACAAATTTATCAGCGCTTATTAATTTTAAGGACGTAAATAAAAAATATGTCAATATTTTTGATATCCTTATTGGTTTGGGTTACAACACATCCAAATTAATGTTAGAACTCTCACATCCGTGTAAACAAATGCTCAAGTTGTGCTTTTGGCTTGGAAAATCAGTTCCATGTAAAAATATTTTTCGAACAACTAAATCTGGTTTTGGATATTGCTGTTCTTTTAATTATCAAGCACTGAAGAACAATTTCGAAATGTATGTATAGTTAGCTATGCAAGTACGAGTACTATGTAAACATACTTGGTTTGTTTTCCTTAATATCTTCTTTTTCAATTTTAGCGAAACTAACATGGATGAAATTTATCAAGTAAATTCCCCTTTAATTCGTACTTCCGGGGCAGGTGAAGAAGTCAGTCTGAAAGTCGTCTTAGACGTTGAAGCTGATAATTATATAGCAGCTAAACGCTTGTTTTATGGAACGGAAATAATCATACACGATCCTGAGGAGTTCCCTGAAAAATCGTTTTTGACAGCATTTGGCCAACAAGGTACGGATGTATCAATATCAGTCAGAGCATCTGTGGTTGATGCAATAGAAGACGTATCGACTGTACCAGTAAACCGAAGATTGTGTAGGTTCGAAAACGAGGTAAAAAACTTTCCTTTGAAGTTAGTAGAATCTTGGTTAAAAAAATAAAATTATACAGAAACAACTACAAATAACAAAAAAATATAGCTTTCAATCATGTATAACAGAATGTAGAATAACAACAATCTCCAACATTTGCAAATGTTTGCCATTTTTTTATCCCTCACTTAGTGCGTATCTTTTTTTTATATATTTTATATTTAATACTGATTAAAATCTTTCCCTAAGAAATCAAAAATGAGACAATTCAGCAATGTGGCATGAGAGAGGTTGAATGCTTATACGACAATAAACGTAAGTGAGACAATTTTTTATTAAGCTAATTATTTTTTTATTGTACTTTAATATTGTGACTATGTACTATTTTTTTTAATTTATGGCCTGTTGAACATCCGAATAACGTTTAATGTTTTTGTGTCCTTAAAAAAAACCTTCTTAGATGTGGTTTATTAAACTCTGGTATTAATTATCAGGTGGAGAAATAGTTAACATTATTTTTAATGTCAAAAAGAATCAGTAAATTATAAAATCAAACACTTGGTCAATCCGAGGACTTGAAACTTTAGTTAAATCCTCTGTAAAAGAAGTAGTTCTCAAACGAAAAATATAATAAAATTAGGGACTTCCAACATTTATTTTTATCTAAAAACATCAAGAAAAAGTACTTATTGTAAGCAATTAAGTGGGTATAAATATACTTAAAATGACCAAGCATTTTTTTTTTTTTTTAAATTGGGTTAAAAGAAAGATGTTTGAGCTCAGTGGTGATATTACTCCATGGGTGACATCCAACAGGGAGTCGTTATTATTAGCGTAATTTGACTTGACTGAAGAAAATGAGTTTTTCTCGAGCCCGATGCATCTGAGCCACGGATACACACAAATAAATTATAAGTATTTGTTTACCTCAGTATTTTGTGCGTTCACTTTCGTTATATTTCTAATCTTTAACAAAATAAGTTATCATATGAGAGGCTTTTGTAAATGTGAACTAACCCTCGCAGTGACCTGGTTACCTGTCGGTCATTCTCCTACATAACGGTGACTGAAAGGTCGTTAGGATCTAAAAAGCTCCTAAAAAGGTACAAACCTGTAGAAATGCCAACGAAAATCCTGCTGTATCCCCATCAAATCTGAAACTCAATAAAGTAAAGGGAATAGATCAGAAATCAAAGTACCCTTCCTGACGATAGGCCCCATGCCTTGCAGACAGCGACATAGAGGCTTTCGAAGTAACATATTTAGTCCATAGAAGTTTTTTAACCAGGATGACGCCCAAATACTTACCTTCTTTGGACAATTGAATTGTAATGCTTTTAAGCATTAGATGAGTCAGACCAGTTAACTTTCATTCTCGTAAAGATAAGATAAGATACGAACCTCAGTTTTGAGAGGATTGAATGAAGGAACATTTCTGGTGCACCAATCGTCGATCACGTCTAGGGCTGGCTGTGCATTAGAACACTCGAAAGCACTCTCAATGTATGTAAGAGTGCGCCTTCAATTCCGCTCACCAGATTTTGAAGCGCACTCTCGCAAGACCTCCAGCATGTTTCATCTCAGACAGAGGATGAATTCGCAAAGCAGTCTTGCGCACATGGATCTCGACCATTGTAGTGTAGTTCTCTTTTCTGATTTGCGGTATAAAGGCTATTCCCACTGTTCGCCAGGGCTTCGGTATGTATGCCAGTTAGATTCTCTTCAGAGTTAGCAGAAGCTGGTCTATACCTTTTTGTAACATATTTCATCGGTTCCCATTGATTGCTTACTTCTGTCGAGCATCGTTTGGAACTCTTCCTTCGAAATGGACGGGAGTTGTTCCCACGCATTGGCGATAACATTATTTGCTATATTTTCATCACTGAACTGCGTGATTTCCAGGCCGAGGTCATGAAGTCATTCGCCTTGTGCACTTCCTAGAAAGTCGCTGCTATAGCCTCGATATCAAAGAAGTTGTCATCATCATCATTTGGAGCAACGCCTGATGTTAAATATGTGTTCGTTCCGTAATATTATATTTACTTGCGGCAGCACTGAAGTTTGCAGCCCGGATTGGAGTGGAAGAGTGCCGACAAGTTTACTTGTGAAACTCGCTCCTCGCGTGAAGAAAAAAAACCGCGCGCGAGTTCAAAACAAAAAAACAGAACAATCAAAAAAGTAAAAATCAAATGTGCGGCGAAAAAAAAAAACAATTAAAACATCAACGCATGAGTGCAGTGTAATCCACAGTGCGGGCATCTCAACCCTACTGCCCCTGGTCATACTGTTGCACTCTTGCACTCGGTCACTGCCGTTGGAGTATTACATTGTTACACAGCTGAGTGTATGTAACAGCCGATGGATAGTAGGCTGCGAATATTAATTTTGTTGGTGTGCTGTTTCCTATTGTTGTAAGGGCATAACACCTACAACAATTTGATTCGGTAAACCAACTCTGAATTTTTACTTCACATATCTGATTAGTAACGTCGGTGTTTATGTTTTTTGTGTTTGTCTTTCTTTATAATGTATCGGGAATTTAGAGTTAACGTCCACGTCTGTAAATACAGACCAGCTGTTTTGGCACTTAGTAAAACATAGATAGATCCCCGCCCATACCTCTCAGATCACTCTGATCTGAAGCTACCTGGCTACGAACTGGTGTCATTATTCTTCTCTCACCGCGGTCTCGCCACGCAAATACTAGACGTTGATAGTCATACTGTCAACAATCTGGACTTGTTTTTAACTTCTCATACTGATAACTACACCGTGGATGTGCTCTCCCCTCTAGACTCGTCGGACCATTGTGTCATATCAACTAATTTCCCGTACACTGACCACACAGATAGAGAATAGATTCCTAAAGGAACAGTATGACAATACGAGAAAGCCAACTGGAGCAATGTTAACAGCTTCTTTAGGCATTTTAACTGGTGTTATGTTTGGTCGATAACGACGTGGATTCCGCTGCTGATATTATTACAGGCACCATCCTCTTTAGTATGAGATCCTTTTTCCCTCATCGGATGAAGAGTATCAAAATAAAAGAAAACGAATGGTACGATTCGAGCTGTAAAAGAGGCTGTCAGGGTTAGAGAAATATTTTGTCGGCCCTTCAAGGCAAACGTCTTTCTTAAGCGTGTAAGTTTCCAATACGACCAAAAACTGAGGCAAAAAATACTACAATGTCCCAAAGATAGTAGAATTTGTTGGCCGTTCGTTAAAAATATTAGAAATTCTGCCTCATCGCCCATACCAACACTCATTTACAATGACATTCCAGGTGCCAGCTCATTGGACAATCTGCTTGCTGCACACGTTGCGGCCAGCTCAACACTCCCAGATTGTGCTTTGTCTCTGCATACAATTGAGTGCGTCGAATATTTAATGGGACGAATCTACTTTCGCACTCGTGAGTAGCAAGAGTACTTAAAGATCTCAATATACATAAATCCACTGGTCCAGGCGTTATATAACCCTTCTTCTGAAGAGGTGTTCTTCCACGCTGGTAAAACTATTGCGTAAGCTTTTTCACCAATCCTACTACTTAGGACTCTTTCCAAGCAGATGGAAAACAGCACTTGTCCAGACCGTCCCTAAATACAGACCCATGAAATCTCTCGAAACACGAAAACTTCTCCATCACCGGCAATACGGTTTTCGTAGCAACAGGTCCACTGGTGATTTGATGGCATGTCTCACCGAAAAGTGGAACCGAAGCGTACATCAATCTGGCGAAAGCAAGATAGTTGCACTTGATATTTCTAGGGCATTTGACAGAGTTTAGCATCAGGCTCTTTTGTCGAAAATGCATGCTTTCGGGATCGACGACTCTCTTCTTCAATGGATTAGCAATTACTTTTCGGAACGTTCAATTCAAGTTGTCTTGGATATTCACAAAATAAATGCTGGTGTACCCAGGGCTCTGTTCTGTCGCCGTCACCCTTTTTAATTTTCATCAACTATCTCTTGTCTGCTACTTCTAATCCAATATATTCCTTTGCTGACGACAGTACTCTCTTCTTTCCATATTCGTTCCCTGACTCACGTCTCTGCTCTTCGACTGTAGAACCGGTACGCCAGCGTAAGTTAGGCTCATTAAATTCTGATATATCATTAATAGCATAACTAATTGGGGAACCACTAACAGAGTAGAATTTAATGGAATTAATCCTTGCAGCGAAATTTAATAAATGTCTAGCTTTCCTCAAACGATGTAAGAAATGCTTTACCTCCTCTGATCTGGTATCAATATATAAGGCATTTATCCCCCCGAAATTGAGTACAATGCCCACATCTGCTTGGGTGCTCCCAAAACATCTCTGCACTTGTTAGATAGGTTTTAAATCCGTGCGATAAAACTCATAGGTGTTACTAATATCACTCAAACAATAGACACCCTCGAACACCAACGTAATGTCTTGTGTCTCACTCTGTTTTATCGCTATTTCCACCACCAGTGCTCCATAGAAATCGCCAGAAGCATTCCGTCCCTTCAAACTTTTAACCGTAACACTGGTCTCGCTATGAATGCTCATCAGTATACCCGCAAGCCCACTTTCGGTCGTAATCTAAAATATCGTGATTCTTTCTTAAGCCGTACAACTCGCTTATGAAATGTACTGCCTAACTCTTTATTCCCTAGTCATTATAGCCTTCAAACATTTAAAACCAGCGTTCATCGGTACCTCTCTTTCCATCCTCCCTGATTTTCCTTCCCTCACGCTGTGTGCAAACATTTTAAGGGTACATAAATCTCTTGAGCGCGCGAGTTATGTATAAGTCAGCATATTTGAACTCAAGTATACAAAATATTTTGAAAGATATTGGAACCAGTAGATATTAAGTTACAGAAATGTTCCCAGACTTTTTCCGCTGATCACATGCATTTGGATACCTGTGAGAATGCAGAAAAAGCTGAGTAAACAATTGATAGAGTATAAGTAGACGTAAGAGAGCATTCTGAAGGTTGTTCGTTATTAACCTTGCTAGTAAAACGTGTAAAAAACTCATAAGTGAAATAAAGTTTTTCTTTCATAAATGAAATAAAGTTTTTTTTTATCGATATAAATAAAAGATTATTTATTTGGCGCAGTCGGTAGGATAATTCTATGAAATTATCCAGTGATAACGAATCAGTATACAGCGTGAAAATAGTGAAATAATTATTAAACGCTAGTGAAATAAAATCGAAAAAAAAAAACAGTGTTCTAATTTGCATTTTACCGCTTATGGACAATCTCCAGCTAGGATAAAAGTGTAAAAGAATCTGTGTGAAAAAAATTTATGAAGAAAGACAAAACAAGATTTTACAACGATAATAGACGGGGATTGAACGAACCAACAATGGAAGAATTAGCAGCCGAATTGCAACAAAAGAACCAACAGTTGGAACAATTAGCCGCTGCATTCCAAGCTTTACAGGCCAGAACAGCATCTCGAGAAAATACAGAAAAGGTATTACGAGAAGTAAAGCATATGTCAACATTCACCGGAAAAGGTGAAATAACCATCAATTCATTTATAAGTAGTGTAGAGTACTACTTATCAGGAGTCGAAGAAGAAAACTTGAAGAAATGTATGGTGAAGGCAATCTTTTACGAAAAAATACAAGGAGAAGCAAAAAACACGATCATAAATCTACCACAACCGGATAATTGGGAACTAATAAAGGGAACACTCAAACTTCGATATAGACCAGATGTGGAGCCATCCGATATATATAAAAGGATCACCAACCTCAAAGTGTCCAATGTAAGTGAATTATCTAGTGAAATTCAAAACATAAAATATAAAACAGATGAGCTTAGGGTTTATTATAAAGAAGACAAAAGTATTGATTTAAGAAGTGTAGAAAGTCTCCTAGTACATACAGTGAAAGAAATGACGCAAGGTGTCCTTTTAGATAAAATATATGATAAAACAGATTTAGGTGAAATAATTTCAACTATGAGAAAAAGAAGATTTGAGGACTCATGCATTAGGTATGAATTTAGAAAACAAAAACATAATAAATCCAATACCCCAAAACTAGAAAGTAAAAATAGTAGTCGAAGACATGACAACCAAGAACAGGAAACTAGAAATTTAGGACATCATAAAAAAGATTACCAAGACCAGGGAAATTCAGGACAAAACCGACAATACCATAATTCAGGACAAAACCGACAATACCATAATTCAGGACAATCTAGACAAAACTATAATTCAGACCAGAGACGACAATACAATCAAAACTCACATAGACCTGAACCCATGGAGATAGGGAATATGCAAAATAGATTGCAAACTAATAACAACGAAAGGCAATCATCAGAGTTAGACAATTTGAGCAACCATTCGGGCCAATATCGCCACCAACCGAATGATTCTCAACAAAGAGCAGAATCACCAAGTCCTAGTGACTATAAACAAAGCAAAGGTGATGAATACACTTCGGAAGTAAATAACGCTCATTTTTTTTGGAATTAGCCTCGGACGATCTACCACAAATTCATTTAACCATTAATAAAAACAAATATTTAGCTTTAGTAGATACAGGTTCAACTCTAAGTATAATTGACGACAGATTAGATGAATTTACTAAAATTCCTATTAAACCAATATATTTTACAACAGTTACTGGTAAAGATAGTATAAAATTTGAGGTACATACACCTGTACCTGAGGAATTAAGGGCTCCTCTTAATGCTCGAATAAGATGGAAAGTAAAAAGACTTTGTAATAGAACGTACCAATTTATAATTGGTACGGATTTATTAAACAACTTAAATACTTTAATAAACCTGGATGAAAGAACCATCAACTTAAACAATCAAAGTTTAAAGTTTGTTAATCATCCATATACAGTGAATAATGTATGTTCACTGGAACCCCTTGATAACTATACAAAACACATCAATACTGATCATTTAAATGAAGAAGAACGACAAGAAGTCGAAAAGCTAATGAAAAGATTTGAGAACTTATTCTTTAAAGAGGGAGATAGACTTACTAGCACCCCAGAAATAGAACACGAAATAGTCACAACAACAGATCAACAAATCAACGCCAAACTATATAGGTATCCACCTCAACATGAGGCAGAGGTACGTAAACAAATCCAAGAAATGGAGGAACAAGGAATTATAAGGAAAAGTAATTCCAAATATTCCAGTCCACTTATAGTTGTTCCTAAGAAAATGGACAACTCAGGTAAAAAAAAGTTCAGAATTGTGGTTGATTACAGGAAATTGAATGCTGTTACCGTTGACGACAAGTTTCCACTATCTAACATTGGTTCAATTCTGGATAAGTTAGGTAAGGCTCAATATTTTACAACGTTGGATCTTGCTAAGGGATACCATCAGGTGCTAATTAAAGAACAAGACCGAAAAAAAAAGCTTTTGTCACCCCTCACGGTTTATATGAGTTCATCAGAATGCCATTCGGTTTGAAGAATGCCCCAGCGACATTCCAAAGACTCATGAATGATATTCTGAGAGATTACATAAATAAAACTTGTGTAGTATACCTTGACGATATACTAATTTTTAGTACCACATTAAAGGAGCATATTAAATCATTAACCGATATATTCAATGTATTGAAATCAAAACAATTAAAAATCCAAATCGACAAGTGTAATTTTATGAAGAAAGAGACAGAATTCTTAGGACACATCCTAACAAACGAGGGTTTAAAACCAAATCCTGAAAAAATAGCGGTAATCCAAAAGTTAAAGCTACCCACAACACAAAAAGAAATAAAAAGTTTCCTTGGTATCACAGGATACTACAGGAAATTTATTAAAAACTATGCTAAAATAGCACAGCCTATCACCAAATACTTAAAGAAAAATAGCAAAATTAACATAAACTACCCTAATTATATTGAAGCCTTTGAAAAGCTTAAAATTCTTATAACCAGTCATCCAATTTTAAAATATCCTAATTTTCAAAACAAATTTTGTCTAACAACAGACGCTTCTAACTATGCAATAGGAGCAGTCTTATCTCAGGAGGGACACCCTGTATGCTTCGCGTCGAGAACCCTGAATAATCACGAAAAGAACTATTCAGCCACGGACAAAGTCTCCTAGTACATACAGTGAAAGAAATGACGCAAGGTGTCCTTTTAGATAAAATATATGATAAAACAGATTTAGGTGAAATAATTTCAACTATGAGAAAAAGAAGATTTGAGGACTCATGCATTAGGTATGAATTTAGAAAACAAAAACATAATAAATCCAATACCCCAAAACTAGAAAGTAAAAATAGTAGTCGAAGACATGACAACCAAGAACAGGAAACTAGAAATTTAGGACATCATAAAAAAGATTACCAAGACCAGGGAAATTCAGGACAAAACCGACAATACCATAATTCAGGACAAAACCGACAATACCATAATTCAGGACAATCTAGACAAAACTATAATTCAGACCAGAGACGACAATACAATCAAAACTCACATAGACCTGAACCCATGGAGATAGGGAATATGCAAAATAGATTGCAAACTAATAACAACGAAAGGCAATCATCAGAGTTAGACAATTTGAGCAACCATTCGGGCCAATATCGCCACCAACCGAATGATTCTCAACAAAGAGCAGAATCACCAAGTCCTAGTGACTATAAACAAAGCAAAGGTGATGAATACACTTCGGAAGTAAATAACGCTCATTTTTTTTGGAATTAGCCTCGGACGATCTACCACAAATTCATTTAACCATTAATAAAAACAAATATTTAGCTTTAGTAGATACAGGTTCAACTCTAAGTATAATTGACGACAGATTAGATGAATTTACTAAAATTCCTATTAAACCAATATATTTTACAACAGTTACTGGTAAAGATAGTATAAAATTTGAGGTACATACACCTGTACCTGAGGAATTAAGGGCTCCTCTTAATGCTCGAATAAGATGGAAAGTAAAAAGACTTTGTAATAGAACGTACCAATTTATAATTGGTACGGATTTATTAAACAACTTAAATACTTTAATAAACCTGGATGAAAGAACCATCAACTTAAACAATCAAAGTTTAAAGTTTGTTAATCATCCATATACAGTGAATAATGTATGTTCACTGGAACCCCTTGATAACTATACAAAACACATCAATACTGATCATTTAAATGAAGAAGAACGACAAGAAGTCGAAAAGCTAATGAAAAGATTTGAGAACTTATTCTTTAAAGAGGGAGATAGACTTACTAGCACCCCAGAAATAGAACACGAAATAGTCACAACAACAGATCAACAAATCAACGCCAAACTATATAGGTATCCACCTCAACATGAGGCAGAGGTACGTAAACAAATCCAAGAAATGGAGGAACAAGGAATTATAAGGAAAAGTAATTCCAAATATTCCAGTCCACTTATAGTTGTTCCTAAGAAAATGGACAACTCAGGTAAAAAAAAGTTCAGAATTGTGGTTGATTACAGGAAATTGAATGCTGTTACCGTTGACGACAAGTTTCCACTATCTAACATTGGTTCAATTCTGGATAAGTTAGGTAAGGCTCAATATTTTACAACGTTGGATCTTGCTAAGGGATACCATCAGGTGCTAATTAAAGAACAAGACCGAAAAAAAAAGCTTTTGTCACCCCTCACGGTTTATATGAGTTCATCAGAATGCCATTCGGTTTGAAGAATGCCCCAGCGACATTCCAAAGACTCATGAATGATATTCTGAGAGATTACATAAATAAAACTTGTGTAGTATACCTTGACGATATACTAATTTTTAGTACCACATTAAAGGAGCATATTAAATCATTAACCGATATATTCAATGTATTGAAATCAAAACAATTAAAAATCCAAATCGACAAGTGTAATTTTATGAAGAAAGAGACAGAATTCTTAGGACACATCCTAACAAACGAGGGTTTAAAACCAAATCCTGAAAAAATAGCGGTAATCCAAAAGTTAAAGCTACCCACAACACAAAAAGAAATAAAAAGTTTCCTTGGTATCACAGGATACTACAGGAAATTTATTAAAAACTATGCTAAAATAGCACAGCCTATCACCAAATACTTAAAGAAAAATAGCAAAATTAACATAAACTACCCTAATTATATTGAAGCCTTTGAAAAGCTTAAAATTCTTATAACCAGTCATCCAATTTTAAAATATCCTAATTTTCAAAACAAATTTTGTCTAACAACAGACGCTTCTAACTATGCAATAGGAGCAGTCTTATCTCAGGAGGGACACCCTGTATGCTTCGCGTCGAGAACCCTGAATAATCACGAAAAGAACTATTCAGCCACGGACAAAGAATTTCTTGCAATTATGTGGTCTGTAAACTACTTTAGACCATATCTTTATGGAAATAGATTTAAAATTTGTACAGATCACCAACCGATTAAATTTTTGCATGCCAAATACAAAGGTAAGGATCTTTCCCCCAGACATCAAAGATGGCTCTTAAAGCTAGGAGAATACCAATTCGAAATTGAATATTTAAAAGGAAAAGAAAACAGAGTAGCTGATTTTCTGAGTAGAATTAAACCCAACGAGGACGTTACTCATAATAAGGAAGAAGAAGAACAATCCCATAGTACAGACAATTTTTCACTTGAATGTAATGAAAATGACTCAATATCCGATTTTGTATTTAATATGGAAAACAATAATTCAGATGAGACGATTCATTCAGCAGACGAAGAACTCATGGATCACATACCAATCAAAGAAGAAATAGTGAACAAATACAAAACTCAAATAATTCTAACTAACAACAAAACCCAAGAAATTGAAACCATCCATGGAAAACGAATAATATACATAGCACAATATGACTTTGATAGATTAACCGATATCTTTAAACAAATTATAACGAAAAAATAGGTATTTTTTCAGAATTACCAGATCAACAATATAACGTAGTTCAGGAAAAGTTAAGAGAAATGTTTTCAGACGATAGCCAAATTAAATTTGTTAAATGTTCTTTTAGAGCGCAGGATATCAAAACAGAAGCAGAAATAGTAAAACAAATATCACCCTATCATGTGAAGGAAAGTTTACATTCAGGAATTCAAGAAACTTACAGTGCTATTAAACACAAAATTTATTATCCTAAATTACAAGAAATAATTCAAATAGTTATAAACCAATGTGAGATATGCCAACAAGTTAAATACGATAGAAAACCAATAAAAACAAAATTTCAATTAACTGAAACAGCAACAGATCTTAATCAAATAATTCATTTAGATACATTTGTCATAATGAAGTGTAGTTTTCTAACAATTATCGACAAGTTTTCGAAATTTGGATTAGCGTACTATCTTTCAGACAGGAACCATATTACAATAGTAGAGGAATTAGAGAATCACTTCGCTAAAGTAGGGAAACCTAAAAAGGTTATAGCTGATAATGAATTCAAATCAATCCACATCAAAGAATTCTTACAAGAGGAAGATGTAGAAATACATTTTACCAAACCAAATAGCCACACCGGGAATTCTGATATAGAACGATTTCATAACACCATATTAGAAAAATGTAGAATTTTAAAATTAAATAAACAAAACATATCAATTAAAAGATTAATAACAAAGGCCATACGAAACTATAATGAGAGAATACATTCCACAATTAAAACAACTCCCAGCGAAGTTCAATTTAAGAGAATAGATTTTGAAAAGGTAAGACAAAACTTAAGGTCAACAAAAGAAAAGAATATTAAAAAGGCCAACGAAAATCGCGAAGATTACATTGAAGAGAGATCCACAGGATTTATAAAAAACTATAAGGCAGTTAGGCATAAACATCAACCTAAATTTAAGCGTAGTAAATTAGCAAACGTTCATACCACTAATATTAAACGTCAACCTAAATTTTCAGCTCTTCACGATGACATTGTTACTCCTACTAATAACGCCAACTAACGGACTCTTACGTATATACGACATAAAGGAACAAACAGGATTTACTCAAATTAAACTTAATGACGTAGACATAGTCGTTCATTCACATGATCAAACCACAAGACATAATAAATTTATTAAATGGCATAGCATTAAATATAGACAGCCTTGACGTACAACACAAAGAACTACTTAAAACAGAACTCATACATTTAACAAATATAGTAAAAACAATTATTCCGAGAGATAATAGAAAGAGAAGAGGTTTAATTAACATTGTAGGAAAAGCATCAAAGTGGCTTTTCGGTACACTAGACGAAGAAGATAGAATAGACATTGAAAACCACCTTAGAAATATAGAAATCAATAACCATAATTCAATTAGTAATTTAAACCAGCAAATTGTAATAAATGATAGTTTTAACAGAACATTTAGACAGCTTAAAGATATTATTAAGAAAGACAGGGAAATAATTTGCGACAATTAAATAATGTATCCAGTCGAACAATTGAACAGAATTTCTTTTTTGATCAGCTTTTTAAAGTACAACTATTAAAAGAAAAAATAGAGCACATACAAGATAACGTAGCATCAGCAAGACAGGAAATAATTCATCCTAACATCTTAACAGATGAGGAGATACAAAAATATAATATAGATTTGAATAAGATGAAAAATATTAAATTAGGTATTACTAAATATAGGAATGATACTCTTATATTTGCAATAAAGATCCCAAAAGAATTTAAACAGATTCCACTAAAAATAATAGCACCGATTACAAACAAAAATGGAAAAGAAATCGATTGTTCTAAAGAAAAGGTAGTTGAATATAATAAAGTCAATTATAAGTATGAAGAATTTAAATATCTTAATGAATTAAGCATAAGTAAACACTGTATTTTTCAAGAAAATTGTAAATTAATTAGAAACAACCAAACTGAAATCATATTAATAGATGAAGAAACCATTTTAATAAAGAATGCAAATAATTTAAACATAAGTCAAAATTGCGACAACAGAGATTTAAATGTAACTGGAAACGTGTTAATACATTTTAATAATTGTAAAATAGAAATTTTAGACCATTATTTGTCAAACATAAAAGAGAGTTTCCAAGAGCGATTTTATTATCCAATGTACAAAAATTTTACAAATTTTACTGATAAAATAACTTTAGATGAAATTATATTTGAAAATGAAAATAATCTTAATAAAATAAAAGAATTACAATACCATAAGAATGTTTCATATACACTTAATTTTAGCTTTGTCATAATTTTAATTGTTATAGTAACCATAGTTCTTATATCTTTCAAAATACAGCAATCTGTTAATGTCAAAGTAAAAAACAAAATTCAGGAGAATTTTAAAGTAAAGGACGGAGAAGTTATGTATAAGTCAGCATATTTGAACTCAAGTATACAAAATATTTTGAAAGATATTGGAACCAGTAGATATTAAGTTACAGAAATGTTCCCAGACTTTTTCCGCTGATCACATGCATTTGCATACCTGTGAGAATGCAGAAAAAGCTGAGTAAACAATTGATAGAGTATAAGTAGACGTAAGAGAGCATTCTGAAGGTTGTTCGTTATTAACCTTGCTAGTAAAACGTGTAAAAAACTCATAAGTGAAATAAAGTTTTTCTTTCATAAATGAAATAAAGTTTTTTTTTATCGATATAAATAAAAGATTATTTATTTCGCGCAGATTATAACAAAAAAAAATTATTCCTCCAACCGAATTTTACAGAAGCTCTGTACTTCCCTTTCATTAACGTTTGGAGGTTCTTGATCGACGACTTTAGTGTCATGATCTCCGGGTAATTTCTGCAAGTGAACTGTCGGTATAACATTTTAGGTCTTAGCAGCAGTCTAATTTTATGTCGGTACAGTGCGACAATAGTTGCGTTTCAGAATAAGTCTTCGTTGTCAGTGTGTTGATAGCGAGGTATCGTTTTGTCCATTGTTTGTTTAACTGTCTTGTCCATTAGTTTTATGTTAAATACCTGTCAACAGATTTCTGTTAGACGGTCGGTAGAGCGAATTTAAGGAGAGTGCTTTCGTTGGTGCTCCTGATAATTGTGTCCAACGCACCCTACTATAATTTGAACAAACTCCTCCAATTCCAAAATTTCGTAGAGAACAATTATTTCGGTTCTGAGACCGCTGTCACGAAAGTGCGTAGACAGTTTGTAGTACGTTGATTAGGGCATTTTAGTTCTATTCGTGTGTGGTTTATCGGACAGCAGGAGATCCAAATAGGACCCCTATCTAGGGAATGACGGATTATTCGTTGCCTTTAGGCCGATTACAATACACTGTTCTGTGTCGGCCCCACCAATTGAGTAGTAGTATTTGGTGTATTATTTCCCCAATTTACGCTGATGATAAAATAATTCTCCTCCAATTCCATTCTCAGGAATCGAAAAAGTGTCTCGAGCTCTGAGATAAATAAGGTGGATTGAGTAACCTTAGGTGCATACACAGACACCATGAACATCCGCTTTCTACTACGGAGGGGGATATACACGACGCATGCCCCCAGAACTTGGAACGTACGTGCTATACGACTGTATACTCTTTAAAAACACGATCTTTTTTTTACAGAGATCGTAACGCTTCTCCCTCATATTGAGTTGGGTCAGTTTATTCTTACTATTTTATATCTTCTGTGCCTTAATTTGTGTCCTTTTGTAAGTTTAGTTGCGCTAACTAAAGGCAAAATAGGGCGCCTTTTCGTTTGATCCTAATTAGTAAATTAAATTTCACTGTAAGGACCTTCAGGGTTTGATCCGCCATTACGGCTATAAATGTGTTATGGACGGCAGCAGAGCGTATATTTGATCTACCCGTGTAGCCTGTTCCTGTATTTGGCGCTGAAGTTGGCCCATTTGCCCATGAATAAAGAACAAGATAGCCAGCATATGTTTTTTTTTTAATCCAGCGACACCCAACAATATTACTGTGCAAACCTTTTGCAGCGAACACATTGTAAAATGTTATCACACCTCTTTAATACTTCCCATGATACAATTTGGTATTCTAGGACTTTCATACTCTCTTTCATTTTCATTTCTTTTTCCTTTCCTTTATCCTGCTTTTCTTTCGTTTTACAATTTCTTTGGCTCTTTACTCTTTGATGGTTAACCAAGAAGTCATTAACCCTATTCCGATGATATTAGCTCGAACCGTAGGTCTCACATATACGCTCATTCATACATCCGTTCAGACGGATGCAACGGTCCAATTTCGGTCTTTGTGCGCAACGCTCCGCAAATTTGCTGAAGTGTGCCACCGTGCATTGGATTTCCGTTACTTCCACTCTCTCATACACACACACATTCGTGCTTCTTTCTTATTTCCCAAATTTTCCTGGGGAAATTTCCTCCAAGATTGAGATTTCCCTTTGGCCCGAGCTAATATTTCCCTTTACGATCATTCATTGGGGTTGGGGTTGTACGGCTTAAGAACGAATCACGATATATATGTGGTCATTCTAACGTAAACTGTCACTAACACACATACCGGGAATAGAAAGTTTATCAGTTACTGCGATGCAAGCGCCATTCATTAATAATGACTGGGTGTTTAAATTTCGCTTTAACGACAGTAGACAGCATTGTGTTTTGGAAGCATTAAATTTGACTCTGTTGGTGGTTCCCCAATTAGTTATGCTGTTAATATCAGAATTTAATGAGCTTAACATACGCTGGCGTTCCCGTTCTACAGCCGAAGAGGAGGGACGTGAGTCAGGGAATGAATATGAAAAGCAGAGAATACTGTCGTCAGCAAAGGAATATATTGGATTAGAAGTAGCAGACAAGAGATCATTAATGAAAATTAAAACTAGTGTCGGAGAGAGAACACCTCCTCTGGCACACTAGCATTTATTTTTTGAATATCAGACTTGAAACCATCCAAGACAACTTGAATTGAACGTTCCGAAAGGTAATTTCTAATCCATTGGAGAAGAGAGTCGTCGATCCCAAATGCACGCAATTTCGACAAAAGAGCCTGATGCCAAACTCTGTCAAATGCCTTAGAAATATCAAGTGCAATTATCTTGCTTTCACCAGATTGATGTACGCTTTGGTTCCACTTTCGGTGAGACATGCCATCAGATCACCAGTGGACCTGTTGCTACGAAAACCATATTGCCGGTCATTGAGAAGCTTTCGTGTTTCGAGATATTTCATGAGCTGACGATTTATCAGCGTTTCCATGACATTGGTAAGAAGGGACGTAAGTGCAATGGATCTGTAGGAGGAGAGAGAAGATGATTCGCCTTTTTTAGGAATGGGCTGGACAAATGCTGTATTCCATCTGCTCGTGAAGAGTCTTAAAAAGTAAAATTGATGAAAAAGCTTACGCAGTGGTTTTGCCAGCGTGGAAGAACACCTCTTCAGAAGAAGGGGAGAAATACCATCTGGACAAGCGGATTTATGTATGTTGAGATCCTTAGGTACTCTTGCTACTACACGAGTGCGAAAGTAGATTCGTCCCATTAAAGATTCGACGCACTTAAGTGTAGGCGGAGACAAAGAACAATCTGGGAGTGTTGAACTGGCCGCAAAGTGTGCAGCAAGCAGATTAGCCTTGTCTAAAGACAAGGAATGTCATTGTGAATGAGAATTGGGATGGAGGGTGTGGCAGAGTTTTTGATGTTTTTGACAAACGACCAAAAGCTTTTACTACCTTTGGGACATTGCAGTATTTTTTGCCTCAACTTTTGGTCGTACTGAAATTTCACACGCTTAAGAAAGACGTTGCAGTCATTCCCGGCTCGTTTAAACTTTTTTCGGTTTTCCTCGGTCGGGTTGATCTTGAAGGACTGAAAAAACATTTCTCTAACCCTGATAGCATCTTTACAGCTTGATTTATACCATGCCTTTTATTTTGGTCTAATGCTCTTCATCCGATGAGGGATAAAGGATCTCATTCCAAAGAGAATGGTGTCTGTGATCATATCAGCAGCGGCGTGGATGCCGTTATCGACCAAACATAACGAACAGTTAAAATTCCTAAAGAAGCTGTTAATACCGCTCCAGTTGGCTTTCTCATATTGCCACTCGGTTCTTTTAGGAATTTTTTCTCTAACTCGAACTCTAACTAACACACAGTTAGAGAAATACGAGAAATTAATTAATTAATTGGAATTCCTGCGGTAACCCTCACCCACCTCGCCCGAGATTGTGCGGAATCCACAATAAGCGTATTCACTAATTTGACTTTTCATTTGTACGATTTCACTTTCGTTGCTTCGGCCCAGATTGGCAATCCATAAAGCACTACTGACGTAACTACTTTAGCTAGGAAAAATCTGCTCTACCTGGGTGCTCTTATTTTCGGCAGTATACGCATAATGGAAACACTCACCCGCAAATATTTTCAAATCGCATATTGCAAGTGTTTTTTGAAATACAGTGGTGAGTCAGTTGTGACGCAAGATATTTTATGACTGACTTGGATACTATTTCATATTCACCTACTATGAACGGAATCGTATGTTAGCATTTTTTATATGTATAAGTAATTAACACCGCTTCCCTTTTGTGTTCAGCTAGTGGTAAACCAGATGACGCCAACCAGCGTCGTATCATAAAATTGTAATTGTTTCCTTGCTTATTTGGAGAACTTCTTCTAGAAGTTTTGCCGATACATATCGTCCGCAAACACCACGATTTAAGCTTCGGCAGGACCGAACCTTGGAGTACTCCTCCTATGACCGTGTACTCTATCACACCATTGTCTGTGTCGTATAGTAACACTCTTTGTCGGAAGTAGTTTCTCGCGATATTTCATAATGGAAATTGGTACTCCCATATTGCGTAGCGCTTCTAGAATATGTACCCAACTCGCGGTATTGAAAGCGTTCTTTGCGTCCAGTGTTATGACGCAGCAATTCTGCATTGTGCCGCTTCTCCATCGTCGTCCTTCTATAGCCATTTTTGCTGAATCAGGAATAGCTTTAATGACGTCAATATTTGAATATGCCTTTCGAAAACCGTACTGATGTTTTGCTAGTCCTCCTGTTTCTTCCATGGCCGCTTCTAATCTATGCCTGCCAAAATGAATTTCCGCTTTATCTTGAGAAATGGCTTATGATATTTTGATGACGTGGTCTTCGTTCGTCAATTGCTACGCATACTACTGCCTGGTGGTCACTTCTTTCCATGTAATTCTACTTCAAGTGAATTGCTTACAAAAGTGAGGTCGATGATCGAGCTTGCTTCATTCCTTTCCTGCTAAATGTGTGTTTATTGCCGCAGCTTAATAGTACTGCGTCTTGAATTATGAATCCCTCTAATTGTTTATTTGCGCTCCCCTTTGTTGTTATACAGTCCCATTCCACATGAGTTAAAATCTCCTGTTATGACAACCGAATTTCGTGCTCTGGCATCTGTGGTTAGCCTATCTAGGACTCTATCACGTTCTTCAGTCGTAAGGCGTAGTAGAGAGTAACAGCTATAAGTGTAGTACCCGTCGATTTTGGCCCGAACAGTGCTCCCTGCTGCTTCTTATACGGGTGGTTTTACGCAGGTCCATATTGTAGCTCTATCCGTAGCATCCCCTATTCATACAGTATTGTCATATTGTCGCTATGGCTCACTTAAGATTCCTAGGTCTATAACCAGCACACGAGTTGTTTGTGATAGGAGGGCTTGGACGGCCTCGCAGTGATTTAGATTCAGTTGCAGTATTCTAGTTTTTTCAACAGCAGTTGATTACCCGTACAGTGGTTACTATCAATGCCTTCCTTGTGTTTGCAGAGTAGACATTTTGATTCTTTGTGGCATAGCTTCGCCTTGTGACCAATCTCATCATATCGTAAGCAATCTTTCAACCAGTCACTTACGATTTTGCAAGCTTTGGCTTTATGCTCAAATTCCATACATTCGAAGCACTTGAGTGCATGTTGCTTCTCACGTATTGGGCACAGAATAATTCCTATAAATTCTTTCCCCATTTCGATGAGTTTCTTAGCTACTTCCGTTGGTAAGCTCACGGTTGCCGTCTGGATGCCACTGTAGGCTTTCATAAACGACTTAATTGTCAAGGTTTTGCTACATCGAATGCGTCATCTTTCGGTAATCTTTTCAGGATCTTTCATTTCTATCAATAATTTTTGTACTAAGATTTTCACATCAGCTTTTTACCACATTCTTAAATGTTGTAGCTCTTTTAGGCACGATAAGCAGCTCTTCTTTCGCCGTTTTCTCAGTGCGGGTAGCATTAGGATCGTCAGAGGATCATTTCAATCATTTCAAACTGCTGTTATCCTACCTTTCCTTTCTTCGCGATTTTAATTTCCTTATCCTTCATGTTTTCATGTTTCCGTCATCCGCAATATTTGTAATTCTTTTTATATTGTTTTTATTATTCGCGTTATCTGTTATCTGTGCACGCAGCAATGCCAGCAAATGTTGTCACAGCGCCTTGTGGGTGGCTATGTCAGAGCCAGACCGGTGCTATTCAGGAATATGACATCTGAACATACTCGTATATCACCAACTTATTGGCAACGTGACGAAGAACGTGCTTTGAGGGCCGTCAGGCTTTTATCGGTTGTAGCATTTACCTGCCAGCCGTTTCAGTTAGATGTTAGAGTTAGACTCTTACTTGCTAAGTGTGATACCCGAGATAGTTTGGAATATTGAAGTCTTTATTGGATATTTATAATAAAAATAAACCATGTACAATATTTCGATGTGAACTTGTTAGGAGACAACAACGAACTGACTCATGGAAGCAGTTTGACTTCATGTAGTCAGAATGTTGTTGACTTCATTACAACAACTTCTCCTTTTAGCTGTTTGTTCTCTGTACAAACTAATTTCAATAACACGGTTATTATTTGTTCCCTTTTCTTAAATAATATTTGTTTCCAGTGATATTTTTGATAATCGGCTGATTGACCTCTAAATATTCTTCCGAAATATCTGAATTATTTGTATTTCCGGAATCGTTTACTTCACATATTTTGTTATCATTTGTTGTTATTATTGAATTTGTCTCGCTATCTACGAGTACATCTAATGTATCTTCCCTAATCAGGCATGTCGAACAATCTTTATTACAAACGTTATCCTCCGTATATCCTATTGATATTTGTATATCAGTTTTTGCATTACATTGTATCATTTGTTTAATATGACGCTTCCATTTTGTTAACGTATTGACTGGTTGAACTATATATGTTTGTTTGGCTATCTTTTGTGAAACCTTACCTTTTTTAGATCTGTTCTCTTTTTGCCTATTTTGATTTTTTTTACGTTTAGGCTTATATTATTTAATTTGATTTCTTTTTGATGATTTGGACTAAGCAAATCGAGTCTAGTGCGAAGTTTTCTTTTAAACATTAGCACAGGTGGCACACTTGTGCTGGAATGAATGGTGTTCTTATAATCGAGTAGAAATGAATACAGGGCCGTGCTAATATTTTGATAGTTGCTACATAACGCTCGCCTAAGTGCATTTTTAATAGTGTTCACGGAGTTTTCCGCTTGCCCGTTTGTTTCTGGATTACCTACAGGTATTGTGATATGCTTAATGTCATTTAAACTTAAAATATACTTTTAAATTCTTTTGAAACGAACGCGGTACCATTCTCTGAAACCAAAATTCTAGGTAGACCGAATTGCGAAAATATATATATAGTTGTGTTTGTTCCCATATCTATGCATTCAATCCATTTACTATGACCGTCCACCATTACTAAGAAACACTTTTTCATAAAAGGGCCCATAAAATCAATGTGCACCCTATCCCATGGATCCGCCGGCCACTCCCAATTAATGAGAGCACTCTTCCTTGGATCACTACTCGTCAATAAGCACTGCTCACATGACTTGGTAAAATTTTCAAGATCAGCATCAAGCCCCGGACACCAACAATACACTCTTGCCATTGTCTTCATCTTACTTATGCCCATGTGCAATTAATCAAGGGCTCTTGATTGTAATGCAAGTTGTATTATAATTCTATAGCCCCAAAATAAGCAAGTTGATTCTTAACTGAGATCACTACTGCGTTGGAAATATGGGCGCAAGCTTTCGTCAACTTTGATGTGAGTCCAACTGGACTGCATGCATTTTTTAACATTACTTAAGACAATATCCCTTGAAGTTTCTCTATCCACTTCCTCAAATGCTATTGGCAAACTATCCAGCTCCTTTACATACTTGTTATGTAACAAATCCTGCTTTTCACCATTTTCGTCCAATGCTACATTGGGAAAACGAGATAAATAGTCTGCCACATTTTTCTCTGATTTGATACAATCAATATTAAATTAATACCCAGATAGCATAAGAGCGATTCTTTAAAGCCTATTCGATGCGGGATTCCCTTCTTGGGACCTAAAATATGCACTTTTCGCAACCCATTTGAATAAACTTGGGATAATATGGCCCCACCCCCACTGGGCTAGCATCTACGTTCAACTTTGTTTGAAAGTTTGGATCAGTGTGCTAAAACCCTGTCAGTTAGCAACTCTCTCTTTATGCGTTCTACAGCATTTGAGTGTATTTCAGTCCAAACAAACTTCATATTTTTTTAGTACTATAATTCATACAATGGAGAACAAATAGCAGTAATATTCGGCATGAACCTTCTGTATAAATTAATAACTCCTAAAAAGGACTGCACTTCTTTTGTATTCCTTGGGTTCTGTATAGCTCCTATTGCCTTTACTTCATCTTTACATGTAACCCATGCTGGTCAATAACATGTCCCAGGTAATTTATGGATTTCGAAAAAAATTCGCATTTTTCTTTATTTAGCTTAAGTCCAGCTCATTACAGAATTCTTCACAGCGGAACCACCAAAAACACGAGAGCCTGTTAGAAAGCCTAAAATCCGGTGGTATAACTTATCGAAAGAACGAGGCACAAGATTTATTGCACGCGCTAAAGAAGTACTTCTTAATATAAACGTTATCGCAGACTCACTTAGCCCTCAAGAAATGTGGAACAGCATGCACGAGGCATGCATGACACACGTAAAGTCTCTTCTAGGAACGATATCAGGACATCATCATATCGAGAAAGAAACATGGTGGTGGAATGACGAAACCAAACGAGTTGTGACCGACAAGAAGCAAGCATTTCAAGCGTGGACAAAATGTGATCGAAGCAACGATATCGAAAAGTTTCGACTTGCACTTGAATATCAGCGACTTAAAAACGTTACAAAGAGAGTCCTGGCCAAAACCCGAGCGGCAGCAGCGGAAAATCTTTACCAGGACTTGGAACAAATATCCTCACGATCGGCAGATAGAAGACAAGCTATTAAAGAAATTCAAACGTCGTACAATAGTAAAGTGTCAAATATTTTTAAACTCGCTGCGCAAAGGCGAAAAAATGCGATGGAAATAGCGTCGCCAAAATACATCAAAGACTCCTACGGGCACTTACTAACAAACGAAAAGGACATCTGTGATAGGTGGCTTGAATACTGTAAGAACCTGCTTAACAAACAGTTTCCACGTTATCGCGTCCCTGCAGCTGATCCATTCGAAGAAGAAGTTGCTCACTTTTCAACAGAAGAAATACGAGTAAGTATAGCTATCGGAAAAATGAAACGCGGGAAAGCGGCGGGACCAGACAACATCCCATCAGAGTTTTGGTCGAAGATGGAATGTATCGGCATTGAATGGCTGTCGAAACTCTTGAATAAAATAAAATACGGACAAACTATGCCGAATCAATGGAGAAGTAGGTTTTTCGTTCCGTTATACAAAGGCAAAGGCGACACGCGAGATTGCAACAACTACCGCTCAATCAAGCTGATGTCACACACGATGAAAATCGTTGAAAGAGTTTTAAACGAACGTCTTCGCAAAATCATAAAACTCGGCGATAGCCAGTGTGGATTCGTGGAAGGAAGATCGACGGTGGACGCAATCCAAAGCTTGCGAATATTAATGGAAAAACATCGGGATTCGTCAAAAGATCTGCACATGGTATTTATTGATCTAGAAAAGGCATTCAATCGTGTGCCTAGAGATCTCATATAGACCGCGTTGAGGTCTCAAAAGGTACCGGAAACGTATATACGAATGATACAAGACATGTATGGAAACGTCAAAACTGCTGTTAAATGTACTCCGGTAAATGTCGGAGTGCATCAAGGAAGCGTTCTTAGCCCTTTCCTCTTTAACGTGGTTCTAGACTATCTTTTGAAAGATTGCATGCACGAAGCAAATGTAACATCGATTCTCTTCGCCGACGACGCAGTTATTCTAAGCGATAATGTCGTAGATTTACAAAACGTCCTAAGTAAATGGAAAGACGCGCTAAAGAAAAACGGATTTAAAATAAGTCGCTCAAAGACGGAACATTTGACCTGCCCATTTTCGGATCCACTGCGACCTATTCCAAATATAATGTTGGACGGAATAGTTCTTCCCAAAACCACTAGGTTCAAGTACTTAGGATCAATCGTTAACGTAGAAGCGAAATGTGACGACGACGTAAGGCACTGAGTAAGCGTGGGGTGGATGAAATGGCGAGAAAATTCGGGAATCTTCTGTGACCGAAAATTCCCACTTAAATTGAAGGGAAAACTTTACACCAAGGTGGACAGTGCTTAACAATATACGAAGTGTTTGAAAATAAAATGACGGCAGCAGAGATGAAAATGTTAAGGATGTCGACTAGAGTTACGAAACGCTACTGCATTAGATCTACGCACATTAGAGGAAGTTTACACATAAAGAATTCGGTAATCGAACAACTTGAGTCGGATAGAATTAGCTGGTATTGCCACGTTCAAAGAAGATCTCCGGAAAATCCCGTTAAGAAGGCAATATCAACTACGGTCGCTCCTACTAAAAGAAAACTAGGTAGGAAAAAGAATTCCTGGATTGCTCAGATGGCAAATGCACAACAACGCCTGGGGCTAACCGCCGAAGCGATACAGGACCGAGCGGTATGCAGACGCGTTCTGCGATCTGCGACATTAGCCAACCCCATAAGCGGAGCAGTAGCGATGCAGTAAAAATGCGAAACTCGTTATGCATAAGTTCGTGTAGCGAGGAAAGGGCTAGTAACAGGAAAAGAAGAAGAAGAGCTTAAGTCCAGCACCTCTCAGGATGCTAAAAACTTGGTCTAGCCTTTCCATGTGAACTTCCTATTTGGACCTGTAACCAGACTCTCAATGCCCATAAACAAGCTGTCCATTTTCTTTTGGAAAATTGCCGGAGCTGAGGCTAGCCCCAAAACCATTCTCCTGTAACGATATAACCCTAACATTGCCAAGATGGTTGTCATATTTTTGTCCTCATCCTCGAGCTCAAACCGCTCGTATGTCCAAATTGACATATCCAATTTGGAAAACTCTTTCCCTCCATGGAGCTTAGCAAATATTTTTTCGATACTGGATAATGGGTGTTACACTGTTATTAACTGCGGGTTGACTGTTATTTTGTAGTCCCAACAAATGCGAACCTTCCCGTTTTTCTTCAGTACTGCAACAATCTGTGTTCCCCAGTCACTATAACTCACCGGCTCCAAAACCTAGGCTCACTAATTGGTGCAATGCTGTCTTCACCTTTTCATTTAGGGAGTATGGAATTGATCTTGGTTTGAAGAACTTAGGACTTACATTCTCTTTTATCTTCAAAAAAACCTTACCCTTTGTAAATCTACCTAATTCATTAGAAAACAGATCGCTAAGTTTCCGAAGTAATCTATTTACATCACTAGCCTGTGTATTACTCAAATAATTAATATTGGTGAGACTTATGTTGAACATCTTTATTAAATTGCGACCGAACAATGGTGGACCTCCATTTTCAATTATCATAATTTCTAAATATATGCAAATATTATTAAAATGGACAGGCATAACACACACACAATAAAGTTTTATTTTGGAGCCATCATATGTTTCCAATATAACATTAGTGCGTTCTATTGCATTAATATCAAAGTACTCACGGTATTTAAAGCGATTACTGATTTCGCAGCACTTGTATCCTGTTCCATAGACATAGGAACCCCATTCATTGATACTGTAATTCTTATTGGTCCATACCATCTGAACTAGAATAAATCTGAATTATTTATATAATTAAAATAGGAGCTACTGAGAATTGTCCTGAAGGAACACATTTTCTGCAGATGTCCTACTTGATTACACTTTCTACATCTAAAATGTTTATATTTTCATAAGACTTCCTTGTGATTTCTTAAACCACACACTGCACACTGCCTTCCGCCTTCATTGTTTCCACCCTGCTCTGCTTGTTGATGACCACGTACTTCAGATGATGTTCGCTTGTATATTGTTGTTTCATATATTTTAACCGGTAAATTCCTTCATTTGGTTCTTCTTTAGTCCCAATCTCGAGCTGATGACTCACGCATTCAACAGTCTTGGAAATTTCCACCGCTCTCTCAAATGTCAACTCCTCTATTTATTCTAGGAACAGTTTGTCCTTTGTCGCACCCTTCTCGAGAGCCATTATGAATTTATCCCGTATAGATTGTCATATCCATATAAATATTTTATACCACTGAACGTACTCCCTCTGGTCTAGCCTAAGCATTATGGATTGTCAAATTGATTAAGTAAAATAGACTGTGTGCATCTAGCAAGAAAGAAGGTTGTGTTTTACATTAGTTGCGACGAGGATGGGACATAATCTTCAAGTTTTGCATGAAAAAATTCTTACAAATACAATTATTAAAAAATGCGTGCAAAATAATTACAATAAATAAAAAATTTAACTACTCACAAAAACAAAATTCAACCCGCACACGAAACTACGTACAAAGTGTTAACATAACCTTCTTGTCGACGTGTTTCCATACACGTGATTGGATACAAAAAATTACACACTGGCTATGAGTCAGGAAGACTGACTATTCTGTCCTCGATAAATGCAACAAAACCAAAACCCAATGGTCCAGATGGGTGGAACGGTTCGAAGGTGCAATGACAATAGTTGGAACAACAGAGGATAAGAAAATACACCTGCTTCTACACTACATGGGTCAAGAAACTTTCGACATTCTCTCCGACAAATTAACACATGCTAAACCTAAAGACAAAATCTACTCCGAGGTCATCAAGGTTCTTTCTGAAATCTTTGATCCAGTTCCATTGGAGATAATGGAAAACTATCGTTTTCATCTTCGAAAACAAAACGACGCAGAGACTGTAGAAGAGTTTTGCATGGCACTACGCAAATTGGCATTACACTGCAATTTTGGTGGCTATTTGGAGACAGCGCTCCGCAATCAGTTTGCCTTTGGAATACGGAGGCCCCGAATACAAAACCGGTTATTGGAGACATCCAACTTAACGCCAGCAGCAGCGCTGACAACTGCGAAAACTATGGAACTATCATCACAAGGGTGAGCAGAGATCCAACAGCAAAGTGAGGGCCAGCCTGTAAGTTACATTCAACAAGAAAACAAGCCCAAGGTAAAACATCCTACGAACAAATTTGGGAAAAATGACGGCGGAAAACCAAAAAATGATGTGAAAGCGACTGATAAGAAGAAGTCATATCGCTATCGGTATGGAAGCAAAGACCGCAAAGCAAACAAACGCCGGCATCGAAAATCCACGCGTTCTTTCTGTAAAATCATCTGAGAACAGTTTGCTTTAAGGCACTAAACAACAACACAAATTATATAGACGATCAAACTAGAGAAGAGTCAGTAGAAGAAATTTCTTGTGTAGAATCATATACTTTAAGAAGTAAACTTTTTTGAACTAAAGATTAACAATTCTACCTTAGGTTTCGAAATTGATAGTGGTTTTCCGGTTACAATAATCAGCAACAAGGACAAGGAACACATTTTTCCAGATGAGGAATTAAATGCACCAGATACGAAACTGGTAAGTTATTGTGGTACAAATCTAAAAGTGTTGTAGTTCTTCTTAGTGCGTGTTTGTTCTGGTAGAGCTCGTATATCAGGATTAATAAATGTAGATTCCAAAAAAAATAGTCGTGCGCTGAAGCTTTACGTTATCGAATCAAACCGAAAGCAACTGTTAGGCCGGGAATTGTTACGAAGCAATAAGTTATAGTGGAACAAAATATTGTCTTCTAAGAGTACAACAATTCAAGAGTTTTCATCTATTAAAGATAGAGCGTCAGTTCAAATCAAAAAACTCAAAGAAAAGTTTTCTTCAGTTTTTGAAAATTCAATGGGCAAAATTAATAATGTTCAAGCTCGTATTCCTTTACGTGATGATGCTAAACCTATTTTTATTAGGGCGAGAAAAATTCCTTTTGCATTACAAAATGCAGTCGAAAGAAAATTAGATGAGTTAGAAAAAACGGTATTATCGAGAAAGTCGAAACATCAAAGTGGGCTACTCCAATTGTTCCTGTTCGGAAATAAGGGGGTAAAGTTCGATTATGTTGAGATTATAAAATCTCTTTAAATCCGCAAATTTTATTTCAAGAGCATCGATTGCCTACAGTCGAAGAACTATTTGCGTCCATGGCAGGTGGGAAAAAATTTACAAAAATAGATCTCAGTAAGGAATATTTACAATTAGTAGTTCATCCAGATGATCGTGAGCCTCTTACGGTGAGTACTCTCCGTGGTTTATAAAGACCAACCAGATTCATGTACGGAGTTGCATCTGGGCCTGCAAAGTAGCAAAATCAAATCGAGGAGATTCTTGAAGATATCGATGGTATTTCGGTTTTCTTAAATGATATCAAAATTACTGCGACCAACGATGAAATTCACCTACAACACATGAATTTCGAAAACATCAGTACGATTTTGTATCCACTTAACAATCTATTTATTTATTTATTCAATCTACGATTTTTAAAATCTACAGATTTCGAATTTATTAAAATAATAGAAATATAGAAATAAAATGTAATATAATATAAAATATAATAAAAATTCATTGGCAAAACACAAAGAATAGTGTGTTTTTAAAAACATTTCTAGGCAAAGATATATTTAATTTTGAATAATAAAAATTGAATATTTTACTTGACAAAAAAATAGGATCACGTTGGCAATAAAGCGTAATATGACGACTCTCAAACAACAATGGTCTTGGCCTCCAAACTCTACACGAAACATAAAGATTCAAACATTTAAGCAAATTCTCACTATCAATAGTAGCACATAAAATATCACGAATAAACATTACGTTGTACATTTTTCTTCTCATTACGAGAGTTTGCATACCAAGTAGTAGATATTTAGATATTTAGTAGATAAGAAATTGATTGAATATCATTATAACAAAATAGATGGTGTAAGGCGAATTTTAAAAATTTCTTTTGAATAATTTCGATTCTTTTTATGTATGTAAGGGAGGTAGGACACTACAATACTACAATACAGAGCTTTAAGGGTATATGGATCTCTAAAATCTGTGGAGTTTCTTTTAACAAATCCTAGAAGAGAAAATGCTTTTTTAAGAACAAAATTAACATGTAAGTTAAACATTAATTTACTCTCAAAAATTACACCTTTAAATCTTTAAAATCGTCAACTACTTTTATCCGAGAGTTGTTTAGGGAGAATGTGATGAAAACTCCTATTGTAGCTCATACAGGCACACTTGTCAATATTTAGCATCAGATCATTCAGAGTACACTACTCAGTAAAATAATCTAAATCTTTTGGAAGCAATAAACTGTCATTTAGAGTTGATATTTTTGCAAAAATTTTAATGTTATCAGCATATAAAAGGGAACGACAGTGCCTTAAAAAGTTAGGAAGGTCGTTAATAAAAAGCAAAAATAATGGCGGTCCGAAATGACTCCCTTCAGGAACACCCGAACTAACGAAAATCTCCTTCGAAACATAGGTGCTATTACAATACCAAGCAAATAAGAAGCAAACCATTGAAGAAATGGACCACAAAATCTATATGCTTCAAGTTTTTTTAGAAGAATCTTCAAGTTCACTTCAAGTACTCTTTCTTCTTTTGTTAACGAATTTCCAAAAACTCGTTGGATTACTTTTTAAATTGCTTTCAACAGAATGAATATAATTACAAAAAAGAAACTTTGATAAAAAAATAAACTCTAATCCAGGCAAAAAAGTTAAATAAATAGTCGTCATTTTACTACATTTTTCACATTTTATGTGAAATATTTTTAGCATTTTATTTTAGCATAATCTATTATTATACCACGGGGGGCATGTATTTATTTTCCTGCAAATCATGGGTACGCAATCTTTAACACTACATTATTAAAAATATCTTTAAAAACAATGAACTTTTCAGAAATATTTTTGCCATGAAATTCATTTGTCCAATTAATTTTTTTTAAAACAATCATTCATTAAAGTAAGATTATAAGAATCAACCTTAAAAAAAATAATTTTACTATGAAAGTTACAAAAATTATTATAATTATAATCTTTTGTCAACGGAATCAATTCGCACACACACCTGATCAATGTGTAATACTTTGTCAACACAAACAACATCGATATCAACAGCAACGGCTCCAAATTTGAGCTTTACAGCAACCAAAACGCCACCTCCATATAATTTTGTGACATCAAGACGAGAAACCACTCATATTCTGGTAGTACATATGTACATTTTTTTTTTGTATTCACAGGAACGAACACAAATGAATTTGTGTCGTCCGGATTACAAGGCCGGGGAATTATGCCCATATGGCCGTTATATAGGAATACAAAATATAAACAGATATGTTATTTACATGAATATTACATTTTTTTTATATTATCAATTTGTGTTTGGAAACAAGGAAAAAAATTTTGATGTTTGGGGAGGTAATGATGGATCCAGTAGCTCACGTAGCGTTGGAGGGTCTCCGAAGTGTTGCTTTGTAAGTATTGAACGGATTTCGTTGCAGTGGTCGCATAGTGGTGGGGTTTCCTTTTTGTAGAGGTGTGTTTTGTTAAACAATGTGTGTCCTAGTCTTGTCCTGCAGAGTTGAATAAACTATGGAACTATCATCACAAGGGTGAGCAGAGATCCAACAGCAAAGTGAGGGCCAGCCTGTAAGTTACATTCAACAAGAAAACAAGCCCAAGGTAAAACATCCTACGAACAAATTTGGGAAAAATGACGGCGGAAAACCAAAAAATGATGTGAAAGCGACTGATAAGAAGAAGTCATATCGCTATCGGTATGGAAGCAAAGACCGCAAAGCAAACAAACGCCGGCATCGAAAATCCACGCGTTCTTTCTGTAAAATCATCTGAGAACAGTTTGCTTTAAGGCACTAAACAACAACACAAATTATATAGACGATCAAACTAGAGAAGAGTCAGTAGAAGAAATTTCTTGTGTAGAATCATATACTTTAAGAAGTAAACTTTTTTGAACTAAAGATTAACAATTCTACCTTAGGTTTCGAAATTGATAGTGGTTTTCCGGTTACAATAATCAGCAACAAGGACAAGGAACACATTTTTCCAGATGAGGAATTAAATGCACCAGATACGAAACTGGTAAGTTATTGTGGTACAAATCTAAAAGTGTTGTAGTTCTTCTTAGTGCGTGTTTGTTCTGGTAGAGCTCGTATATCAGGATTAATAAATGTAGATTCCAAAAAAAATAGTCGTGCGCTGAAGCTTTACGTTATCGAATCAAACCGAAAGCAACTGTTAGGCCGGGAATTGTTACGAAGCAATAAGTTATAGTGGAACAAAATATTGTCTTCTAAGAGTACAACAATTCAAGAGTTTTCATCTATTAAAGATAGAGCGTCAGTTCAAATCAAAAAACTCAAAGAAAAGTTTTCTTCAGTTTTTGAAAATTCAATGGGCAAAATTAATAATGTTCAAGCTCGTATTCCTTTACGTGATGATGCTAAACCTATTTTTATTAGGGCGAGAAAAATTCCTTTTGCATTACAAAATGCAGTCGAAAGAAAATTAGATGAGTTAGAAAAAACGGTATTATCGAGAAAGTCGAAACATCAAAGTGGGCTACTCCAATTGTTCCTGTTCGGAAATAAGGGGGTAAAGTTCGATTATGTTGAGATTATAAAATCTCTTTAAATCCGCAAATTTTATTTCAAGAGCATCGATTGCCTACAGTCGAAGAACTATTTGCGTCCATGGCAGGTGGGAAAAAATTTACAAAAATAGATCTCAGTAAGGAATATTTACAATTAGTAGTTCATCCAGATGATCGTGAGCCTCTTACGGTGAGTACTCTCCGTGGTTTATAAAGACCAACCAGATTCATGTACGGAGTTGCATCTGGGCCTGCAAAGTAGCAAAATCAAATCGAGGAGATTCTTGAAGATATCGATGGTATTTCGGTTTTCTTAAATGATATCAAAATTACTGCGACCAACGATGAAATTCACCTACAACACATGAATTTCGAAAACATCAGTACGATTTTGTATCCACTTAACAATCTATTTATTTATTTATTCAATCTACGATTTTTAAAATCTACAGATTTCGAATTCATTAAAATAATAGAAATATAGAAATAAAATGTAATATAATATAAAATATAATAAAAATTCATTGGCAAAACACAAAGAATAGTGTGTTTTTAAAAACATTTCTAGGCAAAGATATATTTAATTTTGAATAATAAAAATTGAATATTTTACTTGACAAAAAAATAGGATCACGTTGGCAATAAAGCGTAATATGACGACTCTCAAACAACAATGGTCTTGGCCTCCAAACTCTACACGAAACATAAAGATTCAAACATTTAAGCAAATTCTCACTATCAATAGTAGCACATAAAATATCACGAATAAACATTACGTTGTACATTTTTCTTCTCATTACGAGAGTTTGCATACCAAGTAGTAGATATTTAGATATTTAGTAGATAAGAAATTGATTGAATATCATTATAACAAAATAGATGGTGTAAGGCGAATTTTAAAAATTTCTTTTGAATAATTTCGATTCTTTTTATGTATGTAAGGGAGGTAGGACACTACAATACTACAATACAGAGCTTTAAGGGTATATGGATCTCTAAAATCTGTGGAGTTTCTTTTAACAAATCCTAGAAGAGAAAATGCTTTTTTAAGAACAAAATTAACATGTAAGTTAAACATTAATTTACTCTCAAAAATTACACCTTTAAATCTTTAAAATCGTCAACTACTTTTATCCGAGAGTTGTTTAGGGAGAATGTGATGAAAACTCCTATTGTAGCTCATACAGGCACACTTGTCAATATTTAGCATCAGATCATTCAGAGTACACTACTCAGTAAAATAATCTAAATCTTTTGGAAGCAATAAACTGTCATTTAGAGTTGATATTTTTGCAAAAATTTTAATGTTATCAGCATATAATAGGGAACGACAGTGCCTTAAAAAGTTAGGAAGGTCGTTAATAAAAAGCAAAAATAATGGCGGTCCGAAATGACTCCCTTCAGGAACACCCGAACTAACGAAAATCTCCTTCGAAACATAGGTGCTATTACAATATATTGTCTCCTACCAAGCAAATAAGAAGCAAACCATTGAAGTAATGGACCACAAAATCTATATGCTTCAAGTTTTTTTAGAAGAATCTTCAAGTTCACTTCAAGTACTCTTTCTTCTTTTGTTAACGAATTTCCAAAAACTCGTTGGATTACTTTTTAAATTGCTTTCAACAGAATGAATATAATTACAAAAAAGAAACTTTGATAAAAAAATAAACTCTAATCCAGGCAAAAAAGTTAAATAAATAGTCGTCATTTTACTACATTTTTCACATTTTATGTGAAATATTTTTAGCATTTTATTTTAGCATAATCTATTATTATACCACGGGGGGCATGTATTTATTTTCCTGCAAATCATGGGTACGCAATCTTTAACACTACATTATTAAAAATATCTTTAAAAACAATGAACTTTTCAGAAATATTTTTGCCATGAAATTCATTTGTCCAATTAATTTTTTTTAAAACAATCATTCATTAAAGTAAGATTATAAGAATCAACCTTAAAAAAAATAATTTTACTATGAAAGTTACAAAAATTATTATAATTATAATCTTTTGTCAACGGAATCAATTCGCACACACACCTGATCAATGTGTAATACTTTGTCAACACAAACAACATCGATATCAACAGCAACGGCTCCAAATTTGAGCTTTACAGCAACCAAAACGCCACCTCCATATAATTTTGTGACATCAAGACGAGAAACCACTCATATTCTGGTAGTACATATGTACATTTTTTTTTTGTATTCACAGGAACGAACACAAATGAATTTGTGTCGTCCGGATTACAAGGCCGGGGAATTATGCCCATATGGCCGTTATATAGGAATACAAAATATAAACAGATATGTTATTTACATGAATATTACATTTTTTTTATATTATCAATTTGTGTTTGGAAACAAGGAAAAAAATTTTGATGTTTGGGGAGGTAATGATGGATCCAGTAGCTCACGTAGCGTTGGAGGGTCTCCGAAGTGTTGCCTTGTAAGTATTGAACGGATTTCGTTGCAGTGGTCGCATAGTGGTGGGGTTTCCTTTTTGTAGAGGTGTGTTTTGTTAAACAATGTGTGTCCTAGTCTTGTCCTGCAGAGTTGAATAGATTATAGCCGGCTAAGCGATTTATTATAGAGGACGGGTTCTAGGGAAGGTTTGTGTTGCCTTAAAACGAGTTTGATTGGCTCCATCGGCGTTCAGCTTCTTCATGCAATTTGTTTGTTGCCTGGTTCCAAATGTCTACTGCAAAAGGTGGTATGGAGTAAATCATGGGTAGTTTGACAGCTTGTCGAGCGCCAGCGTCGGCCTTTCCGTTACCTGGAATACCAACATATCCAGGTGTCCATATTATATGTATTCTCGGGGAATTTGAGCAAATAATGGACCGAAAAAATTGGATAATTTGCAATTTACTTCTGCTGTTATTTATACTACGAATTGTGCTTAGGGAATCGCTGCATATTGCGGTCTTGCATGTCGTCGTGTTGGCGATTTTGAAAGCTCCAACAAGTGCCATTACTTCTCCAATAAAGGAGTTTTGGTTGGGTGTTGTTATTTTCTGGACTAGGATTTCGTCAGCTTGACGATCTAGCCAGTAAACGCAGAAGCCAGTTGTTCCTTCATGATAAGAGGCATCGGTATATAAAATACAATCGAAGTTGCCGTTGGACATGATTTCAGCGAACTTTTTCCGGTATACTAGAGGTGGCGTGTGATCCTTTGGTGTAGTGTCGAGCGAGGTATTTATTAGCTGTGATGGAAACAACCATGGAGGATCTATTGTCTCATAGATTGTTGGGTCCGGTATCGCTATGCCCGATGATTTTAAATAGCGGATAAAGCTGAGCAGACCGCTTTTGATTTTAGTGATTGGAGTTATAATCCAACCGGATTTACAAATGTCATGCAGAAGGTGTTTGTAATCGGTAAGGCTTTTTGCTACCAGCTTTATTTGAGCTGTGGTTTTCATGTCGAGGAAGTAGAGGGTGTTTGTTTCCGCTAACAAGGAATCAATAGCCGTTGATGGTAATGCTCCGACGGCTGTGCGCAATATGGCGTTTATTTTGATCTGATCTTCCCTGTCATTTCGTTTTGTCCAGTGCGAGTAGACAGTGATACCGTGTTGTATGCTCCCCCTGATTAGCGTTTGCCCTATGCTGATGGCTGTATTTATATGTGGCCCCTTGTGTTTGTTGCAAATAACTTTGAGGAGATTTAGGTTTCTGGATAATTTTTCCGATACAGTTTTGGCATGGGCGTGCCATTTCCACGTTTTAATACATATTAGACCGAGGACCCTCATTTTTTCCAGGAGGGGGAACTTGATATCCCCGATATTTATCGAAGTGGCTGGACATCTGTGTTTGCGGTATATATGCAAAGCTTCCATTTTATAGGCTGGTAATTTGGCTCCTGATTTGTGGCACCACGTTAAAGCTTTTGAAAGGGTTTCGTTAAGCGCTTTCTGTACTTCTTCTGGTTTCCCTGACACTAGTACAAAGAGGTTATAAGCGTACGTTAAACGTGCTTTTATATGTGGGTTGTCCAATTTTATGTCCGTTAGAATGAGTCCACATACGCATTATACATTGTATCTAAGATTGTCGAAATCTTAGAGCCTTGGGGAACCCCATTGACGATGGGAGTGACTAGATAATAGTGCCCCTTCACCTTGACTATTATTACTCGGTTGAGCAAGAAAGAGTACACGATGCGCAGGAGCTGCTTATTAATGCCCCATTTCTGGAGTTGTTCCACTACTCCGAAGCAAGTTACTCTTTCGAACGCTTTCTCCAAGTCCATGAAAAGGAGAACTGAATGTTTTCGAGAAGCTAACTCTGTATGCACTGCTTGATCAAGCATATTCAGCAGAGAATCTGTGCCTCTACATGGAGTGATGGTCAGCATGTGGTTTAGGGATCGGAATTAGATGGGCTTTTTTCCACTCATGTGGGAAAACCCCATTTTTGAGAACGTTGTTATATAGGGCGACTATTTTAAGCATTGTTACTGTTGGCAAGTGTTTAATCATTTTAAAACTTATTTTGTCTGAGCCCGGCGTCGAGCCTTTGGTGGCTTTAAGCGATTCTAAGAGCTCTGGGAGAGTAATTGGTGGGATCTTGTCATCGGACGGGTAGGTACTTTCAAATTCTGGGTTAGCCTGAAAGGTATTTTTACGTTGAAGGACATAGGGGGAAAAATTTTCATCGGAGCAATATCCAGACTATCTGTTTGCAAAGAGTTGAGCTATTTCGGTGGGGTCGATAATGGTCGAATAGTGTTTGATGGCCACAATTCCACGATGGCCACGATTGCCATTGATCGCTCTTACTCGATTCCAAAGGGAACTAGAGTCGAGAGTGGGGTTGAGAGAAGCTGGGAAATTCGACCAAGCTTCGGCTTTGGCTGTGCGGACCTCACGTTTCATGGTTGCAGCTATACGTCTATATGCAATGGCGTTTTGGATATTTGGATGTCTCTTAAGGATAGACCACGCCTTTCTCTTGTCGATTGTTAGCTTTTTCAAAATGGGGGTAAACCAAATGGGTTGCGGAGGATTGTGTGGTCGATAGGAAGAAGGAATAGAGATTGCCGCTGCTTTTCTTAGAATTTTTCTCAAGTTAGCAGCTTTTTTGTTGACATTTTGTGAGATGGGAGTTGCAGTAGCTGCCTCCTCGGCAGTTAATGCGAATTTGGTCCAGTTGGCCTTGGATTCGACAAAGCGGGAGCGAAAAATTTGGCAGAAGGTGTACGGTTCCGAGGTTTCAATAATTATGGGGAAGTGATCGCTGCCCAGAAGAGAGTCATGTACTTTCTAGCTAGCACCAGCTGCTATAGCCGTTGAGGCGAGAGTTAGATCTATTGCAGTGAATGTGTTTTTTGTTGAGAAATGGGTAGGGGATCCATCATTTAGTAGTATACGGTCAGAATGTTGCATCCAGTCTGCAACAACCGATCGTGCGCTGCTTATAAGGGGGGAGCCCCAGAAGGGGTTGTTGGCATTGAAATCACCCATCACTATACTGTGCGAGAAATGATTTGCAGCCAAGTTGATGTAATCCTGCTGGGGCACAGTCTAATGAGACTGTCTGTAAATATTCTGCAGAGTAATTGGTTGCGCCAGTTTTATTTGGAGCGTTTGGACAAGAAACCCAGAAGGTGAGAAAGTGTATGAGTGCGGAATTCCTGATTTTATGAGGATAGCTGTGTCATCTTTGCTGCGAGTGTGTGGCTTATTGTTAAAATATGCCACGTAATTTTTGTATTTGGTGGGTGCTTTAGCTACGAGTATTTTTGTTTCTTGCAATGCAATGATAGTGGGTGAGTATTTTTATATGAGAATATCCAGATTGGAGAGATTGTTAAAAAACCCTTGGATATTCCATTGGAGGATTATTATATTATTTTTTTTATTTTGTATATCCATAATTTAATTAAAAGAAATATAGATAATTGTGGTTTTGACTGTTTATATTTTGTTTGATTTGGAATGAGCGTCGATTGGTAGTGGAAGTATATTAATGGACTTTGTTATATTGTTGTTAGAGTAAGCGGCTGGTCTACATAATTTGTCAGGTGAAGGCATGGGAGCACTAGCAGGTGCATTAATAGAAATGTATTGTTCCAAGGTGGAGCACAGCTGATCTGTGTCCATGCTCTCCAAGCTGTTTGCTTGTGTGTTGTTAGTGTTAGTTTGAGTAATGATTGAGTGAGTGGGGTATTGCTGTTGAGTAATAGCGGTAGTTAGTTGGGTTTTTTTTTGTATTGGGTGTTGTTTTATCATATACTGTGGCTGTATTGGTTTTAGTTGTTAAGAGAGTAGATGTGTTTTTTTTTTGTGCCTTTTATGGTGGGCTTTGTGCTATTGACAATTACCTGTTTCTTATCTGCGGAGATGGAGGTGACTGGCGGGGTCGTACAAACAGTTGCTCTTATAAGCGGAAAGATTGAGTTTTGAAGTAAAACAAACGCACCAAATTTACTAAGAAAATCCACGTAAAAGAGCTCAAACTCGGTGCGGTTGTCGTTTTTTTACGGCAATATGGAAAAATTGTTGGATTTAAATTTTATGGAATTCGAAGATTCTAACCGGGCAAAATATGAACTAAAAAAAACTAAATTTTCGTTGTTTATGTTGTAATATTAGATGGGTAAGGAAAAATTGAGATGTTATTTGAGGTCGCGTTTGTACAATTCTTTATTATATATACCTATATATATCTTAAAGTGATTCTTATTAAATAAGAAGATAAGTAATTTTTATTAATATAATATAAATTGTGAATAATTAAATCCTAAAACAATAACGTATACAAACGAACTAGCAAAAAGTTATACTCGTAAGTGCAGTTTATGCACCACTGTACTCGTAACACCAACGATCTATAGTTTATCCAAAATTTAATGTCAGTACAGGGAAGATCATTTGCCTCTTAGTCTGGTTGCAATAACATGCATAAATGTGTCCCTCTTTAAAGCTCTCATAGGGTTGCCATGGTGTATATGATGAATCACCACAAAGAGAAAGAGCATTTCGCTTAGGGTTACCATCTCCCCATTTAAAATAAACAAAAAAAAATTTTGCTGAACGATATAAATTTCATTTATCTTTTTCCTCACCACCAGACGGTAGCGCGTTTTTTTAAGGGTATCCCCAGTAGGCCTAATCCCTTTTTTTAGTTTGTTTAAAAAAAAATTTCCGAAAACAAAAAACAGAACTAAAAAATATATGTATTTTCATTTATTCATTATAAATATAGTAAACAAAAATATAGTTCATAATAAATATAGTAAAGTATAATGTAAAAATTTAAAATTTCATCAATTTAAATTAACTTCATTAATTTGTAATATTAAAATCTATTAGTCTGATGAAAAGTTAGTGCTGCTACTATCATTTATTTATTACTAATCTTTCGACTGCTTCCTCGGCGAAAACGTCCATATCCCACATCTTTGGAACAACAACCTGTTCAACAAGTGACACACATCGGTGCCATTTCTCACTGTCAACTTTTACAAGTGGTGTTGTTAATAATAATTTAATTTCTGTCATTTTAAATGACTTGTTTTGGCTTGCTACAAATCCTTTTACTTGAGCCCAAACCAATTCTATTGGATTTAGATCGCAGTGATAAGGCGGCAAGTGAAGCACTTTATGTCCTGCAGCTTGAGCCATTTCATCCACGACATAGGTTTCATACTTGGCTTTGAAACGTTTAACGATTTCAAGCAACTCTATTTTAACCATAGCATCCTCAAAACTTATAGCATTAGATCTCAGCCACTTTTTTATGTTATCTTTTCTAGTAGAAGTGGTTGGTGCTTTATTTTTCTTTCTCAAATGTTAGGAAGCATTGTCCAAAACTTTTACTGAGTTGGGTTCCAGGCGCGTTAAAATATCTTTGAACCATTTCTCGTACACTTCGGCATTCATGTCTTCGTGGTAGTCTCCAGTTTTTCCTGAAATAAAACATAGCAGCCCTTCATCTACGAAACCTGTATAACTTCCAATATGGGTTACAATTAGTCGGTTTTCTTTTCCAGGTGATGATCGCAGTCCAGTTGACAACCCTTCATTAAAAGCTTGGCGTGGTGTTGTAATGGATGGATCCACTCACACTTTCTCCCGAGTATGTCAGTCGTTAAGCCAGGTCTCATCAGTAAAATATATTTTTCTTTTCTCTTCTCGAAATTTTTCTATTTCGCGTAAATACCTTCGTCTCCATGATATAATATCACTTCTTTCCAACAACAAGTTTTTGCGCTGACGTTTGACGAATTTAAATTTAAGATCTTCTTTTAAGATTGTATGTAAAGTTGATCTGCTTATTTTTGTAATATTGGCATTTTGTTGGGCTTCATGCAATATCTTATCGAGCGTTGGTAAATCATTATCCATGAAAAACTGATGGACTATGCGCCTAACGGCACATTTGTCAAAATCATCGACCCTGCTTTTGCGACTAGAATTATTTTTCTTCTTTGAAGGCGAATTGTGGCCTTTAATTTCATTTTCCTTTAAAAGCCTATATACAGTTCGTTCCGTAACAGAAAAGACATCAGTTGCTTTTCTCAAGGATTCCGTTTTATTTTTAAGAAGGCCATAAAATTTGTTAATTGCATTTTTCTATTTAGCCACAACACAGTTACTTACAACTAATTAATCACTAAAGAACCGAAATTTCGGTTGCGTAATAGGCTTGCTGGAAATACTTTATTCAATATTCTTCCGCTTCCTTAAGTTCTAACGTGGAAGTTCTAGGGTGGCCGTGGTGTAGTGGTAGAAGCAAACGCTTCTCACTCGGAGGGTCCAGGTTCGAATCCTGCCCATGGCAAGTCAGTTTTTCATTGTGTAATTGGAACTCAGACAGAAAAATTCTGCGTGTGAAGGCATAACACTGACACGTAGATTTGGCTGTTGTAGAGTTTCAAGCACAGAAAAGAAAAATACTGTGATATACCTCGAATCACTCTGAGTGAAGAAAAACTCTCCGTCCTATTCGGACTCCCACCCCTGGAGAGCAAACATAGAAACCAAACACACCTGAGTTTCAAACCACTACAAAAACAATTTTCCTTTCTCCTCCTTCTATCTTTCCGCCAGGGGTA
Organism: Volucella bombylans; assembly: GCA_949129095.1. NCBI lineage: Eukaryota > Metazoa > Arthropoda > Insecta > Diptera > Syrphidae > Volucella > Volucella bombylans. Next base: position 68,036,732 of record OX422142.1, on the reverse strand, counting down.
TCTAACCCCTTAGGCGCGCGTAAATTATAAAAAAAAAAAAAAAAAAAAACGTATTAAGTTGTAGCTCACTAGTAAAAATTTTCTCCGAACGCTTTATGAATCTAATGACATATTTATTTATTTAATTCAAAACTTCTTGTACATTAAGATTAAATCTTTTTACATTGTGCAAGCTAGGTAATTATACATTAAAAAGAAAACAAACAGCGTTAAATTGAGTTAATATGCAGTTATTCTTAAGATTCTTCTTAAATCACTAAATTTTTCGATATCAAATATTGGTATTTCACTTATGACTGCCCCTTCTGAATTTTTATCATCTTTATCATCGCTTGACTCTTTTTCGACGTACGCAAACTCACCGCTTTGCTGCAGTACAAATGAACCTGAGATAGGAGCTATTTTGCCCCAAGAAGATGTATCATAGCCTAACCATATTGGACCATTCTTCCATTAATAGCAGCATCCAGGAACTAGAAAAAAAGGTGCTTGCTATTAAACATAAGCAAATCGCCCGAGGCAAAGGGAGCAGGAAGCTAAGACAAGCTCCCAACAGCAACCGCAAAACAACAAAAATGTCATCAAAAAAAAACTACAGAAACAACAACAGCAACATCATCAGAAACAACAACAGCAACTGCAGCAGAAAACAAATAAAGAAAAGGTTCCGCCAATCAACACCTACAACATGGAGGTCCAGGACACCAAGGACTTGTGTAAGTCGGCCATAGGTAAGCACTTTAGCATTAGTTTTAAAGTTTTTTAATTTTAAACGCATTTTATTTTCTAATCAATAACTCTTACATACTAACAAAAAATGCTTCAATGCTAGCTTAAAATTACTTAACAACCTTATACTAACTTACTGGCCTCACACAGGCACTCTAAGCTACTCTAAATTCTTATAACTATGTCTTTCGACCTCATTTACGTTTTCTTAGAACTATTTATTTTGTATATTTAAAGCTAAGAAAAAATATTGTTAACAAAAACTTAGCGTATGGACATAATTTTTTATTTTTTATAAAAACTTAATATCTAACTTAAAATAAGCCTTAGTCTACCTAACCTACATACACAATAAACACATACACACACATAGACATTATACACAATTATATACATAAATTAGTATATACCTTTGTATACACTAATATATGTATATATTTCTTAAATGCTAACCTAAACCTACGTAAGCTGGCCATCGCTATTTACAAGAGAAAACAGATTGGTCAGCTCTGCCTCATTAGTAAGGCTGGTCCGTAATTGACGGAAACGACGACGAAGCATCTTCTCCATCATTCAACCACCAGAAATGCTGGTGCTGCCGAACGACATCCCTCTTATCGCGATTCCCCACCGCCCTACTGAACCTGAGGCGATCCACACTGCCATGTGCGACGTCTCTGTCGTAGTTGAGTCGCCTGTCCCCAGCTGTCCGAGCGACATGGAAGATTAACGGCACCGCTGATCTATCTTGGATCAACCCTATCTGATCTAGGTAGAGGAATGCTTCCGGTGGAACGAAGCCGTCAGACCGCACACTCTCGTGGTAAAGGTAATTGGGGTAGTAAGCCCCAGATATCAGGTTATTCATCGAGGTCATTGCTCTTGCAATTTGCCTTCGAGTCAGCTTAATTACGAAGTTGTCCACTCGTATTAGGTTCGCCCTATTGTAAAGGACCTCATTAGGATAAAATTTCTTGTACTCCTACTCTGGTGTTCTGTACAAGCGAAGACAAGCCCTAAGGCAAGCCCTCTCAAACACCCGAATCTTTTCCATTAAACTTGCTCGTACATTGAACCACACGGGACAACCAAATACCAGCATGGGCCTGATAAGGGCCATGTAGCAGGTTACCTTTACCCTCGCATCGAGTTGGCTGCTATAAAACAGTCTCTTTGTAAGGGCAAAAGCACCTTTAGCTCTGGACAGAGCAGCATCTATATTTTTGCCAAAATACAGAAACTGATCTAGCCAGATTCCAAGGTATCTGACTACATTTCGACAGGCAAGAGGTTCTTCGTGCTGTCCAATGATAGAGAACTTTCGCCAATTTTTTCTGGTATCCCTAGAGGCTCCAGACAACGGCGTCCTAAAGAGAATGGTTTCCGACTTCTGAAAGTTGATTTTCAACTTCCAGTCATCGCAAAATCGTCTTATCTTATCGAAGTCACGCTGCAAGAGAGTATTAATGACCTCTATTTTTGGACCTGTTCTGTACGCTACCAAATCGTCTGCGTACGCAATAGTATGGGGAAGTGAACCTATCAAGTCGCTTGTATAAATATTGAATAGGATCGGCGAATTGACCGCGCCTTGCTGAAGACCATTTTTAATTTGAAATATTCCAACAGAAGTCACATCACCATTTTTCACGATGAACTGTCTGTTGGTTAGCATATTATAAAGAATGTACAAAAGTGGTTTACTGATCCCTAGCCTAGTCAGCTTATAGAAAAGACCCTCTAACCATACGGTGTCGAAGGCCTTCTCCAAGTCAACAAGGCAGGCACCAGTGCATTGTTTTTTGCCTTTATTCCATTGGATATCGGACACCAGTTTAGACGCGGCATGTGAGATATCATGTCACGCCTTAAAACCGAATTGATTATCCGGAACTATATGTTTGTCCTCAACCCACCTAGACAGAGCTCTATTGATTACTTTTTCAAAAACCTTACTGATATTCGGAAGGAGACTTATCGAACGGAGATTCGCCGGATTGGATATATCCTTTCCCTTTTTGGGGATAGGTTGAACCACCGCCGTTTTCCAATGCGCTGTATAATGTGCATTATTCATTGCATTATTAAACAGGGTGGTGTAAATGTCCACCACTTCTAGAGGAAGATGTCGAAGCACGATGTTCGGAATACCATCGGTCCCCACTGACCTCTTAGCCCTGGTTGTGTCGAAGATCTCACGGAGTTTTTCCTTCGAAATGAACGGGGGTAGGTCACCTTCTCTGGCAATGACATTATTTGCCATATTTTCGTCGCTAAACCGGGTGAAACCAGAGCCCTTGGATCGCCAGTTCCCTATTTCATTTCGAATGCAGAAGTCATGCACCAAGACGCGACTGTCCAGGTCGCAATTAGGGCCAATGGTATCAATGGCTCAACCTTCTCCTGCGGATCCTCGATCACAAAGAAGTCGTCATCCTCAGCGGCTTCATTCGGATCAATACCTGCTTTTGTCAGTAACCGTTCGTTGTCTGTTGTCCGGGATATTTTAAGACACTGAAGGTCGTTTTGTTTTTTTCTCCGAAATAGTTTATTGATTTGCGGAAACATGTTCGGGTTGCTGGTGTTTACAGCCCGAACCTTGTTGTTCCAATATGAGCTTACAGCAATTCTGTAATTTTCTTTTATTAACTTTTGCACATTTTTAATCGACGACTTCAGCGTCCTAATCTCCGGATCTTGTCTGTCAGTTAACTGTCTGTACAAGTTTTTGAGTCTTGACAGAAGTCTACTTTCCTGTCGGTGCAGTGCGTCAATAGTAGGATTGCGGAACAGGTCTTCGTTAGTTGTACGTCGATACCGCGGTATTGTAGTGTCCATAGTTTGTTTAATTGTCTCGTCTATCTGTTTTAGGTAATTGTCGATCTCCTCGTTTGACAAATTCCTATTGGACGGTGGGTGGAGCGTGTTCGAGGAGAGCGCTCTAGTCAAGGTTGCGGAGAAGCGTGTCCATCGAGTCTTACTGTAGTTGTAAGAATATCTTTGGACAAACTCCTCCAATTCCGCAATTTCGTTGGGAACTGTAATTTCGGTGCTAAAACCGCAATGGTCGCTGTCATACACGAATGTGCGCAGACAATTTAATGTTTGTAAATTCGTACCTGTCAGTCGTATACGTTCGTCGTACAGCAGTAGATCCAAATAAGACCCGCCTCTGGGAAACGACGGGTTATCCGTCGCTTTAAGACCGAGTCTGTACATGACCTCGTGCTGACCCCGCCAATCGAGTAGTAGGTTCCCTCTAGTATTTGGCAAATTATTTCCCCAATCTCTGTGTCTAGCGTTGAAATCCTTGTACACTCTGTGAAATTTTATACCTTCTTTAATGAAGACCGCGACACCACCTCCACGTTTGGATCTGGGCTGGTTTCTTCTTCTAACAATATAATTATTGTACTCCAGTTTGTGCTTATCGGTTAGCTTGGTTTCGCTAGCGAAAAGCACATCAGGAGTTTGGTCTTGTAGCAATTTAAACATCGCGGCTCTTCGTTCGATCCTAATCAGTGAATTAACATTCACCGCAAGGACCTTCAAAGTTTGCTCCACCATGTGCGTACCCATTACGACATGTGTTGCGTTAAGCCCGGCAGCAGCGCGTAAATCTGGTCCACCTGCTTGGCCTCTTCTTGCACCTGCTTTTGCAGCTGAGCCATCTGCACTTAGCAAGTTAGGTGCAGCTTCCGTTGTTCTCGGCATTGGCGCCAGAGAAGCAACAGTCGCTTGCTGTACCGTAGCCCCCCTACCTGACGCCATTTGGGCGTAGGAAATTTGGGACGTGACGGCTGGTGTTTGAAATCTAAGAGGTGAACGTTTGACCTCCACCTTCTGCTGCTGAGCCAGTTTTGCTTTCTTAATGTCAGCGAACTTAGGACAACCCCGATAGTTTGCGGTGTGTCCCACGTTTCCACATAACACGCACGAAAGCTTCGATCTATCGGATGCTCCGTCAACACCCAGAGCACACTCCCCGGAACTGTGGTTCTTAGCGCACTTCACGCATCGAGGCTGCATTTGGCAGTTCGACACGGCGTGCCCGAACCTCTGGCAGCGAACGCATTGTATAACGCCTTCGCTCCTTTTTAGTTTTTCCCAGTGAATCACCTGGTAGTCTAGGACATTGATACTCCTTAGTCTATCCAGACGGCTTTCGGGACTGAGCTGCACCAGGAAGAACGGCAGACTCCGTTTCTCCCGCCTGGCTCTAGCTGTGGTAAATGGCTTTACCCCCACAAACTTGAGTCCTTCGCACTCCTTCTCTTTGAGCAGTGCCAGGATCTCCTCAGGATCAGAAGACGGTTCCAACCCCTTCAGCAGCATCGATTGCCGCTTTTCACACTTCGGTGTGTATGAGTAGTGCTCCGTCGTCGTTTCTTTTAGGAGCTCTTTAACTTTCGCGTAACCCTCCACTGTATTACAGTGGATGGCATGGCGATCGTTCCCCAATCTCTTTATATTAAAATTATTACCAATGATCAACTTACACAGGTCCTTGGTTGCATTTACCTCCAGTTTGTAGGTGTTGATCGGAGGCACCTTCTCTTTCTTCTTCTTCTGCTGCTGCTGCTGCTGCTGCTGTTGTTGTTGTTGTTGTTGTTGTTGTTGTTGTTGTTGTTGTTGTTGTTGTTGTTGTTGTTGTTGTTGTTGTTGTTGTTGTTGTTGTTGTTGTTGTTGCTGCTGCTGCTGCTGCTGCTGTTGTTTTTTTGTTGTTGTTGGTGTTCTTGCCGCTGTTGCTTTTGCTGCAGTTGTTGCTTCGGCTGCTGATGGTTTTGTTGTTGCTGCAGTTGCTGTTTCTGCTTTTGTTGTTGTTGTTTTAGGGAGCTCTCTACTTCTGATTGCTCCCTCTGCCTTCGTGCAGTTTGCCTCTGCTTAATAGAAAGCACATCTTGCTCCAGCTTTTGTATGCTGCTTTTTATGTGATTAATTTCGTCATCTTCATCTTCCGACTCAGATGACGCCAGAGAGGCGAAGCTGTTGGAGCCCCCCTCCTCATTATCTTGTTCAGCTGTGGAAACAGCACTTATTTTTTTCTTTGAGAGATTAGGAGGGGTATTCAACCTCTTCCTCCTTTTGCTGGCTTTCGCCACGTTTATGGGAAGAGCGGGGCGCTCTTCACCATCCATCACGTGTTTTTTTTTTTTTTTTTTTTCTTATTGTTTGTTGGTTTTGATCTTACACAATTTTAGGAGAGAAAAAAAAATAAAAACAAGAAAAAAAGTTCCCAAGTTCACTCGGGATTCGAACCCGCGTCCCACGATTTGTTGACTGGCGCTCTTAACCGATGGGCTACCGAGTCAATTGATAAAGTTGTAACAAATTGTGTTTATCCACTAAATTATTGTTTTTTTTTTTACTTTATGAGAAGCCGAAAGACGTCTATTCTCACCAGAGATTTGCGAACGACTCAGCACTTTAGCATTAAAAGATTAGGCTTAAACAGGCACGTCATCCACTGTAATTCAGTGGATGGCTACAAAAAAAATTCAAAACCTGTTGAAGGAAACGGCGACGGAGTACTTCACGTACACACCGAATGGTTATAAATTTAAAACGGTCCTATTGAAAGGACTGGAACCGTACACTGATCCCGAGGAGCTCTTAAAACTGCTTCAAGAGAAAGAGTGCAAAGATCTCAAATTTGTGGGGGTTAAGCCTTTTACCACTGCAAGAGCAAAAAGGGAGAAGCGGAAACTGCCGTTCTTCCTAGTACAGCTCACTGCCAATAGCAAACTGGATAGTCTAAGGAGTATCAAAGTCCTGTACTACCAGGTTGTTCACTGGGAGAAATTAAAAAGGAGCGATAACATTATAAAATGTGTTCGCTGCCAAAGGTTCGGCCACGCCGCGTCTAACTGCCAAATGAAGCCTCGATGTGTTAAGTGTGGGAAAAACCACAATTCTCAGGAATGTGCTTTGGGCCAGGAGAAAGAATCAGACAAAAGCCAACTCTCATGTGCTTTATGCAAGAGCTCGGGACACACCGCTTAGGAGTTATCCTAAGTTCCAAGATATAAAAAAACCAAATATAGCTCGTCAGCAGAAAGCGGAGGTTAAGCATCCATGCACTCAGCTTCAAACTCCAGCCGTCACGCCCCGAATTACCTTCGCCCAAATGGCTGCAGGTAGGAGTAGAATGGTTCAAAAAGCCACGGTTGCTTCCTCGGCCCCAGCCCCAAGAGCACCGGAAGCGGCACCTGACATGTTGGCTATCTTGCTCTCTATTCAAGGGCAGATGGCTCAGCTTCAATGCCAAATACAGGAACAGGCTAAGCGGGTGGATCAAATCCATGCGCTGCTGCCGGGTCTAACGCACCTTATGTCGTACCCAATACGACATGGCACATGGTGGAGCAAACCCTGAAGGTCCTTGCAGTGAATGTCAATTCATTGATTCGGATTGAGCGAAGAGCCGCGCTGTTTAAGTTGCTAGAAGACCAGGCTCCTAATGTGCTTTTCGCTAGCAAAACTAAGATTTCCTATAAGCACAATCTGCAGCACAGTAAATATAAGAGTAGAAGAAGAAACCGACCCAACTCCAGACAAGGAGGTGATGTCGCGATCTTTATTAGAAAAAAATGTTAATTCAGAAGAATGTACAAGGCTGTTTTTCATGGGTTCCGGGTGCTAGAGGCATGTGTCGCGCGCATCCCTCTCCGTAGCAGAAAGTGGCTGTTCACGATCTCTGTCTACGCGCCTGATGCTTCTCAATCCACGTTGTTCATCTCAGAGCTCGATAGGCTTTTTCGACTCCTTAGACTGGAATCGGAGGAGAATTATTACATTTAATGCCAAACATGGAGATTGGGGAAAACACGTACCAAATACTAGAGGGAACCTACTACTCAATTGGTGGGCTCAGCACAGTGTCATGAGTAGACTTGGTTTGAAGGTGACGGACATTCCGTCGTTTCCCAAATACGGCTCTTATATGGATCTATTGTTGTACGACGTACGGATACAACTGACAGGGAGTAATCTACAAACGTTGAACTGTCTGCATACATTCGTGTACGACAGTGACCATTGCGGTTTTAGTACCGAACTAACAATTCCTAACGAAATTGCGGAGTTGGAGGAGTTTGTTCCTAAGTATTCTTACAATTACAGTAAGACTCGCTGGACACGCTTCTCCAGAACCTTGACAAGAGCACTCGCCTCGAATTCGCTCTACCCACCGTCCAATAGGAATCTGTATAACGGAGAGCTTGACAGGTACCTAAAACAACTGGACCAAACAATTAAACAAACAATGGACATTACAATACCTCGGTATGAACACAAACCCAACGAAGACCTATTCCGCAATGCTACCATCGACGCACTGCCCCGACACAAAAGTAGACTGCTGTCAAGACTCAAAACTTTGTACAGGCAGTTTACTGACAGACATAACATGGAGGTTAGGACACTGAAGTCATCAATTAAAAACCTCCAAATATTGATATGAGAGAATTACAGATCAGCTGTAAGTTTGTACTGGAACAATAGAATTCGGACTGTAAATTCCAGCAACCCGAATATGTTCCCGCAAATAAATAACATATTTCGGAGAAAAAATCTAAATGACTCACAATGCCTTAAAATTCTTCGAACGATGGACAATGAACGAATACTGACTACTGCAATCATAGATCCGGGAGGAGTCGCAGATGATGATAATTTCTTTGTGATCGAAGATCCTCAGGAGAAATTTGAGGTCTTGGAAGCGACTTTTCAGGATGTGTATAAAACCAATAACGTTGTTGGCTCAAATCACGACCTGGAGAATCGAGTCCTTCTGCGCAATTTCCAACTGCGGAATGACATACAGAACTGGCGATTCGAGAGCTCGGGTTTCACCCAGTTCAGTGACGAGAACATGGCAAATAATGTCATCGCCAATGAACAGGACCTACCCCCGTTCATCTCAAAGGAAGAACTCCATGAGATCTTCGACGCATTAAGAATTAAAAAATCAGTGGGAATCGATGGAATACCGAATATTGTGCTTCGACATCTCCCTCTAGAAGCGGTATACATTTACACCAACCTGTTTAACAATGCAATGAATAATGCACATTATCCAGACCATTGGAAAACTGCGGTGGTTTATCCCATCCCTGAAAGAGTAAAGATACATCCAATCCGGCGAATCTTCGGTCGATAAGTCTCCTTCCGAATATCAGTAAGGTGTTCAATATTCAAAAGGTAATCAATATGGTTTTGACTCAGTGGGTCGAGGACTGGTGTCAGATATACAATGGAATAAAAGCAAAAACCAGAGTACTGGGACCTGCTGGTTGATTCTGAAAGGGCCTTCGACACCGTATGGTTAGAGGGTCTTTTCTACAGACTCACCAGACTGGACATCAGAAAACCACTTTTGTATATTCTTCATAATATGCTCACCAACAGACAGTTCATAGTGAAAAATGGCGATGCGACTTCTGTTGGAATATTTCACATTAAAAACGGTCTGCAACAAGGTGCGGTGCCTCTAGGGTCACCAGAAAGAATTGGCAAAAATGCTCGATAATTGGACAACACGGAGAGCCACTTGCTTGTCGAAACATAGTCGGATACCTTGGGATCTGGCTAGACCAATATCTATATTTCAACAAGAATGTAGATGCTGCTCTGGCCAGAGCCAAAGGTGCTTTTGTCCTTACAAAGAGACTGTTTTATAGCAGCCAACTCAATGCGAGGGTGAAAGTTATCTGCTACATGGCCCTCATCCGGCCCATGCTGGTATATGGGTATCCCGTGTGGTTCAACGTGAGAGCGAGCTTAATGGAAAAGATTCGGGTGTTTCAGAGGGCTTGCCTTAGGGTTTGTCTTTACCTTTACAGAACACCAGAATCGGAGTACATAAAACTCTATCCCAATGGGGTTCTGTACAACAGGGCGAATCTAATAAGTGTGGACATTTCGCTATTAAGTTGACTCGAGGGCATATTGCAAGAGCAATGACCTCGTCCAATAACCTGATATCTGGGGCCTACTGCCCTAACTACTTATATCATGAGAGTGTGCGCTTGAAAGTCTTCGTCCCCCCTGAAGCGTTCCTCTATTTAGACATGAAAGGGCTGATCCAGGATAGGTTTGCGGTGCCGCTAATCTTCCACGTAGCTCGTGCAGTTGGTGAGGGGCGACTCAACTATAACAGAGACGTCGCACACGGCAGAGCTGAACGTCTCAGGTTTAGCAGGGCGGTTTCAAAACGCGACAAAAAATATGTTTTCTTGCAGCACCAAAATATTTGGTGGTTGAGTAAAGAAGACCCGGTTTCTCCGTCCCGTCAGAAGGCAAAGTGGGCCATATTTTCCTTGCTGTGTTTAGAAAATGGACGACTACCTTAGGTTAGGCTAGTTTTAGGGTATGGAGGTTGGCAACCTTGGGTTAGCTAGCAATTAGGTTAGCAACTTGAAGTTTGCTAACAATTAGACTAGATTAGATTGTATAGTTAGGCAAAGTAGTTTAAGGTTTAGTATAAGTTAGCACATGTAGTTAGCTTAAGTAGTTTAAGTATTTATACCTTTAGTATAAGTTTTATATAAATACAAAAAAATTCTCATTTACTAAGTTTTTCTTAAATTTTTCTTAGTTTAAGTATAAGATGTTAATGAACAGTAACTAAGATTGAAAATTGTAAATTAGACGTCGAAAGACATAAAATAAAAATATATTATAGTTTAGCTTAGAGCGCCCGTTTGGAGGGACAGCAAGTTAGAATAAGTTAATTAAGTTATGATAAGCTAGCATTTAAGCCTTTGTTCTGTTAGCATGTAAGTTTAGTAAATTTAAGATCAATAGAATAAAATGCATTAAAAATGAATTACAATCTTTGAATGTTGATTATGATTAAAATAAGTTGTGATGAGAGGGATGCGACGATCTGAGACATTTTGTTGTTGATCTGATCAAATCTATTTTTAATAATTACTTGGTCTTGTTTTACAATTTATTTTTGAGTCGATAACTGAGGTTTGATTTCTAAGTAACCTTAATAACTGATTTTCGTTTGTATTAACTTGCTCTATTGTGTCTGTCATCCGCTCTGCATACTCCGAATCCAATACTCCAAATAAAAAATTTTAGTTCCTTTGGTTGACAAAACCATATTTTCCGACTCTAGTTCGGTTATTATATGTCGAAATTGGTTTAGTACGTTTGTGCAAAAGCTCCCTTGCTGAATTTCTTGACATAAATGGTTGAGCGTTAATGTTCCATTGGATAATGCTTTATATTCTTCTATCAACGGATTAAGATTATTATGTACGATGAAATTCCATTCGCTTGTCGCTATTTTTGCTGAGCCAATATCTTCAAAGTAGATTCCGAGATTGGGCTGGAATTTGCTGATTTCAATATTTTTACTGATTACCATAGCCAGAATTAGACAAAGTGTTAATAATAACGCAATTTCTTTTGCGCCAGAGGTCCTTCGGCTTTTGGCCGGTGTTGTATGTACTGGTTCTGATGCTTGAGTGCTATGTTTATCTACATCATACTGTTCATTTACATTATCAGATGAGGTGTCATTGTTTACTTCATTCTCAATGGGTAGTGGTGCTAATTTGTGAATTGGACGTTTTCAGATTTTGCTTTAACATCGACTACTTGAACAGCACCATCATCACGCTTATAAGTTCTAATGAGCGGCCATTGATTCATTTCATTTTAAATGTATTTTTATTTCAGTTAATTCATTATTTCTTACATGCTAGATAAAAAAAAATGCTTAAAAATTAACTTAATTAACTTAAAAAATACTCTTATTGTAACTTACCCATATGATTTTAATTTAAATTTAATAATTAAACGTAATACTTAATCTATGTTTTTCGACGTTTTCTACAGTCTATTTTTATTTTTCTATTTAAATTTATTAAATTAAAACTAAGAAAACACATTTTAAGAAACAAAAACTTAGAAAATGGACTTTGTTTTTAATTAAGTTAATTAGCTTAATTAACTTAAAAAATACTCTTATTGTAACTTACCCATATGATTTTAATTTAAATTTAATAATTAAACGTAATACTTAATCTATGTCTTTCGACGTTTTCTACAGTCTATTTTTATTTTTCTATTTAAATTTATTAAATTAAAACTAAGAAAACACATTTTAAGAAAAAAAAACTTAGAAAATGGACTTTTTTTGGTTCTAATATAAAACTTAAAGCTAAACCTATACACTATCTAAAAATAAATCTTAACCTACTTAAACTATCTAGTTATAGACATATACAAGTTTTTTTTGTACAGATTATTCATTTTTTAGAGAAGGTTCTTTGTTCTTTCATTCATCAGAAATGCGTGTGTGTCGATTTGAGCAGTAATAGATACCCGATCAGAAAGTGTCCTGGTATTAATGCCACTTGAAAGTGACGTGAGTAGTTTAATATAGCTTCGATACCAATTAGTACCGATTCCAACTCTTCATACGTCAATGACGCTGTTGATACACTCCTTCTTAACAATTGTTTTGCTAATTTCACTGCTGCTTCCCAGAGACCTCCAAAATGTGGAGCCCTTAGAGGAATAAATTTGAAGTGTATCGCATTATTACTGCATTTCATTATACGGACCTATTCTGAGTAAATAACGTTTTCCAATTCGAACAATTGATTATTTGCTCCCATAAAATTTGTTGCGTTATCGCGATATAAGTGCTGGCAATTTCGTCTACGACAGATGAATCATTTCAGTGCTTTAATAAATGATTCGATAGATAAATTGCTTATCAGCTCTATAGGTACTGCCTTTGTGGCGAAGCATCAGAATATTGACACATAAGCCTTTTGTATCCAAAATGGTCCGCAGTAATCGACTCCTGCATTTATAAACGGCCTCGCTGGTGTTATCCTTGGTGGCGGTAAGTTCCCCATAACTTGTTGAAGTAACTGAAGTATGGCTCTGCTGTATTTCACACAGTGGTGTACTATTGATCGTGCCATTATCTTGCCTTTGATTGGCCAAAATCGTTGTCTCATCTGCGCCAATAATGTTTATAATCAACAGCTTTACTAGAGAATTATTGTATGGAAGAAGCATTGGATGCTTGGCGTCAAATGGCAGTGTTCCAGCCTTTAATCGGCCTCCAACTCGGATTATTCCCTTGTTATCCAGAAATGGAGCGAGGCTGCTGAAGTTACCCTTCTGCCCTGATGCCTTGTTGGTCTGCAGGTCACTGATTTCTTCCATGAAATCAAATGCCTGCATTGCTCGAACTATGACGACGAGTGCATCTTCTAGCTCCCTTGGCGTCACTAGTATACCATTTTGTCGTTGGCCGTTGATGCATCTGGAATAAAGCGTAGGATATATCCAGTTATCCTGAACGAATTGTGGTGGTTAATCTTGTAAATGATTTCTTGGTTGGAACTATAAGTAGCTGTTGCTACAGTTGATATTTTTCGCTTTCTCTCTGTGTCTTCTGGAATTGGGAACTCCTTAATATATTTTGGTGGCCAAATATCTTGATGGTCAGATAAGAAAAGAGGACCATAAAACCAAAGTGTGCATGATGGTAACTTATCTGGTTGAGGCCCCCTTCATAATACATCCGTTGGATTGTGTTTTGACGATACATTTCGCCGTTGCTCGGGAAGTGTAAGTCCCTGTATCGAAAAAAAAACCCACGCTAGTGATCGAATTCTACTTTTGTGAAAAGTTTCTACTCAATCGGTTATCTTCACTTGGGTCCGTTATTGATAGTAACGAAAACACTTTTGTTTATGCAAATGTGACTCCCAGCGCTCTCTCTACAGTGAATGAATGTCATTTAAAATTAAATGAACTTTTCGTATTAAGTACTATATGGTATTACAAAAATATAGCATGTTTGGTAACGTTGAAAAGGTTTTAAAATGTAGTTTCGTAATCCAGTAACAAAAAGGTACTCTGATACATTTGTTTTTGAAAAATAAAACCTTTTTCCCCTAAAATATGAGCATATTTTCCAAATTTTGATTATATCTTGAAAAATTTTAAATGAATTACACAGCTTTTTATTTCAATTGGAGGTCCTTAATTGTAGCTTTACTATTCGGAACTGCACCCAGTGAATGTTCATCTCCTTCACTTCCTTTTTTTTCTCCAAATGTCGGTCCAGGGCCAGGAACCTGTTAACTGCTATTTCTCTGGATTTGCGTAAAGCTTCCGGATCTTCATGAAACGGTAGTTTCAAAATGAAGTGGCTATCACTCACTATTTTTGAGTGTGTTTTGAGCGAAATGAGCTTCGCACATGTTTTCGGTTTTCGATAGATCCACAAGCGTTCAATCATCTGATGTAGGTCATTGTAGAAATTCCGCATGTTGCTGTGATTGGTCTGGTTTCAGCTATTTTACCAGCCAATATCCAACCAAAAACTGTGTTTTGAAGGATCGGTAGATCGTCTGCTAAACGTATTTGTCCGATAGAGAGTAGTTGATGATAAAACTCTGCACCCAGAAGTACATCGATTTTGTCTGGATGATTGAAGTCAGGATCTGCTAATGGAATATTTTTTGGTATTGGCCATGACGAGATATTAAAATGTTGTGAAGGTTGTGCTGATATGATATGTGGCAGTACAATGCGTTCTAGACGAGTAGTGAAAGCAGTTGTTCTTGACTGTAGTTGTACATTTACGCGTTGATGGGATTCTTTCTGCCATCGCCAATGCTCTGGATATTCATTGAGGTATTTCTTGTATGAAGGCCTAATCTCTTCACTAAGCGTACGGTAATCAAGTTCACTTGAGAGCCGGAATCCAAAATGTTTCTGCATGTCAACTTCTGTCCATTGGTTGCCACCAATTCAACGATGGCTGTACTGAGGAGGACGTAATGAAGCCTTTCTGGGCCTGTGGATGCAGCTAGTGTCATTGATGGTCTTGTTCCACCTTGAGGATTGTTATTGCTAGTTGCTGTGTTAGTTTGATGTTTATTTCTAGCCGTTTGTGTCTTATCGCAGAGTGAACACCTTCTTGAAACACAATTGTTCGCCCCATGGCCACTTCTTAAGCAATTAAGGCACAGCTTATGCGTTTGCACAACTCGTATACATTTAGCTGGCTGTAGTTGTATGAACTATTTGCAGGCAAATAACTGGTGTGTTCCTGTTACGTAAGCCTTGCAAAAGGCCTTGTTACTATGACTGGACGTTAATGATGCACAAGCTCGAGGTGAAGTCTCTTTCTTCCTTTGTTCAAGTGATTCCAGTGATTGGAATTGGTTCTCAAGAAACGTTAGGAATTCCTTGATTGGCTGCAATTCCTTCAGCTTCTAGAGAGATTGCTCATATAGGATCATTGTTCCTTGGTCTAATTTATTTACTAACAAATGAAGCAAAAGAGGATCCCATGTTGAAGTGTCCACGCCGATGTTGCATAATGCCACCAAACATTCTTGCGTCGTATCGCGAGGGTTTTTAATGGCTAGTACTGATGGTTGAGCTTGCGTTTGCCTTGGTTGTCCAATTATTTTTTGCACGAGGGTTGACGTGAGCACGCTAATGTTGCTGTATCGATCTTGAAGGATTGCCCATGCAGTTCTGTAATTGTCCTCCGTGAGTGATAAATGACGGATGAGATTCTCGGCTTCTCCGCTAAGATGAGTTTTGAGATACCACATCTTTTGTATGCTGGGTATTGGTTGCTTGTCAACCATTTGGGAGAACATATCAAAAAATTGTCTCCACTTCAAATAGTCGCCATCAAATTTTGTAATTTTTATTTTTGGTAAGGTTAACGAATTCTGAATAGTCACGCCAGTTGATGGAGCATCTTTGATATTTCCATTCTTTTGTGCTTGTAGCCTTATTGCTAAACCAAAAAGGTTTTCTTCTACCATTGCCTCCATGGTGATGAATTCTGATTGACTATACCCAACTACTGCAGGGTCGTCAGCCAACTCCCATATTGTGTGGCTCAGGCATTCTATCTATTGACAGGACTCAATTGTTCTTCATTTCAAAGACAATTCTTCGATTACTCTTCTGAGGGAGCATGCCCTTTGTCTTCGTATCGCACCACTGATTTTTAGTGGATGTTCTTCCACTGGTTCTTCTATTGGTCGATGCCTCCAGTGGACCAACCCTTGATGTGGTTGATTGTTTTTCGATATCCGATGTCCGATGTCGACCGTATTGCTTCTTGGAAACGACATTTATACTCTTCAGCTAATGATGAGTTCAGAAGCATTTTTCTGAGTTGATTTATATCAAGCACATAAACTTGATATTGTATTGAAAGTATTGTGCAACAAGCACTTAAACCTGTTCACTAAAAACCGCTGGTAGCTGAAATTGAAAGAGTGAATTAAAGGAGGATGGTATCGATATTAATCAATACTGACTTTATTCTTGACTATTTCACGACTTTTATACAAAAATATTACTTATCCTAACATTTACAATAAATGCTTAAAACTACGAGGGGCGTTCAACATATTCTCGGTATCGGGGTGAAGCTGTGGTTGTACAGTCGACTCTCGATAATTTGAAACTCAAGGGACCAGAGAAAATTTTCAAATTACCAAGGTTTCAAAATAGCAAGTGTTCAAATAAACAAGAGGAAGGAAGGAAAAATTCAAGTAAACGAGAGTTTAATTAAAGTTCGTGATTTATTCCTTCAAACATGTTCATTTTGAAAAAAAGTCCGTAATTTTCTGTTCCTCCCTAGCTTCAATCACACGCTTTTTTTCACTTATGGAAAGACACTTGTTTTTTCTTGAACTCATTTTGATACTTTTAAATACACAAATAAAAAATTAACGTAACCCACTTCAACGTTTGAAAGAAAACTAGACTGCGAACCTATGCATATGCATATCTCATTCGACAGGTCTGAACATATATGTAAACAAATGACAGGCCGGTTCATGAAAAACGCTTCAAGTTATAGAGAGTAGGAAAGCATGACTTCAAATTGTTGAATGTCGGCGGGTAAGATGTTAAACTGTATTCCTTCAGTGTGTATTTCTTCAACTTCAAATTACCGAGGGGACCAATTAATATTGATTGTATTCAATTTATCAAGTATTTTGCAAGGGACCGGGAAAAAATTTCAAATTAACGAGAGATTCAAATTAACGAGTGTCAAATTATCGAGAGTCGACTGTATATATAAGTTGACTTATTTATCAAGTAATACTATTATTTTAGTGCAGTCATGTAAAATTTCATATAAATGTGATTATTAATTCGCGTTTTATCTCTAGTTAAACAGAATAATAATGACAACTGAGACGATGATGGTGAAAATTGAGCATCGCGCTGTAATTAAATTTCCCACTAAGCAAGGAAAAAGTCAAAAAACTATTCATGAAGAGATGGTGGCTGTTTACCAGGGTTCCGCACCTTCATTATCAACTGTGCAAAAGTGGTTAAGTGAGTTCAAGAGAGGCAGAGAGAGCATTGAAGACGACCCCCGCTCCGGCGCCCCGGCTACTGCTTGTACGGGAGAAAGCATCAAAGAAGTCGAAAAACTTGTTCTTGAGGATGCCCGAATAAAGGTGAAAATGATGGCAGAGACCACCAAGCTTTCAATTGGTACTATTCACACCATTCTTCATGACCATCTTAACCTTTCAAAGGTCAGTGTAAGGTGGGTGCCACGAATGCTCACAGCGCCTCAGAAAAAAGTGAGAATCGCATGCTGTAGAGAGCTTTTGGAGATGTGTAGTGAGAACGCGGACGGTGTTATGGATCGAATTGTTACTGGGGACGAAACATGGGTCCACCACTATGAGCCTGAAAGCAAACAAGAGTCCATGCAGTGGCATAAAAAAGGAACAGACCCCGCGAAGAAGTTCAAAGTCACTCCGTCTGCCGGGAAGCTCATGGCCACAGTTTTTTGGGACTCAAAGGGAATCTTGCTCATTGAGTACAAAAAAAAAAGGTGAAACCATCAACGCCACATCCTACGCTTCCACTTTGCATAATTTGCGGGAGGAAATTAAAAAGAAAAGACGGGGTAAACTCGCAGCGGGTGTTTTGCTTCTTCATGACAACGCTCCTGTTCACACGGCGCGAGTTTCCAAGGCTGCTGCGCGAGATTGTGGTTTCGAAGAAATCCAACACCCACCCTATAGTCCAGACCTTGCCCCTAGTGATTATTTCCTGTTTCCGGATTTGAAAAAATGTCTTCGTGGAAAAAGATTTTCGGATGATGAAGAACTCAAGTCGGCAATAAATGGGTATTTTGCAGAGAAAGAGGAAATTTATTTTTTTGAGGGTTTAAAAAAGCTTATCTCAAGATGTAACAAATGCATTGATGTTAGGGGAGATTATATTGAAAAATAAAAACAATTTAAATTGAATTCGCATTTTCCTTCATATCGATACCGAGAATATATTGAACGCCCCTCGTATGTTAAAGTAATTGGCGGTAATACAGCGTCAGCATAATAGGTCGTTAGCTTGACTCAACAGATATTATATTCATGTTATGGTGGCGTCAGCACAATTATTGTTGTTGATGTGAAATAGCTGCATTACCTTGACTTAAGTATATCAGGCTATGTACACGTCGTCAGCACACAGGTAATTTAACTGAACAACTAGTATTAAATTAGAAATAATTGTAAATTGTATTTGTGGTGTAACTTGCACTAAAGTGATTATGTTAAACAATTAAGCTCAACCTTTATAACACACATAAACTTTTTTATGAAGTATGAAGATATTCTAGAAGCAGTGGCAGCAAAAAAACCTTGCAATTTCGCGAAAGATCTCAGTCTACGCCCTACATGCTGGAGGTTCCCAAAATCGAACAATGAATTGACTAACGAGATCGTGAGATTTAACACTATTCGAATACTTCTAATAGAAATACGCAAAACTTTTAATAAATGTTGAGAGCGTTTTTGACGAGATAGAGCCACGAAGCCTCGAAATAATGGTCCACAATTGGGGCGAATGGATGAGTTTCATCAGAAATAACGTAAAGAATTATATGTCTGAGGTTGTATTCAGTATGTAATGTTATGAACCTCATAATGAATACTGATTCTTCATTCAAAGTCAGCAATCGTAGCATTGTAGCTTTTAACAAAAAAACAAACAAAACTCACTTTATATGGGAGAACTTGTAGGGTATGGAACAGTGACGCCGTTTTGGAATATTAAGAAGGTGGAATAAAATCTTTTATTGTTAATCATATTTACATTTGCTATTATCATCAATATTATTTCTATACATACTCGTATATATTAATGCTTTCTAATAATTTTCATGTTTTCATTGATGGCATGTATCGATAAGCAAGTTTAATATCTACTATTTTATATTATAACCAAGTGTGCAAAAACAAAATTGATATTTTTTTAACTTTTAAATAAATGATAAATAAAAACTTAAAAAATGAAAGCGTTTATACCATATTTTAGCTTATGATAACCCTCAGCTTTTTCAAACATTTCTTTTAGACCATAGTAAAATTGTAACCACAACAAAAAAGACTTTCCTTTTAAAATTGTGCATAAATTGTTGTCTAAAAACTAAATATAAATTTTGACTGAATTTAGTAAACAGGTTCTAGTATATATAGGTTTCGAAATAAAGTACGAGTATTAATTTTTGCAGATTTGTTTGCAAGTCTTTATAACGAAAAAAGATTTGGAAACATTGATGTACAAAACATGGGTATGACATGTGACTGTCTACCAAGTTGTTCTGAAAAAAATTATGCTGCGGATACTTTTATATCAAATAGAGTAAATGGAGTTGGAATGCTGAACACTGAGTATAAATATGGAAAATTATTGTACTTCTGGTGTTATACTTACTTTTCTATTCACAGAGATTCAATAGCGAACTTAAGTTCAATTGTTGTTTACTTCAGAGACATATCTTGCATTAAATATCGCAGAGAGCTTTTTAAAACGTGGGACGATTTTTTAGGTAATTTTTTAAAATATGATCTACATACATATGGTACATTGTACGAGTATTCAGTTTCCCTTTTCTATTTCTAGCTTCATTTGGAGGAATTTTCGGCCTCTGTTTGGGCGGATCCGTTATAAGTCTTATTGAGATATTATACTTTATAACATTTAAACTATATGAGGTTTATTTTACGAACGAAAAAGCACATAAAGTATTTAGAAGAAATAAGAGAAAACAATTTTCACTTAATGCCCATAGATATAAAAATCATGTGACTTTCAATAGAAAAATAAAAACTGAAGTACATTAAGATATGAAAACCAATATAATTCTTTTAAGAATTCATAGAATAGCTACATTACTTTTTTTCCCATATTCTCTTAAATTCAAATCTTTGACATTTGTGTTTTATGTTAGATTTTATATAAAAATATACAAATTATTTGAGAATATGTAGTGACATTTGTATTTTAAATAAAAAAAGTATTAAATGGCACTTCATATTGTAAAAAAAGTTTTAGTTTTAGTCACAGTTTTGTTTTTTGTTTTTGTGGGGTGACAAAAAAAAAAAGAAAAAAACAAATGGACAAGAGCAATTACAAATGATTTTCTTCAAAAAGCTTATTATTTACAATATTATTATAAATAGTATAGTATATAACAGCGGCAGAGAAAAAAAATTATCTGAAAACATTATATACAAAAAAATCAATTAACGAAGCGCAACAATACTTCGATTTCAATGTGGTTAAAATCTAGAACCCATAATTTTACCTTATTCAAAAATGCAAATAGGGTTCTAATAATGCGTATTTCCACAGTAAGGCTATTAAACAACTTACTAGAGACAATAGAGTAGAAGTTTCTGAAACTAATAGTACGAAATGTTGGGATATGAACAATACTGTTCTGTATTACAAAGCTACTTAAATTAATGAAAAAGACTTTTAAAACTTTACAAAAGTTTATACGTTTTATATGTTTCAATGGTAACATTTTTAAGCTCATGAATAAATCCATGGAATGAGTCAGGCGACTAGTTTTGCAAACATTTCTTATAGAACATTTTTGAAGAGTAATTAATTTTTGAATTTTATTGTGATACGCAACACCCCAACATGTAATTCCATACTGCAACTTTGAATGAAATATGCCATAATAGATCATTTTAAGAGTATTTGACAGACACTATCTCCTAAGGCGATAGATAACGCAAACAGATGATCTAAAATATTGTTTCAAAATCGGGAGGTTCTTGACCCAATTCATATTTTGGTCAATAGTTACACCAAAATATTTATAAAAATTTCAATTTTGAAACAATCTTTGTTAGAAGCAATACTTTCAAGGTAGGTCGCTTACCTCTGCTGTAAGCACTCAGCAACAGCTAAATTATATCTACGACAATCAACTGCATGAAAAGTGATGTCAATAACTGGCGGTTCTTGCGTATTCAGGCTAAAAAACATTATTTTGTTTTTCTTGCTAATAATAAGCCTGTGATTGGCAAACCATAATCTTAGTAAGTGGATGTCATGGCTTATATCAGCTAGCAAATCTAACGGGCTAACTGAGCAGAAACCAATAGCAAGATCCCCTGCAAATGCACTAATTTTTCCCTTGAATGGCTGCTTACACAAAGAGTTTATATACATAAGGATCAAAATTGGCCCTAATACGGATCCCTGGGGAACACCAACATTGGAATCTTGTGTAATACTAAAATGATTTCCAATTTTGACTTTTTGTGTTCTGTCTTTTAGATAAGACAAAAACCAATTGAAGATGTTTCCACGAAAGCCCACAGTTTTTAGTTTATTTAACAGGACGTTGTGATTTACCATGTCAAAAGCTTTTGTTACGTCAACAAAGAGTCCAGCACAGAATTTTTTGTCATCCAGTCCTTTGTATATAAGGGAGCAGAAGTCTAAAAGAGCATCCTCAGTGGAAAAACTTTCTCTAAGTCAAACTGCATAGGGCTGAAGAAGCACATTCTGTTAAGGTAGGATACAATATCTTTGAGATCGAATATCTTTGAGATCGAAGACAGAAGGGATAATGGTCTGCAATTCGTTTTGTCTTTTCTGCACCCTTTTTTAAACAAAGGAATAAAATAGCACATTTCAAATCCTCGGGGAAAACTCCAGATGTAATACTCAAGTTACATAGATGTACTAAGATATCAACAATGTTCAACGCAGTTCTCTTAAGCATAATGTTGGAGATTCTATCTGCACCACACGAATGCGAGTTCTTTAAGGAATTTATGATATTTAAAAGCTCAAAACGCGTTATAAGCTCAAAAAAACACGCTATTCCAGGGAGTTTCAGACCACTCAGAATTGGTGCAATAGTGACAAGGTTGAAACAAATTCAAAGATGAAATTCCTACTGAAGCAAAGTAATGACTAAATTCATTAGCTACACTCTGTAGGATCTGTAACCGTGTCCAGATAAAAGTGTGCAGTAGGCTTGAAGTAAGAATGTCTGCTTTGAAATCACCTAAAATTACAATATTAACAGCACGCACATTACTTAGAAAAGCTTTACATTATCAATATCAAACGAGTTATTGACGAAAGCACCTACTCCACCTGCACAATACGAATTCTGACTGTTAGGTATGTGCAAGTGGTGAATAGACGCGTTATTTTTTTGCTCGGTGTTTAGCACTATATATTTACGTGTTTCTTTGCTAAAAATTAATTAAAAAGTGCGGGAAAAGGGCAAGAGAGTCATCTAAAGTTAAATAAATACTTAAACCTTCAACATAAACATACACGCATTTATAAACTAAAATCTACCTTTTTAACGAAATCCGCCAAAAGTATGTCGGTTCCACTGCTCTTTGTCTTTTTTATTCTCCGCTTCATTTCATACACGTACAAACACTATCATGCCGATCACACGTCAAACGATCAAAGAAAGTACGCCATCACCAATACCTTCTGCTGCCCCAACACCAACGCTAAAGAGCACTTCTCCACCTTTAGCACACAAAAACAGAACTGCTGCGAACACATCCACAGCCACAAACTTCCGTTGCCACTACTGCTAACAACACCACCACCTGCGCCCGACTCTCCCTGGAAACTTTGGATGACCGCCTAAGTAGGCAAAGCGCTCTCCTAATGGAAAGTATAACATCGAACGTTTTCCAGGTGACCAAACGTCTTGAGCATATGGAAGCCAACTCTCAGAGTGAAATCAATGCCTTGAAAGCAGAGCTTCATAGTATAAGACTGCATGTGGATGCCTTGCAAAGAAAGGAGTTTGTCGCCGACGCTGTTCTCTTCGGGGTCCCACATCTTAACGAAGAGAACCTATGTAATTCATTCCGTGAGCTTTGTCGTACCATCGACTTCCAAACGCCAACAATATTAAAAAACATCTTCCGATTCCGATTCATCATCCCCGTGGAAACCATAACAATCGCTCTCCACCACCAATAATACTGCAATTTTCAAGCCAACACGAAAGAGACTCTATACTTCGAGCTGCTGCTCTTTATCGAAAATTTAAACAAAAAGAGCTTTGTCTCCGTGACTTAGGAATTGCTTCTGATTCCAGCTGTTTTATCAATGAAAGTCTCACAGGGAACATCGTGATATTTTACGCTCTGCTGTGAAACTGAAGAAAGAGAACAAAATATTCGCGGCATACACCAACATGGGCCTAGTTTACGTTAAGTTAATAAAGGATGGAAGAAGCTTTGTCGTTCAAACTCACCAAAAATTAGAAGCTATCACCCAGAAAAAAGAAAACCTTTTGTTTTCAACAATGAAAATACAGAGTTGCCGTTGTAGTTTTTCGCCCCACTACTTTTATTCATTCATTTTTCTTTTTTTTACTTTTTTTTCTTATATTTTTATAAAGATTTTATTTATGTTTATCTTTATTCACTTTCTTATTTTGAACACACCTGCTAACACAAACACATTTATAAGCCCTGATAATAATTTAACAGTTTCAATGGTCATGGTAAGCTTTTCACTCTATTTAAACTCATTCTTAACTAGTCACTTAAAGGCTTCTGATTTTCCTACAAAAAATATATTCATAGCCACCCATCATGAATATGGGTAGTATATCAGGTACTGAGGAAAAAGCAGTTGCTGGAGCTAACGGATATATTTTTGGCATGATTCGTGCTCTCCAGACACAACACAAGGGCCTTCATATCTGCCATATTAACGCCCAAAGTTTGTGCTCAAAAATATATGAATTTATTCATATTTTCATTGACTCTAAAATTGACGTCATATGTGTTTCTGAAACATGGTTTCATGCTGACGTACCAAATGAAATTTATAAAGTAAAAGGGTTTGAGCTTCTTCGGTCTGATAGGGTCGGTCGCGTCGGAGGGGGAGCTGCATTGTATGTTCGGAATACTCTCAATTTTGAATTTGTATGCAAATCAAGCCAGGACTGTCCTCTCGAATACTATTTCATAAACATCAAATGTAGTCATGAGAAAATATTGATTGGTGTAGTCTACAGACCAAATAACTCCATCTCTTTTGCTCCACTTTTTACCACCCTTGAGGAGAAAGGCTACATTGCCACTAACATCATTATATGCGGCGACTTTAATTGTAATCTGTTAGATGCATCCGGCTCCATAGGCTTTTTGGAACAAATGAAATCGCTTGATCTAAACCCAGTTAACACGTCTACCCCTACCCATTTTACGACCACTGCTTCAACTCTGATTGATTCAATTTTTGTATCCGATATGGGTAAAGTCCTGTCATATAGCCAACTCTCAGCACCTGCATTCTCTAAACATGACTTGATATATATAACTTACCAAGCTAAAAATGACTTTGTTGAATCTAAAGTCAAGTTTAGAGATTTCCATAACTTAAATTATGCTCAATTGCAAGCTAATACTATAGGCACAAGTTGGGAGCGTATTTATCGGATGCCCCTTGTCAATGCTCAAACTAACTTTCTGAAGGAAAAAATTGCTTTCCTCTTTAACAAACATGTGCCGTTAAAAACAAAACCTGCTAGGCTCCCTCACCTTCAATGGTTTACCCCTAATATCCTACAACTTATGAAAAAGCGTGATGATGCCTATAAAAGCTGGAAAAAATACAGAATGCCTGAGTTCTTAAATATATATCGCAAATTACGTAATGAAGCGGTTTCTAAAATAAGAAACGCCAAGCGTGTCTTCTAATATCGGAAGTTCGGTAGCTGCTCCTCAGGCAGAGAGGTTTGGAAACATATCCGTGAACTTGGGTTAGGACAACAAAGGCCTAAAACTCCCGATGATATGATATCCCGATGACTGCAACCACCTTAACTCAACCTTTTTAATGTCAAGTGATCCACCCTCAGTAAGCTTAACTACTTTCGACCAGCCACCGGATGATTGTAGAGAATCATACTTTGAATTCTACAGATTACTATCGATCAAATCAAATGCTATGGGGATCGATGAAATTCATCCAAAATTTGTTAAGCTTCTGCTTCCATATTTACTGCCTTTTATAACACATATCTTCAACTCAATTTTAACGACGTCAGTCTTTCCCACTCATTGGAAAGACGCTAAAATCATTCCTATTCCAAAGAAATCGAATGGAAATGCAGTGGAATTCAGACCTATCTCAATTCTGCCATTCCTTTCAAAATTTTTTGAGAAATGTATTCTCAAACAGATTCAAATCTATCTACATTGTAAAGAACTGCTTTGTGAGAATCAATCTGGCTTCCATCAAAAACGAAGTTGCAAGACTGCGTTATTATTGGTAATTGACGAAATTAGGAAAGCTATTGATGACAACCATGCTACAATACTAACGTTACTTGACTTTTCGAAAGCATTTGACATCGTTAATCACACTATACTTTGCTTAAAGCTCAGAAAAGAGTTTAAATTTTCATTGCCCTCTACAAACAGGTTGTAGCGGGAAACCGATGTTCATGCTATTTGCCTATAAAGAGGGGAGTACCGCAAGGCTCCATTCTTGGACCATTGCTTTTTTCGCTCTACGTAAATGAACTGCCAAAGGTTGTCGTGCATTGTGCAATTCATATGTTCGCCGATGATGCCCAAATCCACTTAAGTTCTCCCATGAATTTGGTTCACGAAGCCACTGCGCAGGTGAATGAAGATCTCCAGCGTATACTTGGTTGGTCAGTTAAGAACGAACTGCGTCCTAATGCCCAGAAAACAAAAGCACTTGTGATCCATAAAAGAAAACTGGACCTTACTCACTTTCCACCAATCCAACTAGCCCAAAGTCCAATAGAGTAGGTCGACTGCGCCAACAACTTGGGCCTGATATTTAACTGGACCCTTACTTGGTCTACCCACATAAACGTCACTATAGGTAAGATATATGGATTACGTGCTCTCTGGACTGCACATCGCTTTGTTCCTACACGGACAAAGCTCTTGTTAGTGAAAACCCTCCTAATACCGATTCTGCTATATTGTTCTGAAATCTTTTGCTGCCTCGACTACGACTCCAGACGAAAGCTCAATGTCGTATATATGTAATAATATTGCCCGATTTGCACCTAAAACGATATGACCATATTTCCTTTTACTCTAAGCAAATCAGCGGATGTACATTTGATAATGTGCTCAAATACAGAACGCTAACCAGCATACCTATTCAATAGGCTACGCTTCCTTCAGTCAGGTAGATCATGTATGCTTTTTCAAACGAGCTATGCCTGCTTGACGTCTGAACGCCAATTCTTCGTAAACTCCGTATGGCTGTGGAATTCTTTGCCCATAAATATTAGGAAAATTAGAAGCACAAAACAATTTAAAACCTCGCTCTTGAAATACCTGGCCCATGAAACTAATTAGATTTAGAATTTTAAACGATTAAAATGTTCAATTTGTTTGTAAAGCCTATTGTTATTTTCTATTCTTTTCTCTCTTTTACTTTATCTTACTTACCTTATTTTATTTTATTTTGTTATCACTTCCTGAATTATTATTGTTATATATACTTGCACATACTTGTATCTAATATTTGAAAAATGTAAGGCTTCCACATTTAAAAGATTCCATTATCTTATCGTGTAAGCAATACTTACTTAGTAAATAAATAAATAAATAAATTCGGGCTAGCAAACAAATTTTACTCGGGTATATTGTAATCTTCAATTTCGAAAGAGTAAATCCAAATTTCCGAAACAAAAATTATTAAAGGCAAATTCACAAATGCTTCAAGATTTCCGACTAATAAATCAAAGTTTTGTCGCAGGCTTCTTATATATATTTTGACGTACAATACAAATTGATTTTTCGTCAGAATGGCACATAATATCAAAATAGATTCTGATGGTTTTAATAGTGAGGTTTTCGTTCAAGAGATCAATATCGTTATTAATATTAATTATCACAAAGTTAATCTAGATTATCGAAAGATCTTGTGACAAAAACCTCACCATTATCAACCTTTTTTAATAGTATTTTAGAGTTCCTAGGTATAGATACTTAAACTTTTTTTCTATTTTTATTTTCTTAGCTGCCATGTAGAGAGCTCTGTAATAATTTGTGAAACTGTCATTTAGAAATACATATTTTCTTATTAGTACCTTCGATTAAAATTGATGAATTCAGATTTTTCAACGCAGTCTTCTTGCTCTTCATTATATTACGTTTACATTCTTGCGAGGAGAGATGAACGCATACAATGTCTTTATATGATGCATCCGTATTTGGCGCCGAAAGTCTTTTCTTTCTGCTTGACATAGCATGCTTGCACATCATTTACATCTACATTTACGCTCAGCGCATCTTTGAATATTTTTTCAACACACTCCTTAGTATTGTTGTTGTCAACACCTGGCACTCCAACAATTTCTACAATGTTCTCAAGCTGTTTTTGTTCTCTCCAATCCAACTTCCATTCCAGAGTCGCAATCTTCGAGCGCAGCGTTTTATTTTCTTCTCTTAGTTAGTGAACTGTGGTTAAAAATTCATTGTTTATTTTTTTCAAATTGAGTATTTCCACATATAACAATTGCAGAGTAATTTCTCTTAGTGAATTGTTGTCGATTTGTTCGAGCGTTGTGGAATGTTGAGTGTTACCCGTTGACAGTTTAGCTTGTTGAGTTGTTGTTGCAATTTTATTATGCACTTCAGTAGGCTGCTGTGATTTAGCCGTTGTTCCTGACGTTTGATGTTTGGCTGCTGTTATTGTCTTTTGGTGTTTCTCTGACGACTGTTTGTCTTTGTTTGTCTTCAGACGATTATATATGGAGTAGCTTTGACGATACTTCTTATGGCGGAGGCTTCGCTGTACTTTGTTGTTGGAATTATTTACGGCGCCAAGCACTGTCATTCGCGGTCATAAAGTCAATATCAGTTTGTTTGATATTAACACAGAGGACATGAAAGAAGTTTTTGTAGTCACCACAATAAATTTTTGATAAATCATTACGGTCAACTTTTCCGCCGCACACTGAACAATTCATCTTAACGAAAGTTAATTTGTTCACCCTATTGTTAAAAAATACTATCGAATCTCCGTCCGTCTCAGTCGTAAATACGAATATGTACACATATGTATGTTTATGGGTAATTATGTATTATTATGAGTGTGAATGGCACTGAGCGGCGTCAACTAATGGTGTAGTCGTGATTTTAAATCAATTGTACTTATTTTAGCTCTTCTGATAGTCGACCGGGACTTCGTTCTCAAGCACACCAAACAAGAAGAAGCTGGCGACACTATTATATACGAGTATCTTCTATCCAAAATATCCAATCCCGGAAGAGGACCTTCGACAAAGATTTCACGTACTAAAATCAACTGTACAGTTAACAATCAACAAAGCAGATACTTTTTATGAACTTGTTAAACGTATTTAAAACCGTGGTCAAAAAGAGTTTTGCATAATTAAACCTTATTAAATTTCGTAATATCGTGAATTAAATTGACTCCAACAGTCAAACTCTGTCAAGGCCTCTTGCAATGTTTATGTGACTAAAGGGCCATTCATAATGGACTTTGGTGAGCTGAAGTCAGCTTGACGAAATATCTCATTACATATAAGTAGTATTGCTTACATAGCCATAATAGGATTTTGCTCGGGTACGTCAAGTTTCGTTACTTTTAATGGGCTAAAGCGGCCCTTAAACGGTCATTCGACTCACATAATTCATCATGTACGTGTGAATTTACGCTACTCCTTAAAAAAATCAATCGATTGGCATCAAAATTTTATTCATGATGAGTTTTCGTGACTTACGGATGTGCGATGTACCACACATGTTTCCTCTTCCGCAACCCTTACACACATCAATCAGCATGACGCTAATCATGTCATTCGTACATCAGACTCCATCAAATGTGTGTAACGCACACAGATGCATGTAAGTGACTGACTTCAATCGAGTGATCATGTAAAGGTCTCTTTAAGCAAAGTCGCAATAGTATGGGACATTCAGTGCAGAAATTTGACAACTGACGCAAAGGAAATTTTTTATTTTCTATTCTATTTATTTTTGTAAGGATACTTATCCCTTTTTTTGCAAAGATGCAATAGATTTGCCATTTCTTAATTCTGTTATTTTCTGTTTTATTTTTTCCCTCTAGGAAACCAATCCGAATGTAAGCAATTTGATTTAATTTTTCATTGATTGATTTATTTATTTATTTCAATTCATAAAATATAAATATAATTATTTCACATACTTTTAAATTAAGAAATAAAAATAGTGACATTATATGTTTTTTGTACCATATGGTATTAAACAATGTTAAATGACACTTCATATGGATTTCAACTAGATACTTATAGAGATAATGTGTAATAGGTGGGATGAACCGTAAAACAAAAACAAAAAAATTAACATTTGCGAAAAATTAAACAAAAAAATGAAATTGTTGCAATATTTAATAATATATAAATATACATACATAAGTAGGACTATTGAAAAAAAAAATTAAAATTCAAAGGAAAATTACAAAATTTACACCAGAACGTTAGAATAAATGGATTCTAAACTTGTATATTCAAACTCTAAGAGCCAAAGCTTAACACATTTCTCGAACCTTCCAGAAGACGTTAATGCTCTAATTAGTTGAGGAAGCTTAGTAAAAAGTCGGCACGATGAAAATATATAAAAATTACGAAAAGCTGTTGTACGCGAAATAGGCACAGTCACAACATTCGCAAAGTCTCTACGAAGGTTATAATCGGATATTAATCTGAAATTCAGATTTCCCGATCTGGCAACGAATATGTTTAAAAGTTTGAAGAATATTCATGTCACGAAATAAAGTAAAACTGTAATAACGACGGTGTTTTCTGCATATTATTATAATTTGTTTTTGTAGAATTAAGAGAGGCCGAATATTGTTCAAATAAACACCACCCCAGCACGCAATCCCATATTGAAGCTTAGTTTGGAAAATATCAAAATAAATAATTTTCAATACTTTTTTCGAGCAAACACTTTTTAGGTAGTTTGAGAGTGCAGCGAAAATATTTCTTTAAGTTTTACGTGTGGTTAGTAAAACTCAGCCTGGAGTCAATAATGAGCACTAAATATTTAAACTCTTCTATATTCTCAATAAGAAAACAATTTTCACTGCAAGGAGGGGTGCTAGAGAAATTTGAAGAATTTGCTGCTGAAACACAAATGCAACCTGACAGTTGAAATCGTTGACAATCAGATCCATGAAAATTTAGCTCAGCATATGGGCCAGTTGCAGGCGATAAACTAAAAAACATAATTTTAGTTTTAGAGCTAATAATTAGTTTATGTTCGGTAAACCAGATTCTAAATATATCCCAGTTTATTGCAGCAGCCAGGTTCAAAACACTTTCCTCACCGTATACACATCCTATGTCATCCGCGAAGGCAGTAAGTGATCCTTTAAAATTCTGTTCAAAAAGTGAATTAATGTAAACGAGAAACAAAATAGGTCCCAAAACAGAACCCTAGGGTACTCCTAAATTCAAAAATTGAATATCACCCCCCTGGTTTCCTCAAATTTTACTCTTTGAGTTCTATTTGTAAGATAGGATTTAAACCAATTTAAAATAAGGCCACGAAATTCAGCCTGTTCAAGTTTCCTTAATAAAATTTTATGATCAACCATGTCGAAAGCTTTCGTTATATAAACAAATAACCCAGCAGTGAACTATTTACCATCAATACATGAAAAAACGTTAGAACGAAAGCGTAGAAGGGCATCGTCAGTAGATTTACCTTGTTGAAAACCAAACTGTAGCGAACTGAAAAACTTGGTAACTTGGTAACACCCTATGTCGACGGAACGCCACCTATTAGACAGGCTCTTCTCTGCTCATTACCTTTCTCTTTCTCTAACCATAGTTTGTACTTTCGTCAAATAAACTGACATTTCTTTTTAAACAAGCTAGCGAAGTGGATGGAAGTACAAACTGCGGTAAGCTAATTCGAATGGCGAGATTGGCAAGTGCGTGAAGTGGCGTGAATTCACGATGTTCTCAGCTTCTATGTCAATACGAATTGATTTTATATATAAACGTCATGAAAAATAAATTATTATTATAACGTTGAACCATCGTACCTTAAAATCCATTTTACTATGTCCGTTTTTGCAGTTTAAACTAGTGGCACAAGACGCCAACGGGAGTGATTTAGGTATCGCGGTATTTAGAAGAAAACCCCGGTTTATTTACTGGCAACAGACGCCAGCATCCCGGTTTATTTACTGGCACCAGACGCCAACATTTTGGTCCTTCAAAGCCATTTAAAAATTCAAGAATTCAAACGGCTAATTTCTTGACTTTTGTGACAAAATGTTTTGTGGTGACAAAGGAGCCATTTCGCCAGGACTCTTTTATTTAAGTGTGCAACGTGGGACGTTTGAACGGAACAACTCAAGCCTAGAATCATGTTTACGGGAGTGTGCAACGAGGGACACAAACATACTTACGCAGTAAGTGAATTGTACTTATCTGAACGAATTCCTTATAGATACATAATTAAATAAGAACAATGAAGCCCGAAGCGCTTATTAGGACATTTAAGCAGTTGGAAAGGGACATCTCGAATTTTTCGAAAACAGGTTCTGTTACGAGAACGGCGAATTATTTGGCAGGGAATTTTAAAGAAAGTTGAAAAGGTAACGCAAACGGCGGCGAAGCAGTTTGAAGCCTTTGTTTCAGAGTTAGGGGATGGAGTAGTGCATGACCAAATCCGGGAGCTGTACTTCAGCTACCGCAGTGATCTTCTGGATGCAATGGACAAAGCCCAACCATCAGCTACGGGAAACATGAAAAGGCTAAACTCATCGGTAGCAGAGGGCAACACAGGAAAGCAGTCTGAATTATGACTACCTAAAATAAATTTGCCAGTTTTCTCCGGGAGTTACGAGTCGTGGCGAGCATTTCGTGATCTTTTCACTTATTCATTCAAATGAATCGTTGTCTGAGGTGCAAAAAATGCACTACCACAAATCGAGTATTGCAGGTGAAGCAGACAAGCTTCTTATTCATCTTGGGTTGGATAAAGGAAAGTACGACAAGGCGTGGAGGATACTCATTCATCGATAGGTACGATCATACGCGTTATTTACTTATTGAAGTGTTATTTACCAATTGAAGTGTTTTTTCAACTAGCCAGTGGTTTCTCATGAACGAGCGGAGGCGATTAAGCAGTTACTGGACACGTCCACAGAGGTGATACACAGTCTGGAAAATCTCAAGGTCGTCAGTTGGGAAATAATATTAATCTACGTGCTCCTGCAGAAGCTGCCAATCAAAACTCAACAGTTGTGGGAGGAAAGGCTCGGAATTAAGGCAGACAGCAAAGAACTTCCGACTTTACAGGAGTTCAATTGCTTCGCTTAAAGTTCAGATCTACGAACATTGAATTTCCGGTTTAAGGTTGGTCAGCAGCGGCACATATACGAAGGTTGTCGAAGTCACCTTGTCATCTCAGCATGCAGCCTTGGCAACAACAACGCAGACCAGCGTTTTCAAGTTACTCTGTGGCTTTCTCCCGGCCTGAACTCCATCTGTTTGTAGAAAGTATCTGGATGACTTGGTATTAGCGGATCCAAAATTTTTTTGTCCAGCCAAAATAGATTTACTCATAGGTGACGATGTCTATGCCGAGATATTGTTGCCTGAGATAATAAGATCCGAGGAGGAGAATTTGCCCGTGCTCCAAGACCAAATTGGGTTGGATCCTATTCGGAAGACTACCCATAGAATCACAGCCCATTAGAGCATTTTTTCAGACAGGTGAAGGCGCCGACCAGCTTAAGAGGTTTTGGGAACTGGAGGAGATACCCGTGATATCTTCGGCAACCGCTGAATATGCCGAGTGTGAGGAACACTTTGTTCGCAACGTCCGAAAAATGGACGAAGGACGTTACCAAGTGTCATTACCGTTTAAAGGTAACACGCGTCCGGTACTTGGGAGATCTCAGGAAGGAGCCCTTCAACGATTCTTAAGCCTGGAGAAATGTCTGGCAGCCAATACTCTTCTACATGACCAGTACGTAACTTGTATAGAAGAATATAAGACACTCAGCCACATGTCAGGCATTGAAGAAAACGAACTTAGTAACCCTGGACCCTATTTCCTGCCACATCATGCTGTATTGAAGGAGAGAAGCTCAACTACCAAACTCAGAGTGGTCTTTGGCGCGTCGTTCCGTACAGCTGACGCATTATCGCTAAACGATCAGCTTATAACAGAACTCAAATTGCAGGTCAATGTTATAGACATAATTTTGCGGTGGCTAACCTACCGATTTACTTTGACAGCCGATCTTGAGAAGACGTACCGTCAGTTTTGGGTATCGGAACAGGACTCAAGGTACCAACTCATCTTTTGGCGTAAAACATCTAAGGAACTGCTGAATGTGTATCGCCTAAAAACGGTAACATTTAGAACAGCCTCTGCTCCGTATTTAGCGATCCGGACTCTCAAAAAATTGGCAAACGACACCGAGAATCAATATCCACTGGCACCGAGAATGATACGAGACGAGATGTATGTCGACGATTTAATCTCGGGAGCTGATACTCTGGAGGAGGCGAACAAAAAAATGCAGGAGATTAGGGCAGCGTTAGAACCAAGCTGGTTTAATCTCTGGAAATGGAGCTCCAACTCAAAGTTTATTTTTAAAGACGTAAGTGAGGAAGATCGGGAAATAAGCTTTTCATTGTCATCTGAGAACGGAGACAAGGTTAATACACTAGGCATTCACTGACTCCCTGGAAGTGATAAGTTTCTCTTTAGCTGCGCGCCACCGGCTATGTCACAACCTACAAAAAGGTTTGTTCGGTCCACGATAGCACGGTTGTTTGATCCTCTGGGTTGGATCACACGCTGCATCCTTATTGCAAAATGAATCATACAGCAACTATTGGTCCGCAAAACATCATGGGATCAACTAGTTGACACCGAAATGCAGGCAGTCTGGAACCAATTTTACAAGGAGTTGAAGGTAATAAACGAAGTCCATCTTCCCAAGTGGGTGAGTACTATCGGCAGCTCAAACCGCGTTGAATTAAATGGGTTCTGTGAGGCGTCGGAAAAGGCATGTGGCGCCGCCATATACATGAGAGTCGAAGACGAAGAGGAAAAGGTTCACACGAACTTACTAATTGCGAAGTCAAAGCTACCACCAGTGGCATCCGTAAGTCTTCCACGGGTGGAACTCTGTGGTGCGGTTATGCTGGCAAAGCTAATCCACCATACCACTACCGTTCTCGAAAGACCCGAATGGAAAACCTACGCATGGACTGACTCAACCATCACGCCAGCTTGGACAAACAGCTCTTCGTCAAAATGGGAAACATTTGGGCGTAACAGGGTGGCAGAAATCCAGCGTTTAGTGGAGTCCAGCAATTGGAGACACGTACCGACTCAAGAAAACCCTGCAGATTTAGCGTCTAGAGGCATGCTTCCATCTGCGTTGATCAAGTCAACATTATGGTAGAACGGACCTCACTTTTTACAAGAGGAATAGAACTTCCAAATGCCAGCTCAACCGAATGACTAGGCCACGGAAGGCTGCAGGAAAGCCAAGACAATTCATCTCGCAGCCATAACGCCAAACCTGATTAACGAACTCCTTCAACGGTCATCAGACTACAACCGATCGTAAGGGTCATCAGCTATTGCAGGCGATTTGCATGCAACTCAAGGGACGAACGCTCTAAAAGGGCTTTTGGCTCCCTCCGTCCATCAGAATTGGAGTCAGCGGCGAAACTGATGATTCGATCTGCCCAGGAAGAGATGTTTCCAGGACGGATCCCTAAGTCCGAAGGTATGGTACCCTTGAACCCGTTTCAAGACAGTACAGGAATTCTCAGAGTGGGATGAAGGCTCCAAAAATCTGATCTCGCGTATGACCAGCAACATACTAGAGCCATCACATCACTTAACCAACCTGATCATCAGAGATGCTCACCAAAGAACACTGCATGGAGGAATTCAGCAAATGGTGAGTTACCTGCGCACCAAGTTCTGGAAATTCGGAACAAAGAGAGCAGTCAAACGGTTTGTTCACCAATGTGTCATTTGCTTCCGCTTCCGTTACAAAAAGGCTCAGCAACTGATGGGAGAACTTCCGGCGTCTAGAGTTCAATGATCCCGACCCTTTTCCCACACGGGTATCGACTACGCGGGGGCAATTAGTGTACGATCATAGAAAGGTCACTGAGCCAAGTGCTACAAGGCGTACTTGGCTATTTTTGTATGTTTGGCCACTAAAGCCATTCACTTGGAAAGCAGTAAGTGACTTGACGACACAAGCCTTTCTAGCAGCTTTCAGGCTATTCACGGCACGGCGAAGAATCTGCAGTAAGGTTTTTAGCGATTGTGGTATCAACTTCGTTAGAGCTAAAGTAGAATTGCGTCGTCCCATGAAGGAGGCTACCCACGACTGGAAGGAGATCGCGGATGTGTTAGCAACGCACAGGACACAGTGGAAGTTTATTCCTCCTGCGTCTCCCCACTGCGGAGGTCTGTGGGAAGCCTGGGTGAAAACCGTGAAACATCACTTCAGTCGGATAGTCGGGAAAGGAACACTGACCAAGGAAGAGCTCTCCACCCTCCTATCCGAAATTTACCGAAAATTAAATAATTCAGTCATCATGGAACACACTCACTTTGTCAACACATAAGCTTCATCCGCAATTACAGTCCACTAACCTATCTTCAAAAAAAAACAAAAACCAAATGCGTACACGGCAGTTAGTCACACACACACTACATATGTACATATATGTCTACAGTAATCAAACAAACATTCACACATAATTACATTAATCCAACCTTTTATCAGATCCTTAAATTGTATATGAACTTGCAACAAATTTATGCACATGCAACGCTAAATCATATCTACACGGCGTGAAAAATATCACCTCGTTCAATGCACATTGTATAGGGTTTTCCAATAAGGACTTGACAACTTTTTTTTTAAATAAAACGCAAACCATTTGAGATATTTCAAAAACTTTATTAACGGCTTGAAGTACAATCAAATCATTTATCAATGGAACTCGACTTTGTTCATATGGCCACCGCGGGCACGTTTGCAGAGGTCGATTCGTTGGACCCAATTTTCAACGACTCGGCCACACATTTTGGCCGAAACGGCCGCTATTTCGCGTTCTATGTTGGCTCTGAGCTCTTCCAACGTCGTCGGCGTGTTGGCATAATCCAATGACTTAACGTAGCCTCACAGAATATAGTCAAGCGGCGTTAAATCCCACGAACGAGGCGGCCAATCAACTATCCCATTTCTTGAGATAACACGCTCACAATACTTACTCTTCAATAAATCGATTGTAGCGTGTGCTGTGTGGCTTGTGGCATCATCCTATTGAAACCACATGTCGTCCAAGTCCATATCTTCCAATTCGGGCCAAAAATAATCGGTGATCATGGCGCGATAACGCTGACCATTCACAGTAACGTGACGATCGTTATCTGCAACGAAAAAATATGGCCCAATAACGCCACCGGTATGCGGACCGCACCAAACAGTTATTTTTTGTGGATAAAGTGGTGATTCATGAAGCACATGTGGATTTTCACCCGACCAATAACGCATATTTTGCTTATTGACGAACCCATCGAGCCAAAAATGAGCTTCGTCACTGAAGATGATTTTGCGATGAAATTCATCATCTTGGCGCATCTTCTCCAGAACCCAATCGGAGAACGTACGTCGCTTCAAATGGTCCATCGGCTTCAATTCTTGAGTCAGCTTGATCTTGTATGGGTGTAAACCAGGATCCTTGCGCAAAATACGCCATAATGTGGCCTGAGCGATGCCCAATTCTTGAGAACGCGGTGGAATTGACTGATTTAGATCGTTTGCTACGGACGCCTGAACGGCAGCGATATTTTCGACACTACGACCAACCCGTTGTCTCACTGACACGGCAACATCACACAACGAATATGTAGACTCAAATTTTTGCACTAAACTTGTTATTGCATGTTTACTAGGGCGAGAGTTAAGACCGAAAATTGGAGTTAACGCTCTTAAAGTTGCAGTCACCGACTCCGTTCACAAATTAAATTCAAAGTTGTCAAGTCCCTATTGGAAAGCCCTTTATATACAATCAATCCAAATCAATTTAAATCCAATCAATCGAAATATCATTCCAATGTATCCAACTTTATAGGCATTGTGCCTCTCACGATAATAGAACAGCTGATTTCACCAGGTCAATGACCAGACACCTATTTCCAATGTGGAGAACGTAATGGAAACGGGTAATAGCAGAAACGTACACGAAAAGGGAAAATAGGTCATGTGGGAATCGTCAAAGAACAACATGATCACCTTATTTACGTTTTGTCTCCTTTTGCTCTTTTCTTGTTTTGTCAAATCTGTACGTATATCCACGAATGAGATTCTCTTTGTATGTAAATAATGAAGAAAGGGACATACTCAGAGCCAAGAAGATAGACGGGAGAAACTTTGTACTGAAGACCAGTCGTTTAGCAGGGGGAGAATGTTGGCAGCATTGGTTTACAACAATATCCCCAAGAAAGAAGCCACAAAAGGAAGAGAAAGAAATGTCAATACAAGTTGATGTATATATAAACGTCATGAAAAATAAATTTTTATTATAACGTTTGAACCACAGTCCGTACCGGTCTTTTTATTTAACTTAAAATCCGTTTTACTAGGTCCGCTTTTGCAGTTTAAACTAGTGGCACAAGACGCCAACGGGAGTGATTTAGGTATCGCGGTACATATTTAGAAAAAAAACCGGTTTATTTACTGGCAACAGACGCCAGCACCCCGGTCTATTTACTGGCACCAGACGCCAACAGAACTGATATTTCTTTTTAAACAAGCTAGCGAAGCGATAAAATATATAAATATAGATAAAATATATACAAAAGCAGGAAAATTAAATAAAAGTGTTCACCAAACGCCTTCGGGTATCTATTGTAGAAATGGCACATAGACGGACAATACAAAGACAAATTATCGGAATAGCTCATCCTAACTCATTCAGACGTGTCTAGTCTTTAATAATCTTCGTCTGAAGTTTAAGATTTTAAATAGGAAACTGCTGAATTCATTAAAACTTGTTTTTTTAATTTTTCTTGGAGAGAAAAATAGCAAAAAAAATAAAAGTAAAGACAGTTGATATTTGTCTCTACAAAATCGTCGTCTGAAATTCGTTTGCTTGTTTTTTAACAAATTTTCTCTCCGAGAGAGGATTTTATCCTCAGTCCTCCGGATTTGACAGTTTTTACAGTTTTTAGGCACTGGGAGGTGTCAACTTGGCTATAGCCAGTGTAATACAGTTTCTACATATTAATTGTGATTATATTACCTCCAAGTGATAATCATCGGGTACTGTTCAATGTCCATCCGGACTCGCTTTGCCAAACTTATAAGTGCGAGTGCTGACCAGAAATAGTAGCACTGTAAACGGAACAGAGGATGGAATCAACGGTGAAGTAAAATTCCGGAATAAAGCAAACAGGACCTTAACCGGGCTCCTCCAACATATTTGGCGCTCAGGCCGATAAGGATTTACGAGACTAAGCCAGGGTCTTGGAAAAGAGATGGTGGGGCATGAGATCTCAATAGACCAACGGCAGCGCCCACAACCCCGAATGGGTTACTGGCTTTATATACATATGTCTATATATGTATAATGGAACGATGGCGATGACGAACCAAATACCGCTGTCAGGCAGATTGAACGTTTTAACCTGGACCATGTAGACCAACAATTCCAACCACCCGACCTGGATAAAGTGAAGATAGCCATATCTAAGGTTAAGTCTAACAAAGCAGAGTGAGAGAACGGCCTAGCTGCCGACCTCTTCAAAGCGGCAGGCGATGACTTGCTAAGGAGCATACACCAACTCATCTGTAAAATATAGTCGGACGAAAGTGTGCCCTATGAATGGAACTTTAGAATTGTTTGTCCGCCTGAAGTCGTTCGTCAACAACCTGACTGATGCATATCAGTCTGGCTTCAAGCCAGGAAAATCCACCATCGACCAAATATTCACACCACCATTCATCGATTTTAAGGACGCATATGACAGCATCGATAGAGATGGACATAGCGGTGACTAGTTCTGTCATCCCTGCCAAACTCGGCCGTGTGCACAGGATGACGATGTAGAAGCACTCTACTCTATTAAGGTGGGTAGAACTCGCCGAGACCTTTAATGTAAAAAACGAATTTATATAAGGCGATGCGCTGTCATGCGATTTCTTTAACATCAGAAAAGTGAAGTGCAAAACTCACACGCCAAGATGAGAGGCACAATCTTTTAAAAATCCATGCAAATACTCGCATACGCCACTGATATTAACATAATCGAAAGAAAACAGTGTGATGTCAATTGCGCTTTTGCGAGTATTGAGGCGGAAGCGGCGAAGATAGGTTTAACGGTCAAAGATGACAAGAACAAGTATATCCTGTCAACAAGAAACAACACCCAAGACCGGTGTCTCGGACAGAGCGTCAACCTCGAGGGATATAAATTGGAGATAGTTAAGGACTTTGTCTACCTAGGCTCCGCTATCAACTCAGATAAGACACCAGCGCTGAGATCAAACAAACAACATCCTTTGCCAATCGCTGCTTCTTTTGGGATAAGAAGGCAATTAACTAGCAAAGCCCTCTCTAGAACAACAAAAGTGATATAATAATTCCAGTCTTGCTCTATGGCGCGAAGGCATTGACTTTATTAATAATGAATGAACATGTTCTTGACTGCTTTGAGAGGGAAATTCTTTGGGTGATTTTTGGTCTCATCTGCACAGACGGTGAGTGGAAGAGGTGAGAGGTACGCGGTGTCATCTTTCAGCCAAGGAATTGTTCTTGGGTTATTGGCACACATTTTCCATTCAAAAAACAAAAAAGAATTGACATTTGCCTGGTGTATGAAACTTGGTTGTAAAGTAATAATAAACCTTTTACAATAATAATATATTGTATATTATTGTCATAGAATAAACACTCATGGCAGAAGGGAAGGAAAATTTCACAATCGTCAACAGGCTTGAGAACATGTGATCTGAGAAAATGCACTCGTATCCGTGGAAATCTCAACATAGTAGAAAAATTTTAGGCTAGCTCATAAAGTGCTTTTGCCATTTCCACCGAACTCGAAAAATGCGGTCCAAAATGCAGTATAGGCTCAAGTTCGAAGAAAAGGTACGTAGTAAAATATATAAGCTAGGAATTAGCAAATATTTGGCTTCATATATTATCTTAAATAAAGTGGCCTGTGGAATAGTACTAAGATCTGCAAATTATGTAAACCAGCCCGAAAAGTGGCGCCACCGCTTTTTCAGAAAAATAACCCGAGGAATCAATACAAAAATACAAAATTGTTTATTACTAAAGCAATCAAGATTATGACAAAATTATTGCAATTTATTTTGTTAATGTTATTTTTATTTAATTTTATAATAATATCTAATGTTATCTTATTGGTAAAATTCATAAAGTTCTTAGTTATTGTATAGTATAGACTTTTTTTTGTTTTAATTTACACGCGCCTAAGGGGTTAGATACCCTTTAACTGTTGGCAGAAGGAGGAGAAAGGAAAATTGTTTTTTAGTGGTTTGAAGTGTATTTGGTTTCGCTATTAGCTCTCCAGGTGTGGGAGTCCGAATAGGACGGAGAGTTTTTTCTTCACTCAGAGTGATTCGAAGGTTATAATTCACACTTGTTTTTTGTGCTTGAAACTCTACAACAGCCAAATTTAAGTGTCAGTGTTATGCCTGTTATGCAGAATTTTTCTGTCTGAGTTCCAATTACACAAATGAAAAACTTTTAAAGACTTGTCATGGGTAGGATTCGAACCTTGATTGCTAGTACTACTACACCACCTACCAGATAAATATAAAAAACAATTATTACAGTTACACTTAAATTCCCTTCATCATAAATTTAACTTATATTTAAATAATTTGCATTCTTAATTATGATTGCTTTTTCAGTTTAAATGTCTGAGTGTTATAATGACAAGGAAATAAAGAGCTCGGCAGGGCATTCCACAAGCGAGTTATTCGGCTTAGGGAAGAATCACAATATTTCGGAGTACTTCAGAAAATGGGCTTGAAGGTATACTGATGAACATTCATAGCAAGACGAGTGTTAGGGTCTGAAAGGGGCGAAATAATACTGACGATTTCTATGGAGCACTGGTGGTGGAAATAGCGATAGAACAAAATGAAACACGAGAAATTTCGTGGAATTTTATTGCACGATTTTGGATCCTATCTAGGAAGTGCAAAGGGGTCTTAGGGGCACCTGACCAAATGAGGGCATTGTAATCAAATTTTGGGCGAATAAACGCCTTATATATTGAGGCCTGGTCAGAGGGGGAGACGGTACTCTCCCTCCCCATAAACTAAGTGCCAATAGTGAACCCCTGATAGCGAAAATGAGCAACTATAATAAATTTCAGCTGTTGCAGCTGGAAGATTGCGGTGAAATCGAGGATGTACGTTCTAACGTCATAAAGAAATTGCTCCCCCTATTGTGGTGATTAAATCTTCCAGTGGGTCTGTGCGAAATGCATTGCAAAAAATTCAAATTGAGAATTATCTCATTAAAAACATAACCCTTGGGCAAAAAATAATTTGTCCGACCATCGAAACTTATGAGAAAATCAAAAGTGAATTCTCCCGCCTTAAATTTTTCTCCCACTCGAGTAAATTCACTAGGCCTTTTAAAGTTATTATATCTAATTACGATAAGTCCCAGCAATAAACCCCAAAATAAATACCATTTGTTCATTGTGTACATAGAACGCGGCACAATAAAATTAAACGAACTCAGGCGTAAAATACCGAATCTATTCACAACAATCATCCATTGGGATTACAAAAAGAAAAATTCTGACAAAGTAACTCGGTGTTATAATGGCCAATTGTTCGGTCATGGCTCTACGAATTGCCATATTCGAAGCTTCTGTGCGGTTTGCTCCGGAAATCATAAAACATTCGATTGCAAATCTAATGTGACTATTCTATGCGCCAATTGCAAAGGGCCACACAAGTCATCCGACCCAAACTGTATCAGCCGCAAAAAATACCTAGACATGAGGCAAAGACGCTCATCAAGTCGAAGAAAAAACGCAAATCAGTTTTCCTCCACATTTACCACAATCATTCAACATTTACCACACGATCGATTTTCTCTTTCCCAATTTCCCTCCCTCCCAACCCCAGGAAACCTCGCTGTCTACACAGACTCAACAGTCATATACCAGCGGAAATCAGCAGACTTCAACTAAGGGTCCAACCCAACCAGTGTCATCACATATTAGGTCATTATCATCACAGAAAGCAAATAGTCATGGCGATCTATTCTCTTTTGAAGAGATAATTTGTCTCTTAAATGAAATTATAGTTAAGTTAACTACATGTAATACTAAATCTGAGCAATTTAATGTGATCACTAGTTTAGCTATTAAATATGTCTATTCAAACAATTATGCTATCTAATTCCCTTAAAATCTTGACTTGGAATGCTAGAGGCATTCATAAAAAGAAATTAGAATTTTTGAATTTTATAACTACTGAAGCAGTTGACGTTGCGCTCTTAACTGAAACAATGCTTAAAGTGAAAGACTCTCTCTACCATCCTAATTTAGTGTGTCATCGGCTCGATAGAACTCATACCACTTGCGGTGGTGTTGCCATTGTCATTAAAAACGGTATTACTCATACTGTACGCTCTTATGCACATTTTAAAGTTTTTGAAGTAATTGGTGTTGACATTACACTTGCAGATAACTCTAAGCTTTCCTTAGAGGAAATAGAAGCGCTGGGAAATTAGCTCACTTTAAAAGAGACATTCGGAAATTCTTTAGAATCAATAACAAAATAATTGTTGGTGGTG
Organism: Volucella bombylans; assembly: GCA_949129095.1. Classification (NCBI taxonomy): domain Eukaryota; kingdom Metazoa; phylum Arthropoda; class Insecta; order Diptera; family Syrphidae; genus Volucella; species Volucella bombylans. The sequence continues at coordinate 67,993,780 of OX422142.1, read as the reverse complement.
ATTTTAATAGTCGCCATCAGGCATGGAATTGTCAAAGGTCAAATTGTTGGGGAAACCTTTTACACGAAATTTAGGGTTCTATTCAAACCACTCTTTGCTACACCCGATGTCACATACATATGTTCCTACATCAATCCGTAAAAGTCCTTCTACTCTGGACTTCTTTATTTCAAACATTCCCGACAATTGCACTTAGCCACAAACCCATATTAATCTATGATCCGACCACCTTCCGGTTTCTTTTAACCTAAGCAATACACACACTTTTATCAACACTCATACACTTTACAAGTACTCAGCTGCAAATTGGAACCTATACAAATTCTATATTAATAACAGGTTTAATCAATGCGAAACATAGCTGAGTTCCATCTGTGATACTGAGCAGGTAGATGTTATTTGCGAGCATTTCAACGACGTTATTGTTAGAGCCGCTGAAATTTCAATCCCTAAGGTCCCAATAAAAAGCACAAAAACTTCATTGCCAGAGAATATTATTTTGTTAATTCGATTAAGAAACTCTGAGCGACGAAAATGGCTTCGATTTCGAATGGATTCCTTCCTTTATAGCACTAAGTTCTTTAGCAAAGCTATAAAAGAAGCAACTTCAAGTTATAGAAATACACGATGGAATAATGTACTCTCTTCATTTGGGAAGCAGAGTAGGCCAGTTTGGAAAGTAGCGAAAATTCTTAACAATAAGTGTTCTAATATTCCTCCTCTAAAAGAATCCAATCGCCTCTTCATCAGTCCAGAAGAAAAGGCGAATTTACTAGCTGATACTTTTTGTGGGAATCACACAGTAGCAGCTCACCAAAGTGATGACCGTACTTCTAATGATGTAATGCGTACTAAAGAACTAGTCCTAAATTCCCCAGTTCTACTAGGTGAATCTGACGCTGTACCAGTGACTATAGTTAAAGAACTAATAAGGAACTTAAAACCAAATAAATCGCATGGGTTAGATCAAATTAACAATAGGTTGCTAAAATCTATGCCCACCAGCGGCATTAGATACCTTACTTTTATTTTCAACTCCTGCCTAAAGCTATGTTACTTCCCTTTTAAATGGAAAACAGCCCTGATAGTTCCCATTGCAAAATCTGGGAAGTCCAGAGAAACTCCCGGCAGTTATAGACCAATCAGTTTGCTTAATGCTACTAGTAAACTATTCGAAAAAGTCATAAAAGAAAAAATCAATAATCATCTTATATAGGGTCCGCCATCTAACGTTTTTTTTTTTCAGCTAGTGCTTATTTCGTGAATGGTAACACTTAGCTCATGTCTGATTCGACAGATAATTAGTCTTATCCTTCCGCTGAACGAATATGGTTATGTATACGCTTGAACAACGCTGGGAACGTGGGCCTGCGATCGACTTAGAGAAGATGCCGATTTTGCCAAAAAAATCATCTTTTGAGATGAAGCTCATTTTGATCTTGGCGGGTATGTAAACAAGCAAAATTGTCGCATTTGGGGCACAGAAAACCACAGGAACATTGTAACAGGTTATCAATTTGGTTTTAGAAAGGGGCACAATACACGTCATCAAGTAGCCAGAATTAAAAAGCTTGTTCGCGACAAATTTAATTTAAAACAGTCAACGGGTCTCGTCCTGTTAGACATCGAAAAAGCATTTGACACGGTATGGCACGATGCGTTAGTCCATAAGCTCCATACGTTTAATTTCCCAATTCACATAACAAAGTTGGTTCAAAACTTCCTAACTGGCAGAAGCTTTGTAGTCAAAGTTAACAAACATGAGCCAAACATCAGACAAATTGAACACGGAGTTCCCCAGGGATCTGTTCTGGGACCTATTCTGTTCAATGTATATATGTCAGACATTTCAAATTTAGACAGGAATGTCCAAATAGAAATGTTTACAGATGACACTGCTATTTTTGCAGCTGGCACAATCTTCTTTGACGTCTACAATCATCCCCAAGCTGCCCTCTCTAAATTCGAACAATATTGCTTAAGATGGAATATCAAGCCTAACCCTCAGAAGACACTAGCTATTTGGTTCACTAGGCGCAAGAAAAAGTGTTACCTTCCAAATGATGTTAAGCTGCGATTATGCTCTATGGAAATAGAGTGCGCAGACAAATGCAGATACCTTGGTCTAACATTAGACAAAAAACTCACTTTCCAGGCTCACATTTCTAACACAATCGACAAAGTTAACATATGAAGAAAAGTGTTAAAAGTACCCTTTGATTTGTATAAAATCAAAACTAAGTATAGCTAACAAATTAATAATATACAAATCAATTTTTCAATCCATTATCATGTATGGTGCACCGGTTTGGTGCACAAATTCAAATTGCAAAGATGTCAAAATAAGCTATTGAAAATGATGCTGAACCTACCATGGCACTTTTCAACTACAAGACTTCATGAGAGAGCCAATGTAAACTTCATAGATTCTCTTACTAGCAGATCAGTAATGCTTTTTAACTTAAATTGTTCCCTCTCTGAAAGCGATCTTATAACTCAACTCACGCCAAATTATGTATAAAAATTGGAAGGCAAATCCTTGATAGACCGACGGGAGACTGCAATATTAGGTCAAGTATTACTTAAGGGTTTTTGTTAGTAGTTTTCCCTTTAAAATAATTTAAATAATCCTCAATAAATCATTATATATTATCGTATCATAGCTGTAAAGGACCAAGTGTCCTAATTCTTTAAAAATAGTCTTAACATCATGATTGTATCCAAATGTTCCAACTACTTGAAAAAAATAATAATAATAGAGAGTCGTTAATCCCAAATGCACGTGTTTTCGACAAAAGAGTCTGATGCCAAACTCTCCCAAATGCCTTAGAAATATTAAGTGTAGGTTAGGTTAGGTTAGGCAAGAGTGGCTGTTTGAAATACCAACCCACTTAGGCCTATTGGCCCATTGTGATGCCACGTTGATCTATAATCCTCTTACTACTGGAACCAGTTTGAGCTTATAATAAAGCGTAGGAGACTGTTAACGTCTAAGTTTTCTAGATCGTTTAAGTCGTTGTAGAAGAAAGCTCCTAGATGAAGCTTCCTGCTCTGAGAGAGAGCTGGGCATGTGCATAGTAGGTGGGGGATTGTCTCCTCCTCTTCCTCGTCCATGCACTTTCTACAGAAATCGTCAGTAAAAGCGCCAAGCCTTCTTGCGTGCTTGCCTATGAGGCAGTGTCCGGTAATGACACCTATTATGGCGCTGAGATGTTTCCTATTTAAAAGGATCAAACACTTAGATCGACTCAGATCCAGCCTTGGCCAGATCTGTTTGGTCGCTAGACATGTTTGTCCAGCAGTCCACCTAAGGTCTGTTCTTTTATTGGCATCTAGCTTTAGTGTTAGTTTGCACGTAGCGATTGGTATACCTATACTACCTTTGTCCGGTAGGATAGGTAGAGTGGTTCCAATTTTGGCGAGTTCATCGGCTCTGCAGTTCCCTGGAATGTCTCTTAGGTACCTAACAACAAAGCACCAACAAAGGTGAATGTTGAACTGCTCTGACATCTCCATGAGAGATGATCGGCATTCAAGGGCGGTTTTAGAATATAATGAGACCGAGTCCATGGACTTGATGGCGGCCTGGCTTTCCGAAAATATGCGGATATCCTTTGCAGATATCACGTTTTTCTTCAGCCAGGACAGAACTTCTTTAATCGCCAAAATTTCCGCCTGGAATACGCTACAGTGATTTGGAAGACGGAAAGAGAGGCTTAGATTTAGCTTATCTGAGGAAACGCCGTCACCAACTCCGTTATCGGTTTTAGATCCATCTATGTAGAGATGGATTGACTTGTCCTCCATGAAAGCATCCTCCTCCCAGAATGATCTGGAGGGGAAGCTTACATGGAAGTTTTTGTCAAACCAAAGTTCAGGTATGATGTAATCGATGTTCTCTGTGAGGATTCCTAATATATTAAGAATGTTGGCGTGGCCAAATGAATTATTTGTCCACTGTTTAGTCGCTTTAAGGCGAATAGCTGCAGTCGCAGCTACTTGCCTGCTAAAAATGTCGAGGGGTGTCAAGTGAAGCAGAATGTCTAATGCCGCAGATTGAGTAGATTGCAAGGCTCCGCTTGTGCATAGACATGCTGTTCTTTGGACTCTGCTTAGTTTAATACAGTTGACTGCATTTCCTAAGGCCGTCCACCAGACAACCATCCCGTAAGTAAGTATCGGTCTTATGACCGAGATGTATAGGCAGCGGTTAATGCGAGGTTGAAGGCCGCATTTGTTCCCAATGGCTTTTTTGCAAGAGAATAAAGCTGTTGTAGCTTTATAGACTCTTTCTTAAATGTTAGGTTTCCAGTTTAGTTTCCTGTCAAAAATGAGACCCAGATATTTTGCTGTATTGGACAAAACTAAACTGGTACCGTTTATTGAAGGAGGGTCTATGATTGGAATTTTATATTTCCTAGAAAAGAGGACAAGATCAGTTTTATGGGGGCTTATTCCCAATCCACAGCGATTTGCCCAGCGGGTTAATCTATTGAGATTTACTTGGAGGAGTTCTTTAATGGTATTGAGATGTTTCCCTCAGACGGCTATGGCAACGTCATACGCATAAGCAATCACTCTGCTACCACGCGCTTCTAGTCAGAGAGTGCAAAGCCGTTTACACCGACTTTCCTTTACAGTAGGCATGTTGAGCCGTAGACCGAAGTCTTGGATCAACTTTAGCTCGAATATGGATATCAATCAGTCGTTCTAAAGTTTGCAAAAGGAAAGATGATAGGCTTATAGGTCTGAGGTCCTTTGGGACTACATGAGAACATTTTCCGGCTTTGGGAATGAATACTACATTGACTTCTCTCCATAACTGTGTGAATGTGGACAAGTTCTACACAGCTCCTCATAATATTTTCTAACACTGGTAGAATAATATCTGAGGACCTCTGTAGCTCGGCAGGTATTATACCGTCCGGACCAACAGACTTGTATGGTTTGAAGCCATGCAGCGCCCAGAGCAGTTTCAGACCATTTCGATTTTCTCTTTCCCAATTTCCCTCCCTCCCAACCCCAGGAAACCTCGCTGTCTACACAGACTCAACAGTCATATACCAGCGGAAATCAGCAGACTTCAACTAAGGGTCCAACCCAACCAGTGTCATCACATATTAGGTCATTATCATCACAGAAAGCAAATAGTCATGGCGATCTATTCTCTTTTGAAGAGATAATTTGTCTCTTAAATGAAATTATAGTTAAGTTAACTACATGTAATACTAAATCTGAGCAATTTAATGTGATCACTAGTTTAGCTATTAAATATGTCTATTCAAACAATTATGCTATCTAATTCCCTTAAAATCTTGACTTGGAATGCTAGAGGCATTCATAAAAAGAAATTAGAATTTTTGAATTTTATAACTACTGAAGCAGTTGACGTTGCGCTCTTAACTGAAACAATGCTTAAAGTGAAAGACTCTCTCTACCATCCTAATTTAGTGTGTCATCGGCTCGATAGAACTCATACCACTTGCGGTGGTGTTGCCATTGTCATTAAAAACGGTATTACTCATACTGTACGCTCTTATGCACATTTTAAAGTTTTTGAAGTAATTGGTGTTGACATTACACTTGCAGATAACTCTAAGCTTTCCTTAGAGGAAATAGAAGCGCTGGGAAATTAGCTCACTTTAAAAGAGACATTCGGAAATTCTTTAGAATCAATAACAAAATAATTGTTGGTGGTGATTTTAATAGTCGCCATCAGGCATGGAATTGTCAAAGGTCAAATTGTTGGGGAAACCTTTTACACGAAATTTAGGGTTCTATTCAAACCACTCTTTGCTACACCCGATGTCACATACATATGTTCCTACATCAATCCGTAAAAGTCCTTCTACTCTGGACTTCTTTATTTCAAACATTCCCGACAATTGCACTTAGCCACAAACCCATATTAATCTATGATCCGACCACCTTCCGGTTTCTTTTAACCTAAGCAATACACACACTTTTATCAACACTCATACACTTTACAAGTACTCAGCTGCAAATTGGAACCTATACAAATTCTATATTAATAACAGGTTTAATCAATGCGAAACATAGCTGAGTTCCATCTGTGATACTGAGCAGGTAGATGTTATTTGCGAGCATTTCAACGACGTTATTGTTAGAGCCGCTGAAATTTCAATCCCTAAGGTCCCAATAAAAAGCACAAAAACTTCATTGCCAGAGAATATTATTTTGTTAATTCGATTAAGAAACTCTGAGCGACGAAAATGGCTTCGATTTCGAATGGATTCCTTCCTTTATAGCACTAAGTTCTTTAGCAAAGCTATAAAAGAAGCAACTTCAAGTTATAGAAATACACGATGGAATAATGTACTCTCTTCATTTGGGAAGCAGAGTAGGCCAGTTTGGAAAGTAGCGAAAATTCTTAACAATAAGTGTTCTAATATTCCTCCTCTAAAAGAATCCAATCGCCTCTTCATCAGTCCAGAAGAAAAGGCGAATTTACTAGCTGATACTTTTTGTGGGAATCACACAGTAGCAGCTCACCAAAGTGATGACCGTACTTCTAATGATGTAATGCGTACTAAAGAACTAGTCCTAAATTCCCCAGTTCTACTAGGTGAATCTGACGCTGTACCAGTGACTATAGTTAAAGAACTAATAAGGAACTTAAAACCAAATAAATCGCATGGGTTAGATCAAATTAACAATAGGTTGCTAAAATCTATGCCCACCAGCGGCATTAGATACCTTACTTTTATTTTCAACTCCTGCCTAAAGCTATGTTACTTCCCTTTTAAATGGAAAACAGCCCTGATAGTTCCCATTGCAAAATCTGGGAAGTCCAGAGAAACTCCCGGCAGTTATAGACCAATCAGTTTGCTTAATGCTACTAGTAAACTATTCGAAAAAGTCATAAAAGAAAAAATCAATAATCATCTTATATAGGGTCCGCCATCTAACGTTTTTTTTTTTCAACTAGTGCTTATTTCGTGAATGGTAACACTTAGCTCATGTCTGATTCGACAGATAATTAGTCTTATCCTTCCGCTGAACGAATATGGTTGTGTATACGCTTGAACAACGCTGGGAACGTGGGCCTGCGATCGACTTAGAGAAGATGCCGATTTTGCCAAAAAAATCATCTTTTCAGATGAAGCTCATTTTGATCTTGGCGGGTATGTAAACAAGCAAAATTGTCGCATTTGGGGCACAGAAAACTACAGGAACATTGTAACAGGTTATCAATTTGGTTTTAGAAAGGGGCACAATACACGTCATCAAGTAGCCAGAATTAAAAAGCGAACACGACAAATTTAATTTAAAACAGTCAACGGGTCTCGTCCTGTTAGACATCGAAAAAGCATTTGACACGGTATGGCACGATGCGTTAGTCCATAAGCTCCATACGTTTAATTTCCCAATTCACATAACAAAGTTGGTTCAAAACTTCCTAACTGGCAGAAGCTTTGTAGTCAAAGTTAACAAACATGAGCCAAACATCAGACAAATTGAACACGGAGTTCCCCAGGGATCTGTTCTGGGACCTATTCTGTTCAATGTATATATGTCAGACATTTCAAATTTAGACAGGAATGTCCAAATAGAAATGTTTACAGATGACACTGCTATTTTTGCAGCTGGCATAATCTTCTTTGACGTCTACAATCATCCCCAAGCTGCCCTCTCTAAATTCGAACAATATTGCTTAAGATGGAATATCAAGCCTAACCCTCAGAAGACACTAGCTATTTGGTTCACTAGGCGCAAGAAAAAGTGTTACCTTCCAAATGATGTTAAGCTGCGATTATGCTCTATGGAAATAGAGTGGGCAGACAAATGCAGATACCTTGGTCTAACATTAGACAAAAAACTCACTTTCCAGGCTCACATTTCTAGCACAATCGACAAAGTTAACATATGAAGAAAAGTGTTAAAAGTACCCTTTGATTTGTATAAAATCAAAACTAAGTATAGCTAACAAATTAATAATATACAAATCAATTTTTCAATCCATTATCATGTATGGTGCACCGGTTTGGTGCACAAATTCAAATTGCAAAGATGTCAAAATAAGCTATTGAAAATGATGCTGAACCTACCATGGCACTTTTCAACTACAAGACTTCATGAGAGAGCCAATGTAAACTTCATAGATTCTCTTACTAGCAGATCAATAATGCTTTTTAACTTAAATTGTTCCCTCTCTGAAAGCGATCTTATAACTCAACTCACGCCAAATTATGTATAAAAATTGGAAGGCAAATCCTTGATAGACCGACGGGAGACTGCAATATTAGGTCAAGTATTACTTAAGGGTTTTTGTTAGTAGTTTTCCCTTTAAAATAATTTAAATAATCCTCAATAAATCATTATATATTATCGTATCATAGCTGTAAAGGACCAAGTGTCCTAATTCTTTAAAAATAGTCTTAACATCATGATTGTATCCAAATGTTCCAACTACTTGAAAAAAATAATAATAATAGAGAGTCGTTAATCCCAAATGCACGTGTTTTCGACAAAAGAGTCTGATGCCAAACTCTCCCAAATGCCTTAGAAATATTAAGTGTAGGTTAGGTTAGGTTAGGCAAGAGTGGCTGTTTGAAATACCAACCCACTTAGGCCTATTGGCCCATTGTGATGCCACGTTGATCTATAATCCTCTTACTACTGGAACCAGTTTGAGCTTATAATAAAGCGTAGGAGACTGTTAACGTCTAAGTTTTCTAGATCGTTTAAGTCGTTGTAGAAGAAAGCTCCTAGATGAAGCTTCCTGCTCTGAGAGAGAGCTGGGCATGTGCATAGTAGGTGGGGGATTGTCTCCTCCTCTTCCTCGTCCATGCACTTTCTACAGAAATCGTCAGTAAAAGCGCCAAGCCTTCTTGCGTGCTTGCCTATGAGGCAGTGTCCGGTAATGACACCTATGAATAGCTGCAGTCGCAGCTACTTGCCTGCTAAAAATGTCGAGGGGTGTCAAGTGAAGCAGAATGTCTAATGCCGCAGATTGAGTAGATTGCAAGGCTCCGCTTGTGCATAGACATGCTGTTCTTTGGACTCTGCTTAGTTTAATACAGTTGACTGCATTTCCTAAGGCCGTCCACCAGACAACCATCCCGTAAGTAAGTATCGGTCTTATGACCGAGATGTATAGGCAGCGGTTAATGCGAGGTTGAAGGCCGCATTTGTTCCCAATGGCTTTTTTGCAAGAGAATAAAGCTGTTGTAGCTTTATAGACTCTTTCTTAAATGTTAGGTTTCCAGTTTAGTTTCCTGTCAAAAATGAGACCCAGATATTTTGCTGTATTGGACAAAACTAAACTGGTACCGTTTATTGAAGGAGGGTCTATGATTGGAATTTTATATTTCCTAGAAAAGAGGACAAGATCAGTTTTATGGGGGCTTATTCCCAATCCACAGCGATTTGCCCAGCGGGTTAATCTATTGAGATTTACTTGGAGGAGTTCTTTAATGGTATTGAGATGTTTCCCTCAGACGGCTATGGCAACGTCATACGCATAAGCAATCACTCTGCTACCACGCGCTTCTAGTCAGAGAGTGCAAAGCCGTTTACACCGACTTTCCTTTACAGTAGGCATGTTGAGCCGTAGACCGAAGTCTTGGATCAACTTTAGCTCGAATATGGATATCAATCAGTCGTTCTAAAGTTTGCAAAAGGAAAGATGATAGGCTTATATGTCTGAGGTCCTTTGGGACTACATGAGAACATTTTCCGGCTTTGGGAATGAATACTACATTGACTTCTCTCCATAACTGTGTGAATGTGGACAAGTTCTACACAGCTCCTCATAATATTTTCTAACACTGGTAGAATAATATCTGAGGACCTCTGTAGCTCGGCAGGTATTATACCGTCCGGACCAACAGACTTGTATGGTTTGAAGCCATGCAGCGCCCAGAGCAGTTTCAGACCATGAATTTTGGTCCCGCTTGTAGGCCTGTTTGGGCTGCTACTGGCCGCGATTTGGGAGCTACCTGCAAAGTGGGTGTCCAGTAGCAGGTTGAGTGATTCATCACTTGAGGTTATCCAGGAGCCATCGGTTTTTTACAAACAGCTAGGCATCAGAGGATTTGTAGAGAGGATTTTTCTTAGCCGCGATGCCTCAGAGGTTTCTGTGATTTTGTCACAGAATGACCTACAGGATTGTCGCTTTGCCTTCTTCAGTTCTTTTTTGTATAATTTGAGGGATTCTTTATATGAGTCCCAGTCGGTCACTTTTCTTGTGCTTTTTGCTGCGTTAAAAAGTTTTCTACAGGCGTTTCTGAGCAGTCCCAGTGCCGATGTCCACCAATGTGGCTTTTTCTTGCCTCCTGGTTGAATAAGGGGGCAGGAAGCGTCCATAGCCTGATTGATAGCTAGAGTAATTTCATGTCAAGCTCATTGGTGCGGATCGTATGTGGGTGTCCTAAGTCCACGAACCACGCCTTCTACAATCCATGATCCCTGCATTAGGATTATGTCTTCTGCGTTTTTAGAAAGACGCAGAATGAGTGCGGCCGAAGCCTTTTTTGAGTGGTGGAGATTAATCTGGAGAAACCGTATCATTGCTACAGTTTTCCAGAGTCGCCTCCACCACGGTGTTATTGAGGTCCTCCGATTCTGAAGATGTGCCCAAGAGCTCATCTTCTATCTCTGATCATGTAGGACCTCTAATTGCTTCGTCATCGGTTTCCATTTCCGACAGGGTGTCAGAAGAGGAAACCGACGGCTTGATAGTCACCTCGGACAGATTGGAGTCGTCGCTATCCAATTCTGGAAAGGATATCGACGCTCCAAGATCAGATGTTGTGATATCAGGTATTAAAATAGGAAGAGGTTGTTTATCAGCATCCAGCTCATCCTTTTTGTACACCCTTAAATGTATGGACCCGAATCCGAACCGAATCATGCCTTTCGTCTGCGCCAGAGGATTAAGGGATTCCTTATTGATCACAATTAACGCGCATCTATAAGAACCCCTTAGTTCCTCCAGTTTTGCGACTTTCCAGTCATGAGTCGGAAGAGTCGGGTTACTGAGCCGGATGATTTCCAGAATACTTTCTGGAGAGGAGGATTCGGCTGGGATCCAGGTACGAGTTCGAGGTCTGCTAGGAATGTCTTCCTTAGACACGACCTCGAGTTTTGCACCTGGCCAAATCTCTCCTAAACCATCGATGGCCTTGGTGAAGAGATCAAGAGATCTCTGATTGGTACATGCGATGGGCTTGATATGGCCTTGGTGCCAGCCAGCGTCGCTTGTGATAGGAGGTGGTCCGGGGTTTTCCCGCATGATGGCCAAGAAGTTGCTCAAGAGTTTCAGCTTGACCAGCTATCACCGTTCCAGTGTAATAGAACCGTTGGTATCGTTCCTATCGATCACCGCGATCACCAATGCGTCCTTTAGGACTTCATTGTAAGACTTCAGAGATGTGCTGTTGGATGGCCCAGGGGTTATTATATTAAGTGTAACTACAATATCTTCCTTTCGGCAGATTGATGTACGCGTTGGTTCCACTTTTCGGTGAGGGATCCCATCAGATCACCAGTCGACCTATTGCTACGAAAACCATACTGCCGGTCATTGAGAAGTTTTCGTGTTTCGAGATATTTCGAGAATTGGTGCAAAAATTGCATAAGGTGTGCGGCTACCAAGGGTCTAAAAGTAAAGCCACATGGGAAAATGCAACAATACAATGTCGCTGCACCATTCGAACGAATATCCATCGACATCGCTGGGCCTTTTCCCGAAGCCTTTAACAGCATCCCAAATCAAGAGGCTAAAACCGTAGCCGAACAGATAGTCAACAAGTGGGTGAGCAGATTTGGGGTCCCATTGAAACTACACTCTGATCAAGGGCGAAACTTTGAATCAAAAGTCTTCCAGGGAGTGTGCAAATATTTAAGAATAATGAAGACAAGAACAACGCCACTACATCCTTAATCTGATGCAATGGTTCAGCGATTCAACCGGACCTTGAATGAACATCTATCTAAAGTCGTCAGTAACTGCTAGCGGGATTTAGATCGACACATATCCCTCCTCTTAGTGGTCTACCGAAACGCGGTCCTTAGTTCAACAGGACACACACCAACCGAGATCTTATTTGGTCAAACAGTTCGGTTGCCAAGTGAAGCGAAATTCAGATCCCAACCTACGGAGCCCAAAGAGGTGAACGACTACGTGGAGGACTTGAGCATCAGGATTCGTTCATTGCATGAAAACACCAGAGAAAAGATGAAGATAACGAGCAACCGCATGAAGACTAGGTACGACATCAAAGCGAATACTTCCCGCTTTAATGAAGGAGATCTGGTCTGGCTGCATAATTCTCAACGTAAGAAAATCAAATCACCAAAATTGCAACAAAATTTGGAAGGTCCATACAAGGTGATAAACCGCATTAATGGCATTGTGTACCGGATCCAGCGGGGAGATCGGGGAAAACTTAAGGTGGTCCATTTGGACAGAATGTGTCATTTCAACGGAGCGACGAATGACGAAGATGTTCAGGACGAACAACTTTGAGGAGGGAGTGTGTGCCCAGTGTGATATCCCTTAAATGTGAACAGCGCCATTTGCATTTCAATACTTGAACAGCAAAGACTCAACGATAGGTGAATGGAGAATGGAATCGAATTTTCCATGAAAATGAAAATTGTATGGGACGCTGGATGGCGAGGACTATTCTGGAAAAATGTCATTCGAGTATAAATGTTAGCATCCCCAAGGTATGTGAGGCAGTTCATCAGTTGAAATTGAAGTGTGAATTAAGAGAAGGTTTAAGTCAAAAATAAAAAAAGCGTTTGATAAATTGGATTGTGTTGAGATGAGCGATTAAATTGTGAATTGTAACTGTATTCAAGGAGTTGGGGCGAAATACTGTATGATCAAAATACTGTTTTAAAAATACTGTATTTCAAAATACTTTAAGGGCAAAATTCTGTACAGGCAAAATTCTGTATGACCAAAATTCTCATACTTTTTTACATTATCAAAACTATTTCTTTTAAGTACAGAATTCTGATACAATACAATTTTTTTTTTTTTACTGTCTCCCTGAATAACTACATACATTTATAAAAATCAAGTGCGAAGAATACCTGAAGAGTTTTGCTTCTGCAATCAAACCTATACCTTTAGCTTACAACAAAAAAAAAATATAAATTTTCTTCTGCAATCCAAATCAGTATTTGTAATCTTTGCAGCAATATAGAATTGATCATTACTGAGATATACACATAAAAATGCTATATAATCTCTTCAGTAGAAAAGGAAAACCATTCTTAAGAAGAAGAGAATTCGGCGCATTATGCGAAAGAGGCCCGAGTTAAACAACGTTGCTTACTTAGGACGGATAGCCAAAAGTTTGTTAGCTTTATGTTTACTGTTTTTGTATTTATTTGAAATTGTATTAAGTTTACTCGTATGTTTTTGTTAATTGAATGGCAATTTTTTCCCAATAAATTTTCAAAAATATATCAAAGCTTGGTTTTTGTTATGCAAACACTTTTTCAAAAAATTGAATTGAACCATAAGCAGCATTTTGGAAAACAGAATTTTGCACTTACAGCAATTTGGATAAACAGCATTTCGAAATACAGAATTTTGTCAAATCAGTATTTTGAAATCCAGAATTATGTCCCGCTCCCGTATTCAGGAAAGCGATTTGTATTGAAAAGAAAGAATTTCTATCATTTGTAACCAGACAAACATTTTAGAATATTAAGACCAGCATCGATTTGTTAAATTCTCGTTCACTTTTTCAAACATAAGCAAACATAAATGCCCAATCATAATAAGCGAACGCAAACTGAAAGTCAGAATCGGACGAATAATTTTCTTAAGTTACTTCAAATGAACAAGGTGCTCATAATAGGATTTTGAAAAAATATCCATCTGTCAAGTCAAGTTTGCTTTGTGTTTTATTAATTTTTTTCATTTGTTCTCGAAAATTATTATGCCATTTTAAGGCTGCATATGACAGCATTTATAGAGGATAACTATATAGAGTTGTATATGTCTAGTTTTGACTAGATCAGTACCAAACTCGTACAGAATGACGATTAAGAACACTCGCTGCTCAGTAAAGGTCGGTAACAACTTAACCGAGACCTTTGATGTCAAAAAAGGTTTTAGACAAGGTGACGCGCTGCCATATGACTTCTTTAACTTCGTACTTGAAAAAATTGGGCGGAACTTACAAATGAAAACTGGAGGCACAATCTTTCAGAAGTCTGTACAAGTACTAGCGTACCCCGATAATATCGATATAATTAGTCGAACTCAGCGGGTTGTCACCGATGCGTTTGTTGGTATTGAAACCAAACTAGGTTTAGCGGTTAATGAAAGCAAAACCAAGTATATGGCTGAGTTCGTAATCGCAGTACCAGCGCAGTACTGCAATGCAAAACGTTCTTAATTGCAAACATATGGCAATGATGCAATGCATCGCGTTCTAAAATGTAACATGAAAGCAACCGCTGCGCAAACAAAAGCAACCAACGCATCATAGATTATCGTGATGCGATGAAATTTGGCATTTCATTTAAGTTCGCGCTAAAAAATGGAAGCATCACCGAATTCGTAAGTACTTATTATTTATAGTTTAATTTGTTATTACGAGTATATATATATTTTCTAGGAAAAAATGGACGCATTTGTATACTAAGGTACTCGTATTAATACAATCCAGGTTAGCGTTTGAGCAAGAACTTTTGGCAAAAAAAAAGAAAAAAACAGTAATTTGGAAACATGTCCATCAACAAATATTAAAAGAGAATACAGAGTTTCCATACTCCCTTGAAGAGATTATTCGTAAATACCTAAAAATTATGGTCATTTATAAAAGGAATAAAATGTCTTGGGAAGCTACAACCTACTGGGAGTATTTCGACATACTGGATTAACAGTATGGGCAGAAACATTCCATTTCAGTTCCGCAAGACAACTTAGTTGCAACACTGGATAATGTTGAAGAAGATGTGAAAGAAGACACAGATCCACCCACCCAACCACCACCCACAAAGAAAATTAAGAAAAATGCAACGTTAGAGTTTTTGAAATCCGAGGCTGAGAAAGATCGGGCAACTTTAAAGGAACTGATAAAAATTGAAAACGAAAGGCTTAAAGTGGACAAGGATAGTGTGAATGAGATGCGCGACATAAAACTGTACCTCAAATCTGTACTAAAATCTGTACTCCTAGAAAAGGAATAATTTTATGTTTCTTAACCTCATATTTCCTTATTTAAATGCAACTAATTGTGATTAATTTTAGACTGAATTTGATGTTTTTATTTTTTATTTTTAATGCGTTAATTGTAATTTTTGTGATGAGTTTTTTTCTTTTTTAATAAATAATACAATACAAAGCATATGAAATTTATACTTCTTTATTCATTTTGTTGAAACATTAGACTGAAAAGAGTGTAGTTAATTGTTCCCTTTTAACATTAGCTTCATTGTTTGCAATTGGAATATTGTCCTCTTGTATATCGTCGGCTTGTAAGGAATCTTCTGAGATGTTTAAGTAAACAGGTATTTCATGCGTAATAATAAATTTATGAAGGATAACACATGCCATCACGATTTGCTTGGCAAGAGGGATTATTTGTGCAGAAAAACAGTTAAGAATTCGGAATTTCTTTTTTAAGACTCCAAATGCTTGCTCAATGAATACACGCGTAGAACTATGGCAATAGTTGAATTGTTTTTGTTCTGGCGTTAAACGCCCATAATCTCTATATGGAACCATTAGGTTGATTTCAAGAGGATAAGCCGAATCTCCGAGGAGATATTATTCTCTTGGTATTTTAATTTTCCAGCTTTCTATAGCTTTCTTAAGCGGGCTGTTTCGCCAGACTGCAGCATCATGACAAAAACCAGGATATTCAACGAAGGCATCCAGAAAAACTAAGTTGCTGTCGCAAATACCCTATCGCAGGAAGCATATGAAAACAATTCTCAGAAATGTCATGAAATTAATAATACCTGAATGATTATTGAATGTTCACCTTTTCTATTGTAATAACTCGAAAAATCTTCTTTTGGGCATGCAATTTTGAAATGCGTCCCATCCAAATATCCCAAGACAAAAGGGAATGAATTAAAACGTTTTTGTTCGAATTCCTCAATAATTTTTCGTTGCGTTTCTCTACTCTTAGGCCATTTTATTAACCGGTTCTTTAGTTTCAAAATGTGTGCTATGGTTTTTCTAAAAAATGTTGTGTGCTGCACCCTTCCCTATTCCAAACCGATCAGATACCTTGTTCAATACTAAATGCACTAACTGGCAAACAACACTACCTTACCCTATGTGCTATCTTACACGAAGTGAGAATTCCCTAATACATACTGAATTTTTATAAGAGCGCAGTTCACCCAACAATACCCAACAACGAAACCGAAACAGTGTATTTACGCACAACCATACATAGATAGATGTGTCTATTCGCGCACTCTGCATTTGCATTGCAGCCAATTCTATTCGCGCACTCTCCTTGTAGAAATCCCTCTTTTGTTTGCTAGTTTCGGTTTCGCTGGTGGCTGTTGCTGCGTGAACTTCTCGTTCATTTTAATTTGGACCACCAGGAGAAGCACACTTGGACACGTAACACATTACACTTAAACACAACATATTTTTTTATACGTATACACATATATTGTTAAATTAACTCATTAAAAAAAAAATACATATATATTTTTTTGTTAGCTACATTTAAATTCTTAAACTACAGTCCCAAACATACCTCTCGAAAGCTACACTGATTAGCAAGATTTCAGAGAGTTACATATAAACATTGGTGCAAAGAGAAACTTGGTCTGCCAGTTTTTGGAAAATTCCACACGGTTTTTAGCATCTTCTGGAGGGCCTAGAAAAAGAAAGCTTAATATTTTTTTTAATTTGTTTAAAGTATTGTTTGTTCACCAAAAATGTTTTTCTTTTCATGCGAAAATGGGAAAAAACAAATCATCAGGATAAGTTTTTATAATTTCAAGAAAAAGTTTGCACTTGGGTATACTCGTACATCTTCTTTTATTTAATGACGAAGAAATTAACAATACTTTTCGACTCAATTGTTTCTTTTTTATGTCTAAAATATGCTTAAATATGCTGCCAACATTATTAAGAAAAGTATTTAGAAAAATCGTCGCTGCTAATTTATTTGGCTTTTTTTTGATAAAAAAACAAAACAATAGGCACACAAAACAACCAGCCGTTCAAGAACGTCAACAAAATGAAAGCATCATGATGCATGGCAACATCAAAAAATCATTACATCGCATCACATATGCAGTGATGCTTACGCGATGCGCATTTTTTTGACGTTTACGAACTCAGCCTATGCTTTCAGTTTCAGTTTTTATGCATTTTTATTTTTTAAACTTAAGTTACTCTTATATGCTAAACAAAAAACGATTAAAAATTAGCTTAAATTACTTACAAATAATCTTATTCTAACTTAATGGCCCCATGCGGGCACTCTAAGTTAAACCTAACACTTAAACTATGTCTTTCAACGAATCTTACAGTCTACTTTTATTTCTATGTTAACATTAATTAATACTAAAACTAAGAAAATAAATTTTAATCAAAAACTTAGTATATGGACATTTTTCAATTTTGTATAAAACTTAAAACTAAAAGCCTACAAACTACCTAAAAATAAATCTTAATCTACTTAACCTACTTACATCTAACACAAACACAGACATACATAAATATATATATATACATAATATGTATATTAGGGTGTCCCAGGCTATAAGGGTTAAATTTTTTTTTTTAGATAGAGATACGCATACCTTTTTTTTTTTTTCTATTTGACCCAGATAAGTGAAATATCAAATATTATTGCGATCGGATGACGATAACCCGTGCCGACTTAACGCCAAAATCTAAACATAAAAATTAGTATGGAGCAATGGAGGGAAAAGCAAAACTCATTTATTTTTGAAATAAGGCATCCGGTATTGGACTTTATTATTATATTAATTGTTGAAAGTAGGTTAATTATTTATTAATTTTCTTTTTAATGTTTGTTTTTTACAGTCAGGATACTTTTGTCGATGTTCTTGTACGCAACGAAATAAAAATTGCTTTTGCTCCTCTTGAACAGTTAGCAGGCCGTGAAAATCTTGCATCAACTTGACTGCTCTTTCAGCAGAGTCATTAACTGCTTTCAGTTTTAATAGCTTGCTTTTAGCATGTTGGTACGAAGCATTTTTAAGCCACAAAGAGGGGCACTCGTGGAGAAAAGCACCATCAATTTTCAATCGACTAAATAAGGACTTGCTTTTGACTGAAACAAAGTCATCGATGTTTTTTTCTGAAAACAAAAAAAGGAGGATTATTGATATAATTTTTTAGTTATGTAAATAAAAAAGTTAAAAAAACAAACTTAATTTTCAAACTTACCATAAAGTCTGCCACAAAGTTCTTCTTTCGATGGAATGTAGCATTTACCATAGGCAGATGGATATTCTTTGGCTAAGTTAGCAACCATTTTGACTTTCGTTTCTTGGCTTACATCATCATCAAATAGAGACAAGATAGACACTTCGTCTGTCAAATACCACAAATGCAAGCAAAACTTCTGTAATGCTGCTTTCGAGATGCTTTCATCTATTGTTTCATAAGATTTTATAGCTTTCAGAAAACACAAATCCTGGTAAGGTGCTTTTACTGCTAAAATGCATTGCAACCAAGGCCTAACGTATATTGTCACGATGAACAGGCAGACGTCTAACAGAGCTTCTTTATCTTTGTTAGAAATTCTTAATTGATCACCAAGTAACGATATTTTTAATGAGTAAATCGCTCTCGCCATCCATCGAGCTTGGTGCATGGCACCTGGAGGCCGGATCTTAAATTTTTTTTCTGCATCGCCGCCAAAAAATATTATTGAAAGTTCGATTAACTCTCTGTAATCATCCCTAGTAATTTCTTTAGTTAATTCAATTTGGTAAAAATCGATAAGTCTGTTGATCTCAGAAACATTCAAACATGATAGCTTTTCTGTACAGCTCTGTATTTTCTCGGGATCGACATTCTTCCAGTTCTCTCGAAATTTCTTGAACATTGGAATGTCTGGGCTTGTGGTAACTTGGTAGATTTTTGCTTCAAACACGCTTTTTAGTACTAATTCGTAGACGTGATGGCGGCAAGCAAAAATAATCATTTCCCTGCCTAGTTTCTGTTCGAGAAGTACACAAGTACCATTGATTCGACCAGTATTTGAAGCAGTCGTATCACAACACAAAATCTGCACTTTATCCTCAAGATTCCAATCAATTATAGCATTCCAAAGTACCTGGGCCTGTTCCTTTCCTGTAGAGTTATCCAACTTTGGTACAGCGATAAGTTGTTCTTTATCGTCAAACGTTATAACTATCGGCAGACGTTCTTCCTTAGATTTGCGTGAATCTAAATCCGGCAAAAGTTTACCATCCCAGTGGAGTGTTACAATATCCGGAACCTGGTTTTGAAAATTAACCTTTATGGCTTCCGCTCGCTCTTTTCGCTTTTCCGTACGAACCCTTTGAATAGTGGACTTGCTTATAGGAAATTCGTCTGTGTTATGTCCAAGAGCTTCAATAGTTGCTTCAATAATAAACACAGCATCTCTCACACTCAATTGACACCGATCTAATGCTGCCACTAATTTTGGAGTGATAAAATTCTTCCTCATAACAGTTTTATTTATACTGGATTCTGTTTTGGTTAGGTTTGGCAAAATTTCCTGTAAATCCATCAATTCTGAATCAGACGACAAACTTTCTTGTAGCGGGTCATAAGATGATGTTGAAGGAGCTAAGGATGAAAAATATTTAGCACGTTGTTTTTGCTCCTCGACGTTTCTAAGGTGCGCTCTTTCTTCTTTGTGTGTTTGCTTTTGGTCAACTCCGGCTAAATGACCAGGTCGGCCTGGTTCTCTTTGGCGCTGCAAAAAAATCCTATCTTCATCTATCTTTATTAATTGAAGTGCATCCGCATGTGCAATGTCAAACAAATTGTTTAAGTTTGTAACAAACTCATGTCGACGCTGCTCAAACACGTTTTTTGTTTTGTTTGCATTTTTTTTGCAAATTTCTCCAAACTTGATACAATGTAATTAATTTTTTAACACAATTAGGTAGAGATCTTGTCGGGATACGGGCCTTTTCCCAATAAATAATGCACTCACGAATAGTAAGATTTGCGCTCTCATTGACACTTAAATTCACTTCACGAATATTATAGAACAAAACTGCCAGTACTTGCCCATTAGAGGGAAGTTTTGAACCAGTAATTTGATGTTTAACGTTCCCTATTAAAAATATCTCCTTTCTACAACTGCGTAACTCCACCGACATGTTAACAGAACGAGAACAATGTGTTTACTAATAAAATAAACAGGCAATAACAAGTTATCGATATGTTATTACTCGCGTGCCATGCCTTGCAAGTACTGACATGTTTAGATGCAAGTCGGCACGGGTTCCTCTGGTTCAAAGTACATGAAACTTTATTTACTATTGTTTTGACAGTATTCGAATAAAATAAGAGGGTATGCGTTACAAAAATTTAAACTTGATTTTTTTGGGACACCCTAATGTATATACATAATATATAAATACATGCATATATATATTTTTTTTTTTTGGATTTTATATATATTTTTTTTTCTTAAAACTAACTTAATCCTACCTAAAACTACGAGTATGTAAGCCGGCCATGGCTAAAAAAGAAAAAAAAAAAAATTAGGCTGGCCCACTTTGCTTCACATGAAGCTACATATCACTGAAGGAGTTTGACGACGAAGCATCCTCCCCTTCAACCAGCCACCAAAAGTTTTGGTGCTGCTGAGCAACATCCCTCATGTCGCGACTCCCTACCGCCCTACTGAACCGGAGACGCTCCGCACTGCCATGTGCGACGTCTCTGTCGTAGTTGAGTCGCCTGTCCGCAGCTGTTCGAGCAACGTGGAAGATTAGCGGCGCCACCAATCTGTCCTGGATCAGACCTTTGCTATCTAGATAGAGGAACGCTTCTGGAGGAATAAAGCCGTCAAAGCGAACTCTCTCGTGATACATATAATTGGGGTAGTAAGCCCCGGAGATCAGGTTGTTGGATGAGGTCATTGCTCTTGCAACGTGCCTTCGAGTCAACTTAATGACGAAATTGTCCACTCTTATTAGGTTCGCCCTATTGTATAAGACCTCATTAGGATAGAATTGTATGTACTGAGACTCTGGTGTTCTGTATAGGCGAAGATAAGTCCTAAGACAAGCCCTCTCAAACATCCGAATCTTTTCCAATAAACTTGCTCTCACTTTGAACCACACGGGACATCCAAATACAAGCATGGGACTGATAAGGGCCATGTAGCAGATTACCTTCACCCTCGCATCGAGTTGGCTGTTATAAAACAGTCTCTTTGTAAGGGCAAAAGCACCTCTGGCTCTGGCCAGGGCAACCTCTATATGTTTGTTAAAATACAGAAATTGATCTAGCCAGATCCCAAGGTATGGTTTCCGACTTCTGAAAGTTGATTTTCAACTTCCAGTCATCGCAATATCGCTTAATTTTGTCGAAGTCACGCTGCAAAAGTGTATTAATGACCTCAATCTTTGGACCCGATCTGTACGCGATTATGTCGTCTGCGTACGCTATGGCATGGTGAAGTGAACCTATAAGATCACTCGTGTAAATGTTGAATAGGATCGGCGAATTTACCGCACCTTGTTGCAGACCGTTTTTAATGTCAAATGTTCCAGCAGAAGTCACATCGCCCTTCTTCACGATGAACTGTCTACTGGAGAGCATATCAAAAAGAATATACAGCAGTGGTTTACAAATGCCCAACCTGTCCAGCTTGAAAAAGAGTCCCTCTAACCATACGGTATCGAAGGCCGTCTCCAAGTCAATCAGGCAGGCACCAGTGCACTGTTTCTTGCCTTTGTTCCATTGGATATCAGAAACCAGTTTCGACGCAGCATGAATGATATCATGTCCCGCCTTGAAACCGAATTGATTATCCGGAACTATATGCTTGTCCTCAACCCACTTAGTCAGGACTCTATTGATCACCCTTTCGAAAACCTTACTGATGTTAGGAAGAAGACTTCTACCGTGAGCATCGAACTTGTCGAGTTGTAGAGGCTGAGTAGGGTCAATGACTCTCGAGAAGAAATTCTCCAGATGAGTCCTGAAACCAAAGGATGCTCCCCCCCCCCCTCCCCAACTCCCAAAGCACTCCATCATTCCCCTGGGCTGGATCAAGGTGTTATACGACCCGTGCCGAAGATCAACCTGGCTGAGGGCCCAGTATCTCCAAAAATAGCTCAGTCGCAAACGGAGTATCCGGATACCTGGCGACCTCCGGATTAGCTAGCCTTATCTGTATATGGCGGATCTCTGTACAGATGGACATCCCTTTCTCCGCTACTCGTGGGACTATTATGGACAACAACCTGACAACAAAAACCGAGGCCGGTACTCCTCAATTACCGGGCGGTGGAACGGTGACTACACCGACTACCGGCAAGGCTCCTACATTGCCGAGAGGAGGCAAAACTGTGGCAGGCCATGGTGCGCCATCCTCTAAAGGCAAAAGGAACAAGCCAAATAAAAAGAATTCAGGAAGTGTTAAGACTGTGGCAGGCCATGGTCCTATCACCTCCTCCACCCCTAGCAGCAGCAAGTTTGTGGCAGGCCACGGACTTGTCGCGGCTACCAAAACTCCTTCAGGGAGTGTTAAGACTGTGGCAAGCCACGGTCCTATCACTTCCTCCGCCCCTAGCAGCAGCAAGTTTGTGGCAGGCCACGGACTTGTCGCTGCTACCAAAACTCCTTCGGGGAGTGTTAAGACTGTGGCAAGCCATGGTCCTATCACTTCCCCCGCCCCCAGCAGCAGCAAGTTTGTGGCAGGCCACGGACTTGTTGCTGCTACCAAAACTCCTCCCTCCAAAGAGGAATCTGGAGCTCAGCCGCATCGGCAAGCTCCATCTAAGGCGCTATACATAAGACGCCGAAATGCTTCACGCATTATCAAAACCTTCGGATCCATTCCGGAGGTGGAGAGAAGTGCGGAAATAAAGAGCAAGGTTGAGTGGGCTAAAAACATCCTAAAAGACGGATTTCCCACTGCTTCCATTGCTCACAAAATGTCAAAAGACTCCTCTAAGCGTCAGAGATCGTTGGAGGAAACCGTATCGGTTTCCAAGAGGCCCAAAATTCACAGTTCCACAACCCCTGGGCCATCCAACAGCAGATCTCTGAAGTCTTATAACGAAGTCCTAAAGGACGCATTGGTGATCGCGGTGATCGATAGAAGCGATACCGACGGTTCCATTACACCGGAACGGTGGCAATTGGTCAAGTTGAAGCTCTCCAGCAACTTCTTGGCCATCATGCGGGAGAACCCAGGACCACCTCCTATCACAAGCGACGCTGGCTGGCACCAAGGCCATGTCAAGCTCATCGCTTGCTCCGACCAGAGATCTCTCGATCTCTTCACCAAGGCCATCGATGGTTTAGGAGAGGTTTGGCCAGGTGCAAAACTCGAGGTCGTATCTAAGGAAGACATTCCTAGTAGACCTCGAACTCGTACCTGGATTCCAGCCGAACCCTCCTCTCCAGAAAATATCCTGGAAATCATCCGGCTCAGCAACCCGACTCTTCCGACTCATGACTGGAAAGTCGCGAAACTGGAGGAACTAAGGGGTTCTTATAGATGCGCGTTAATTGTGATCAATAAGGAATCCCTTAATCCTCTGGCGCAGACGAAAGGCATGATTCGGTTTGGATTCGAGTCCATTCATTTAAGGGTGTACAAAAAGGATGAGTTGGATGCTGATAAGCAACCTCCTCCTCCTTTAACACCTGACATCACAACCGTGGATCTTGGAGCATCGATATCCTTTCCAGAATTGGATAGCGATGACTCCAATCTGTCCGAGGTGACTACAAAGCCGTCGGTCTCCGATTCTGACACATTGTCGGAAATGGAAACCGATGGCGAAGCAAATAGAGGTTCTACACGATCAGAGATTGAAGATGAGCTCTTGGGCACATCTTCAGAATCGGAGGACCTCAACAACACCGTGGTGGAGGCGACTCTGGAAGACTGTAGCAATGATACGGTTTCTCCAGATTAATCTCCACCACTCAAAAAAGGCTTCGGCCACACTCATTCTACGTCTTTCCAAAAGCGCAGAAGACATTATTCTAATCCAGGAACCATGGATTGCAGAAGGCGTGGTTCGTGGACTTAGGACACCCTCATACGTTCCGCTCTATACAAGAGACAAAGGTAAGATTAGAACTTGTATATTAGTGAAACGTAGCCTTAATGTATTTCTACTTCCCAACCTCAGTGACCCCGACCTAACCGTTGCCAGATTAGAAACTGCCAAAGGCTCATACTGGCTGGCATCGGCTTACCTTGGCCACGACCAAGTGGGCCCTCTCCCTGGTGATAACCTAGAAAGGGTGGTACTGGAAGCGGGAAGGCAAAAAACTGGCCTCATAATCGGATGCGACGCCAACGCACATCATACGGTATGGGGCAGTACCGACATCAATGATAGAGGTGAGTCACTTTTAGACTATATTTTAAGTACTAACCTCTTAATTTGCAATATTGGCAATGAGCCCACTTTCATAACAAAAAACCGACAAGAAGTTTTAGACATTACTCTTGTCTCCGACAGCATCACCCAAAGGCTAACAAACTGGATGGTATCGTCTGAACACTCCTTTTCGGACCATAGGTACATCCAATTCAGTCTGAGTGATGCTCCCCCTCTCCAACCAACTTTCCGGAACTACCGGAAAACTGATTGGACAAAATATAGAGGAATCCTATCGGAAACGATATCCTCCAAACTATCAAGTCCCCCGCGTGACACCAATGAGCTCGACATGAAAGTCAGGGAATTTACTCTGACTCTCAATAAGGCTATGGCCGCTTCCTGCCCTCTTATTCAACCAAGAGGCAAGAAAAAGCCACACTGGTGGACATCGGCACTAGGACTGCTCAGAAACACATGCAGAAAACTTTTCAACGCAGCAAAAAGCACAAGAAAAGTGACCGACTGGGACTCATATAAAGAATCCCTCAAATTATACAAAAAAGAACTGAGGAAGGCAAAGCGACAATCCTGGAGGTCATTCTGTGACAAAATCACAGAAACCTCTGAGGCTTCGCGGCTAAGAAAAATCCTCTCCACAAATCCTATGATGCCCAGCTGTTTGAAAAAAACCGATGGCTCTTGGACAACCTCAAGTGATGAATCACTCAACCTGCTTCTGGACACCCACTTTCCAGGTAGCTCCCAACTCGCGGCCAGTAGCAGCCCAAACAAGCCTACTGCAACCGTGACCAAAATTCATAGTCTGATTACGAGAGACAAACTGCTCTGGGCACTACATAGCTTCAAACCATACAAGTCTGCTGGTCCGGACGGTATTATACCTGCCGAGCTACAGAGATCCTCAGATATTATTCTACCAGTGTTGGAAAATATTATGAGGAGCTGTGTAGAACTTATCCACATTCCACTGTTATGGAGAGAAGTCAATGTAGTATTCATTCCCAAAGCTGGAAAATGTTCTCATGTGGTCCCAAAGGACCTCAGACCCATAAGTCTATCGTCATTCCTTCTGAAAACTTTAGAACGACTGATTGATATCCATATTCGAGCTAAAGTTGATCCAAGACTTCTGTCTACGGCTCAACATGCCTACTGTAAAGGAAAGTCGGTGGAAACGGCTTTGCACTCTCTGACTAGCCACATCGAACGATCCCTACGATATAAGGAGTACACAATGGTTGCTTTCCTGGACATAGAGGGCGCCTTTAACAACGTCAACACATCCGCAATCACGACTGCGTTGTCAACTCTGCAGGTAGACGACTCACTTGGGGAGCTGATTAATCTAATGCTGACAAGCAGGATAATCAACTCCAAACTGGGTGAGACTTCTGCTAAAAGATATGTCAGTAGGGGTACGCCGCAAGGCGGTGTCCTCTCCCCCCTTCTTTGGAACTTAGTGGTTAACGAACTACTGATATACCTGGAAGCGGGGGGTAGCAGAGTGATTGCCTATGCGGATGACGTTGCCATAGCCGTCTCAGGAAAACATTTAAATACCATTAAAGAACTCCTCCAAGTAAATCTCAACAGATTAACCTGCTGGGCAGATCGCTGTGGATTGGGAATAAACCCCCATAAAACTGATCTTGTCCTCTTTTCTAGGAAATATAAAATTCCAATCATAGACCCTCCTTCAATAAACGGTACCAGTTTAGCTTTCTCCGATACAGCAAAATATCTGGGTCTGATTTTTGACAGGAAACTAAACTGGAAACCTAACATTCAAGAAAGAGTCAATAAAGCTACAATAGCTTTATTCTCCTGCAAGAAAGCCATTGGGAACAAATGGGGCCTTCAACCTCGCATAACCCACTGGCTATACATCTCGGTCATAAGACCGATACTCACTTACGGGGTGGTTGTCTGGTGGACGGCCTTGGAAAATGCAGTCAACTGCACTAAACTAAGCAGAGTCCAAAGAACAGCATGTCTATGCACAAGCGGAGCCTTGCGGTCTACCCCCTCTGCGGCATTAGATATTCTGCTTCACTTGACACCCCTCGACATTTTTAGCAAGCAAGTAGCTGCGACTGCAGCTATTCGCCTTAAAGCGACTAAACAGTGGACAAATTATTCATTTGGCCACGCCAACATTCTTAATACATTAGGAATCCTCACAGAGAACACCGATTACACCATACCTGAACTTTGGTTTGACAAAAACTTCCATGTAAGCTTCCCCTCTAGATCATTCTGGGAGGAGGATGCTTTCATGGAGGACAAGTCAATCCATCTCTACACAGATGGATCTAAAACCGACAGCGGAGTTGGTGGCGGTGTTTTCTCAGATAAGCTTAACCTAAGCCTCTCTTTCCGCCTTCCAAATCACTGTAGCGTGTTCCAGGCGGAAATTTTGGCGATTAAAGAAGCTCTGTCCTGGCTGAAGAAAAACGTGATATCTGCAAAGGATATCCGCATATTTTCGGATAGTCAGGCCGCCATCAAATCCCTGGACTCGGTCTCATTGTGTTCTAAAACTGCCCTTGAATGCCGATCATCTCTCATGGAGATGGCAGAGCAGTTCAACATTCACCTCTGTTGGGTGCCGGGCCACAGAGACATTCCAGGGAACTGCAGAGCCGATGAACTCGCCAAAATTGGAACCACTCTACCTATCCTACCAGACAAAGGTAGTATAGGTATACCAATCGCTACGTGC
The DNA here is from genome assembly GCA_949129095.1 of Volucella bombylans. Lineage (NCBI taxonomy): Eukaryota > Metazoa > Arthropoda > Insecta > Diptera > Syrphidae > Volucella > Volucella bombylans. Next base: position 67,966,512 of record OX422142.1, on the reverse strand, counting down.
AAACTAACACTAAAGCTAGATGCCAATAAAAGTACGGACCTTAGGTGGACTGCTGGACAAACATGTCTAGCGACAAAACAGATCTGGCCAAAGCTGGATCTGAGTCGATCTAAGTGTCTGATCCTCTTAGAAAGGAAACATCTCAGCGCCATAATAGGTGTCATTACCGGACACTGCCTCATAGGCAAGCACGCAAGAAGGCTTGGCGCTTTTACTAACGATTTTTGTAGAAGCTGCATGGACGAGGAAGAGGAGGAGACAATCCCCCACCTACTCTGCACATGCCCAGCTCTCTCTCAGAGAAGGAAGCTTCACCTAGGAGCTTTCTTCTACAACGACCTAAACGATCTAGAAAAAATAGACGTTAACAGTCTCCTACGTTTTATTAAAAGCTCAAACTGGTTCCAGTAGTAAGAAGATCATAGATCCACGTGGCATCACAATGGGCCAATAGGCCTAAGTGGGTTGGTATTTCCAACAGCCACTCTTACCTAACCTAACCCTAACCTAGGAAGAAGACTAATCGAGCGGAGATTCGCCGGATTGGAAGTGTTTTCATCCCTTTTGGGGATGGATGTACCACCGCAGTTTTCCAATGCGCTGGATAATGTGCATTATTCATTGCATTATTAAACAGGGTGGTATAAATGTTCACCGCATCTAGAGGGAGATGTCGAAGCACAATGTTCGGTATTTCATCGGTTCCCACTGATTTCTTACTTCTAAGTGATTCGAAGATCGTTTGGAGCTCTTCCTTCGAAATGAACGGGGGTAGTACCCTATCATTGGTGATGACATTATTTGCCATATTCTCGTCACTGAACTGGGTGAAACCCGAGCTCTCGAATCGCCAATTCACAATTTCATTTCGAAGGCAGAAATTGTGCACAAGGACTCGATTCTCCAGATCGTGGTTCGGGCCAATGATAACATTCGCCTTGTACACTTCCTGGAAAGTCGCTCCTATAGCCTCCACCTGCTCCTGCGGATCCTCGATCACAAAGAAGTTGTTATCATCAACAGCCTCATTTGGATCTTTGCCTGCTGTTACCAGTATTTGTTCGTTGTTCGTCGTTTGGGCGATTTTAAGACCTGGAAGGTCGTTCTGATTATTTCTCCGAAATATTTTATTTATTTGCGGGAACATATTCGGGTTGCTGGTGTTTACTGTAATTTTCCTTTATTAATGTTTGGAGGTTTTTAATCGACGACTTCAGTGTCATGATCTCCGGGCTATGTCTGTCAGTGAACTGTCTGTACAAGGTTTTTAGTCTTGACAGCAGTCCACTTTTATGTCGGTGCAGTGCGTCAATAGTTGCGTTGCGGAATAAGTCTTCTTCGTCAGTGTGCTGGTACCGATGTATCGTTTTGTCCATTGTTTGTTTGATTGTCTCGTCCATTCGTCTTAGATACCTGCCAATCTCCTCGTTTGACAGATTTCTGTTGGACGGTGGGTAGAGCGAATTCGAGGAGAGTGCTCTAGTCAGTGTTCTGGTGAAGTGTGTCCAACGCACACTACGATAATTGTAGGAATGCCTTTCAACAAACTCATCCAATTCCGCAATTTCATTGGGAACAGTTATTTCGGTGCTGAGACCGCAGTGGTCATACACAAAAGTGCGTATACAGTTTGTAGTTTGTTGGTTAGTGGATGTCAGTTGTATTCGTGAGTCGAACAGCAAAAGACCCAAATAGGACCCGTGTCTGGGAAACGACGGACTATCCGTCGCCTTAAGCCCGAGTCGATACATTACACTGTGCTGACCCCACCAATTGAATAGTAGGTTCCCTCTAATATTTGGTGTATTATTTCCCCAATCACTATGTTTGGCGTTGAAATCTCCGCCGATAATAAAATAGTTGTCTTCCAATTCCAACCTCAGAAATCGAAAAAGTGTCTCGAGCTCTGAGATAAATAAGGTGGATTGAGTAGCCTTAGGTGCATAGACAGACACCATGTACAACCGCTTTCCACTACGGAGAGGGATATACACGATGCATACTTCCAGCACCTGGAACCTACGTACCACACGACTGTATACTCTTTTAAAACGTATACCTTTTCGTACGAAAATTGCAACGCCTTCTCCCTGAATGGAGTTGGGTCGGTTTCTCCGTACTATTTTGTATCTTCTGTGCCTCATTTTGTGTCTCTTGGTAAGCTTAGTTTCGCTAACCAAAAGCACATCAGGGGCTTGGTCTTTAAGCAACTTAAATAGTGCGGCTCGTCGTTCGAGCCTAATCAGTGAATTCACATTCACAGCAAGGACCTTCAGGGTTTGCTCCGCCATGTACGTACCCATTACGGCAAAAGGTGCGTTAGGCCAGGCAGCAGCGCGTATACTTGATCCACCCGCGCGGTCTGTTCAGTCAAATGACGTTGTAGCTGAGCCATCTGCCCCTGGATAGAGAGCAAGATAGCTAGCATGTCAGGTACTGGTTCAGGTGCTCTGGGCGCTGGGGCCTGAGTAGCAACCTTCGCTTGCTGTACATTACTACCTGCCGCCATTTGGGTGTAGGTAACATGGGGAGTAACGGCTGGAGTTTGCAAATGCACGAGTAGACTTTTCACTTCCACTTTCTGCTGCCGGGCCAGATTTATTCTTTTAATGTACTGGAATTTGGGACAACCCCGATAATTTGCGGTGTGCCCCGTGTTCCTACATAAAGCACAAGAGAGTTGGCTTTTTTCAGACGCTCCGTCCTTACCAAGAGCGCACTCCTGGACTTGTGGTTCTTACCGCACTTCACGCATCGAGGCTGCATTTCGCAGTTCGACGCGGCGTGTCCGAACCTTTGGCAGCGAACACATTGTAGAATGTTTTCGCTCCTCTTTAATTTTTCCCAATGTACAACCTGGTAGTCTAGGACTTTAATACTCCTTAGACCATCCAGATTGCTGGTGTGACTAAGCTGGACCAGGAAAATCGGCAGTTGCCGCCCCTCCCTTTTGGCTCTGGCTGTATTGAATGGCTTGACCCCCACGAATTGGAGCCCTTCGCACTTCTTCTCTTTCAGCAGTGCAAGGAGCTCCTCCGGATCAGTCGACGGTTCCAATCCCCTCAGCAGCATTGTTTGCAGCTTGTCCCCCTTCGGGGTGTAGGAGAAGAACTCCGTCGTCGAATCCTTCAGTAAATTTTTGATTTTATAATAGCGTTCCACTGAATTGCAGTGGATCGCGCGTCTATCTAAAGACAACCTTTTTACAAAAAAATTGTTGCCTATGGCCGACTTACATAATTCGATAGTTTCCTTGAGTTCCATCTTGTAGGTATTTATGGGTGGAACTCTTTGCTTTACCATCTTGTCTTGTTTCTGCTGCTGTTGTTGCTGCGTTTGAATATGTTGTTGTTGCTGGTGTTGCTTTTGCTGGTGGTGTTGCTGTGTTTGCTGCTGCTGCTGTTGTTTCTGGAGCTTGTGTTGTTGTTGTTGCTGCGGTTGTGATTTTTGTTGTTGTTGTTGTTCCTTTTGCTTCTGTTGTGTATGTACTTGTTTTCTCGTTTGCACATGTGTGGTCTCTTGTTGTGGTAGCGGCTGTTCCTTGTGTTTAGCCTCGCTATTTGTGAGCTGTTGCTTAGAGCTCTGGAGTTGTTGCTCCTTTTGCCTTCTCGCCACTTGTTTCTTTTTAATAGCCAGTACTTTTTGTTCCAGCTCTTTAATGCAGCTCTTAAATGCGTGCACCTCTTCCTCTTCATCCTCTGACTCAGTAGCCATTAGACATTGGAAGGTATTCTCACCATCAGACACGTACGGATCTTCGTTTTGGTCAGCTGCCCCCTTTGTTGACGTTGTTGGCGCCCCTTCCCTTGCTCTACCTGTCAGCTTTTCAGTAGAAGTTGTTAGGGAGGGGCGCTTTACAAGAATTGGAGTTAGATTGAGCCTCCTCTTCCTTTTCTTCGTAATATTTTCCGATGACATTATGTCATCTGCTGGTCCCGCTATTGGAGTAGCGGACCGCTTGCTATCACTCATCGTATGATCGCTCTTCCGTATTTTTTTTTCCACTATATTTTAAACTTAAAAAAGAAAAAAAAGAAAAAAAAGTCAACGTAATTCCTTCTGGAATCGAACCCACGACCCCTGCTTTAACGGGCGGACACCACTACCACTAGGTCACCGATGCACTTGGGTAAAACGCTTCTAATTACTCTTATATATATATATTTTTCTATTACTTTTTCCACTTTGAAAGCCGAAACACGAAACACGTTTAAGTATATGCTGTCAACAAGAAGGGACACACAATATCGATGGATTGGACAAAACATCACAATCGACAGCTTTCATTTTCGAGATAGTAAAGGGCTTTGTCTACAATACCTTGAATCTGCTATGAATTCTGTCAACAACACCTCAGCAGAAATAAAACGAAGAATCACTCTTGCCAATCAATGTTTCTTTGGGCTGAGAAGGCAATTGAGTAGTAAGGTCCTATTCCGAAAAACTAAGCAGACTCTATATAAAACCTTGATCATCCCAGTCCCACTTTATGGCGTAGAAGCATGGACCCTATCGAAAGCGTATGAAGATATCCTCAGTTACTTCGAGAGAAAAATCCTAAAAAAAATATTCGGTCCCATTTACGCTAACGGGCTGTACAGCGACATCGACCTAGTCAGAAAACTGCGGTGATGACTGGGACATGTAGAGTGAACGGACACCAATGGACACTCGAATCCGGACAAACAACGCAGTAGAGGATGACCTTACGTTAGGTGGAGCGCACAAGTACAATAGAAGGGGATCTCAATCAACTTGTAGTACAAAACTGGAGGCAGGTAGCTAAAGACCGGACGAATTGGAGAGGGTTGTAAGTTGATGCCCAGGTTAACGCCGAGCTGTAGCGTTACCTAAATAAGTAAGTAAGTGGATTATTTGTGAATAGAATCGAATTTTTCTTCCTGGATTTCTAATCATGTTCTTGCGAATTATTCGTCGCAAATCGGGTCTCAAAACTCCAATCGTCTTTACCCTCAGCAAGTTGTAGAAATTTAAATTCAAATGCTAATCCCGCTGACAATGTGTCTCGTGGTGCATACAGCACAGCATTTGGTTCACTGGACTGTGGTTTTTGTACCAAACCTTCGAAAATTGGCGAAAACAAAAACCATTTATTTCAAACACTGATGAGCATAATAATTATTCTGTAGTTCTCCGACAAAATCTGAGGAAAAAGTTGAGTTTGAAAACCCAATCTTTGGATATCTAAATTATCTTTTTATCTTTTTTGATTGACTTGATGTTGTATATAGGCAACCATTCATCTCACGAGATTTTAGTTGCCTGAAAAAAAGTATTTCTGTCATGGCTGGTATTGGACAACCGTCTGATTGGGAAACCAATACACGACCACTTCCACGGCCACCTTTCCAAAAGCTCCTTGTTTAAATCTTAATTTAATTAAAAATTATTTTTCTTGTAAGCCTCACTATATCTTTTTCCATTTTTCATTTCCTTTCTTTACATACATACTGTAAATTCCTATGGCTCCTATCCATATTATCCATTCCCACACTCTATTCTGCTAAATAAACAATTTTACCAGTCTAAGTTCTGTTCCCACCGAATATTCTGCTGACGTATGGGTTTTTGTTCGCACCTGCAATATCAAATACAGCATTAGGTAGCAATGCCCAGACGTAACAGAATACACCTATAGAATTACATTTTGTTTGTTAAGTAGTATTTAAGGAACTAAAATTTTTAATAAAAGCTCACTCGCAATCCAACCGTGTTGTCTAACTTTAGATCAAAAGAGATCTAACATTTTTGGTGACCCCGACGTGATCTTGCTTCCCCCTACGAGCGGTAAGGGGCAAATCACTTGCAAGCTACAATTATTGGCACACGCGTTACCAGGGCGTCAAACACTGGTACCAACAGATAACGTGATCCCGTTGAAAAAAAAACAATGGAAGCCGTCATCAAAGAACAGGCGAGAAAATAACAAAGTTATTGTCCAACTTTAAGAAGGACGGACCCGGCAGGCGGACTAAATCATATTTGGAGTCCCGGCTGGAGCGGCTTGACTTCGAATGGAGTGAATTCGAAAGCAGGGACATCAAGTTACAATCATACCGGACAGAACGGCCAGAGAGCGGCTACTTCGAAAGGAAGTACTATGCACAAGTTGAGGCTGTGTACACTGAGTACAAGGCAGCTATACTGCAAGCACAAACCGATCTTGAGATGTCCACTTACACCAATACTAAAATCGAAAGCGGGAACATCATTCAGAAGCTGATAAGGCAGCAAAAGGCCTCAGTCAGCGCAATGGACCATTTACTTGCCTCCACCGATGACAACATGGAACACCCTTCAGCTGCATACTACAAACAAAAACTAGCGAGTCTTACGCAGCAATGGTCAATTATCTCTGGTCTACATCTCCAAATCATGGCAGAAGAAGAGACCTTAGAATACTCGATTGATAGCATTCAGAAGCTAGAAGAACGCTGTCAATCGCGACTTATCGAACTGCAGGAACACTTGGATCAATAGTTGGACAAGACGTCACCAGCAGCGACTACAGAGGCCAAGCGGTTCAACAAGCTGAAACTACCGGAGATAACGCTGCCCGTATTTAGCGGGAACTGTCTCCAATGGAAGGAGTTTCACGATCCCTACCTCCAGCTTATACATCAACAAATGATGAGTAAGGCAGAGAAAATGTTCTATCTGAAGGCTAATTTGTCGGGAGAAGCGGCCAAGCTAATTCAACACCTTCAGGTATCAGAAGACAACTATCATACGGCCTGGTCAACCCTCAAACATCGCTACAACAATAAGCGATTACTACTTGCAGCATTACTCAATAAGCTCTTAGGACAACCAATCATTATAGGAGACTCGGCCACGGCAATCAAACGACTACACGACACTTCAAAGGAGTGCCTCTTCGGAATAAGCAACCTGGGCATTCCTATCCAGGATTGGGACCCATTATTAATTCATCTGATTCTTCCGAAGATCGACAAGGAAGAAACTCATAGACTTTGTGAGCAATCGCTGGACAACCCACGTGAGCTTCAGACAGCAACAGGGTTACTTGCGTTCTTAGAGAATCGTTTTCAAATGTTGGAGGCACTAGGAACAAAAGAAAAGGGTGAATCTAAACGATCAAGCAGAGTCACTCTAACAAGTGTTTTCTCTGCGACCTTTTTGCAGCTTTCAATCACGGAGAGGCCTAAAAAGGTTAAAGCATTAAAAAGATGTTTAAACTGCTTGCGATTTGGCATACGGTTTCAAATTGTAAGGCAGGGCATTGCATCAAATGCAACAAATTTCATCATACTTTGCTCCACATAGCAGAGTTCAAACCGAAGCCCGAGACTCAGACTCTACAGATCAATAGCAAAACGAGTCTGTCAGCAATCAACGGAGACAATGCTGGTACTAACTATGTGCTTTTAGGAACAGCTATGGTCAACGTGCTTAATAAAACTAATAGTCCAATTAAGGCGAGGGCACTGCTAGACTCAGGCTTTCAGATAAGCTTCATAACTAGTGAATTATCCAAAAAATTGAAGCTACGATTAAAGGAAGAACTAAAGAAAGCTAAAGAAGACTGTGAAGTTGAGACGATACTATCCGATCAATCCGACTCGTGAGTTAAAACTCTTGGACTAACTTGGCTTCCAACATCGGATCAATTCATAATCAAAACTAAATGGAGAGGTACCGTAAAGGTCACTAAACGGACAATCATTCTGCCGGTAATCATTCTGGCAAAAATCTTTTTACAAGAATTGTGGCGATCTAAACTGGATTGGGATGCTGCAGTTCCAATGGAAATACACACCAAATGGCTGCACTTCAGGACAAAACTTCAACACCTAAACAGCCTAAAAATACCTAGGCATGTAGTAGTGCCATCAGCAACTGATATTCAGCTTCATTGTTTTTCGGATGCCTCACAACGGGCGTATGGAGCGGCTATATACATGACATCATCAAACCAGATGGGAGAAATTAAAGTGCAACTGGTCTGTTCAAAATGTAGAGTTGCACCAATAATACAACTGACGATCCCACGTTTAGAACTTTGTGCTGCAAAATTAATGGTACAACTAGCCAACGTGGTCAAAACGAGTCTACCACTCGAAATCCACAAAACAACGTTCTGGACTGACTCTAAAATCGTCTTAACTTTGATGAATACCCAATCACCGTTACAAGCCTTTGTCGCCAACCGTATCTCGTTCATAAACGAAGAAACCAAAAAGGGGCAATGGAAGTATATCAATACAGAAAGAAATCCAGCTGATTTTTTGTCTCGGGGAGTATTTCCCGACCAATTTCTCAAGACCCTTTCTTGGTTCGAGGGACCTACATTCCTTTACCGATCTCAATCAACATGGCCAGTGCAATCATCACTAACGAAAAGCGAACATCTTCCAGAATAAAAGCATACATCATACGTTTTATCAGCAATCTGAAAAGAGCGAAGGCCTATCGGATAAAGGGGACGGTTATCTCCGCACCAGAATTAAAGACAGCCAATATAATCATAGCCAAATATATTCAGGAAACCACATTCTCAGACGATATTAACACACTCAAAAAAATTGGACAAGTACCTGAGAAAAGCCGATTAAGTCCATTGTCTCCATTTATCGACAATAGAGGTGTTGTACGTGTAGGTGGTCGGTTGGAGGCTTCTAAATTGCCATACGATGCAAAACACCAGATCATCTTGCCCAGCTCACATTTATTTACGAAATTATTGATGACACATCTGCACCATATAAACCTCCACGCAGCGCCACAAGCATTGTTAGCTTTCGCAAGGCAAGACTATTGGATAGAGAGAGGAAAACAACTCGCTCAAACAATCGTACACAACTGCATACGTTGTTTTAAGGCAAAGCCAAGGAATATTGAACAATTTATGGGAAATCTACCGCCAGAACGAGTACAACCTTCAAGACCATTCACCAATGTAGGAGTCGATTTCCTGAGTCCAGTGAATATTCACTATAAGATCAGGGGAAAATAGCCAACAAAGGCTTATGTATCGGTATTCGTATGCTTTGCAAGGAAGGCTGTGCGTATGGAGTTAGTATCAGATCTGACAACCCAATCGTTTATTGGTGCCCTAAAAAGGTTCGTGGCTCGCCGTGGCTTACCCGCCAAAATTTTCTCTGACAACGCTACAAACTTCATGGGAGCTCGGAACGAACTCAATGAACTGCTTGCGAAAATATATGATGAAGAAGGTTACAATACTATTCACTGTACAGAAAAGGGTATTGAATGGAAACCCATACCACCACAATCACCTCATTTTGAAGGTCTATGGGAAGCTGCAGTAAAGTCCGCAAAATATCATATGAAACGCATATTTTCGGGAACCACATTAACTCAAGAAGAACTTTCCACTGCATTAGCTCAAATTGAGGCTATACTTAATTCGCGACCACTAACACCGATATCATCAAACCCCAACGATTTAGAAGCTATTACACCGGGACATTTTTTAACCGGCGCACCATTAACAGCAATAAATGATACCGATTCGAAACCGACAAACCTGTCAACTGCATCAAGATGGAATTTAGTAACATCCATACATCGAGAATTCTGGCGCAGATGGAGCAAGGAATACATACAAGAAATCCAAAACCGTTACAAATGGAAACACCCTCAAGAAGATGTTAAACCAGGATCTCTAGTGTTGATTAAAGTTGATAACTTACCTCCACTCAGATGGCGAATGGGAAAGGTATTGCAAACAATACCAGGACAGGACAAGCTGACTAGAGTTGTTGACATCAAGATATCCAATGGAGTGATTAGGCGATCTACCTTCAAGATATGTCCACTACCATCCGAAACACAGCAGACTTCAACACTTGACGAACCCTTAAAATTACCAAGTCGGCCAGCAAAGAGGAAGTCCTTCAACTCACCACAACTGAAGCGAAAAATAAAAATTAATCCTGTCTCCTCTCTTATGATCGGTTTTATAATCATTGGCACAGCATTTGGACAAGCAACAACTCAAAATTTGGTAGAAGTTGAAACATTCACAAATACGAGGGCGGGTCAATAAGACTTTTTGAATTTCTGACCTCTTTACTGAAACAGCAACACTGCTCCTGTCAACAGGCATCTGTCAGTTGACTCCTGTCAAAATTTAAACTTGCTGCGTCAGTTAGTTTGTTTTTGACAGCTATTTTTATCAGACTACTCACTAATTTGAGGAGAAAATGGAAAAAAGTGAATTTCGTGTGCTTCACTTCACAGGAAGGTTTGGCGTTGTTTAATCGCAATATGGAGGAGTTTTTGCGCCGTTTTGTAACCGTGGACGAACATGGAAAATGGATCCATCACAACACACCAGAGAACAAACAACAGTCAAAACAGTGGGTTTCTAAGGGTGAATCGGCGCCAAAGAAGGCCAAGGTGGGTTTGTCAGCCAATAAAGTTATGGCGACTGTTTTTTGGGATGCACGCGGGATAATCCACATTGACTACCTTCAAAAGGGAAGAACAATCAATGGGGAATATTATGCCAACTTATTGGACCGATTCAATGACGATTTGAAAAAAAAACCGACCTCATTTGGCCAAGAAAAAAGTTCTTTTCCACCAAGACAATGCAAGGGTGCACACATGTGCAGTTGCCATGGCAAAAATCCATGAATTGGGCTATGAATTGCTCCCTCATCCACCCTATTCTCCAGATTTGGCTCCGAGCGACTACTTCTTGTTCCCAAACCTGAAGAAATGGCTTGGTGGAAAAAGATTTGACTCCAATGATGAAGTCATCTCGCAAACAAAGGCCTATTTTGAGGACCTCGACAAATCATTTTTTTTGGAAGGGATAAAAAAATTGGAGAAGCGTTGGACAAAGTGTATAGAGCTCAAGGGAGACTACGTTGAAAAATAAAATTATTTTTTTATCAAAAAATCTGTGTTTTATTCCAAAAGTCACGGACTTATTGACCCGCCCGTAATCCGGGGATGTACTTTGAAGATTTGGGTAAAGTTAATTTAATAACGGACGAATGGAATCTCTTTGTATACTTCAACATGTCAACCTACTGGAATGAGTATCAAGGATTAAAGGAAGGCATTCAGGGGCTAAGAAAAAAGTGTGAAATACTGAGACAGAACCGAAACAACTTCTGTCAAGCAGTAGTGAAGCAACTAGAACACCAACTCCTGGAAACAGAAAGGCTGAATGAAATTTTAAAGTATAGAAATGGAATCGCAATACGAAGAAAGAGATCTCCGTTTGATATCATTGGGACAATTGCAAACAAACTTTTTGGTATTCTCGACCAAGACTACGCACAATACATCGAAAACACAATTGAAGAAGTCAACAGAAACGAAAAATATCTACTTCAACTAAACAAAAACCAAACATCAATAGTAGAATCAACCGTTAACGTTCTTAACAAATCAATGTCCTCAATAAAGGAACAATTCGTTTTGGTAAATAATCAGTTAACAAAGGTCTATCAGTCCGTCAACGAGCTTAACTACGCAACAATCGAAGCAGAAACGTTTAACTACATTGCAATATATATATCTCAAATAATGGGTAGTTTCCAGCGGACTCACCTAGCTATCCTTGAGACCATTACTGATAGTACCACTCCTTGGAAAGAAAAATTTACTTTTTGGGCCATTCAGTCGAAGAGGGTAAAATTTGGCCTGGTTAGGAAAAGACACATGCCGTTTAGCAATTTGCTGGGCCTTGCTGGCTTTTTCAGAAGATTGCAAATATTGGCCGCCTAATAACAAATCTGTTGAAAAGAATGTTACTTTTAAATTCGAGTCTGCCGAGTTGAATGCAATGAATCAATTAAAAGACGCCTTTGGCGCATGAACCAGTCCTATGAATTTGCTGGAGAGGTGCATCCACTGTACAGCACACAGATACCTCAGAAAATGGTTTTCGTGCTACCTTGCTTCAAAAATTTGACGGGCAATTACATAGCATTTACTCAGACAGTAAAGAAGAAGGTGCTTCCTCGTGAATCAGCACAATGGATATTGTATTGCAAGATTTCAAATATCAATTTGAGCATCGCGCTAGTGAGAAAACGAAACACATCGATTTTTTAGCCATTATTCTGCGAATGTTCTTATTGCTATGTCGGAGATTTCAGCGCGTCTTGAAGTAAGACTATTATATTAAAGCCAAACTAGAGATAATAAAATTATAAATTGAAAGGTGGAATAGTCTATAAGACCATCAATGGTAATGACCAGTTGGTGGTACCTGAGTCGATGGAACGTGAAATGATCAGTGAAGCACAAAATGTTGGCAACTACGCCATACAAAAGACTATACATGCCTTGCAGCTGCAACCACACATAGAAAGTAAAGTTGCACAAGTACTCAACGCCGGTATAAGATCATTAGCAATAAAGAGCTATGTAAAAAAGAGGGACATTTATACTGTGTAGGGAAATGAGATAAGCCACTGCATACGCTGCACGAAAACCATCTTATTCTATTTACAATAATGCAGTATACAATTTGTATGGCTATTTACAACAAAAACAATAGGTTACGGGGAAGTCCTTAAAAAGCTGGAACGCTGGTCAAATGTCTTCGGCCAGCCTATTAGGATAATAAGTGACAAAGGTGTTGCATTCACATCGAACGCGAGTATGCGTTATCAAAATACAGAACAAAGTCGTCGATAACATTATAGCATTACTTGAACAATAAATGGTATCAGATTACGACAACGAGAGACAGAAAATTCCCTAAGAAGCTACGAAGCAAATAATGCGTGCATTGAAAGTCTACAAGAAAAACTACGACCAACACATAAAAAGGAGAAGCTACTCGTAATTTAATGGCATTGAAACGTACCCAATTTGTTGCCGGCAAAAACTTAGCGAGCCCTTACCTTGGTCCATATACGACGTAAGAAATCATGCTCAAGTAAAAGGTTCAGTAGTTACTTCGTCTACTTCGTCTACTTACGCCTGGATCAGATTCCGAATATCAAGAATGTAAAGGGCTGGAAGTTTTCAAGATGTCCAGTCGCCCAGCTGGAATTAATATTATTTTTGTTTTCTCCTTCTTTTTAATATTATTTATTGTGAATTATTCTTTTGTTCTATTTGCCATTGATTGAATTAGTATTCGATATTATACTATTACTCTATTTATTGCATTAAATTAAATATTTCACATGTATATGTATTATTGAATTCTGAATAGTAATCCATTTAAGTTAATTTTCCAAGTCAAAAGCGTGGAATTAAGCATCCGGATGACACCTAGGATGACACCTAGCTCTGAGAAAAAATGCTTCGAAATTATTAATACTCATTTCCTTTCCTGTTCAGTTCAGCAATTCTCGTCACGCCCACTTTGAGAAAATCAAAATAGACATTTTGCAGCTTCGAATCATATAAGGCACAAGGCACCATCACCTGATGGTTTCTGCGCTCCATAATTACAATTAATTATAAAGTGCATCTAGAAACCCATTTGAAGCGGTCACACAATCTATCCGAAAAAGGTGTGACATATAGATCTTGCCAATAACTTCCTGATAAAGTGCTGGTAGTACTCTCCAATTGTTTCTGGTATCTCATAGTCTATTAGAATTTGTAGAATTTGAGACAAGATAATCCGAAAATGGTCAGAAAAATGTTAATCCTGACAGGTTTAGTAAAGGTAAGAAAAAAAAGTGTTGCTGAGTTGTTTATCTCCTTTTTCCACCGAGCATGAAAGAATTGAATACAAATTTGAAGTGAATAGGTAAAAAGTTACAGGACTTAAACCAAAAGCTTCAATTAATTACCTAAGCCGGATATATTTCTTTTAATACGTAGTGGGTGTTCGAACTTCGGTTTGTTTGGAACATTAGCCCTTGGCTTGTGTCCAGTAACTTTTTTCAGTCTGCTTTTGATTAATGTATAGGAGATTGTGAGATTTGTAATTAGTCTTCCTGGTTGTGATTTCCGACTTTAAAATAAAAGAACTGTTAGAATGATCGATCTCCTTTTAAGTAGCTTTCAGTTCTTGTTCTATTTAAAGAAAAATAATTCAATTTTGCTACAAAGGTAAGGTCAGGCCTAGGATTCTTTGTTTTAGCGAAATTGTACGTTATACCGCACTTGCAGTTCTAAATTGTTACAATTTCTTGAATAAATCAGAAGATTTTTTCAAATTTTCGTTAAATGCGTGCTATGTTCCAGTGTACTATAATTTTGAGAAAGTCCTCTCTTTTGAAGAAAAAAATTTTTGTACGATATTTTGTATATATATAAATTTTTTTAATACCTTAAAAATCCGTCGGCGGATTTTAGATAAAATCGGATGCCCGCGGTTCTATATGAAGGCACATCATCTGACACAAATTCATATCGATAGCACCAATCGTTCGCGGGTCATAGTGGGCCAAAAAGTGGGCCATAGAGACATAGCTATATACATATACACACACACATATTTTCTTGGAGACGGTCTGCGACTCTACTTGAAGGAGCCGGTGGACAATAGTACGAAAATACATGGTAAAGTCGCAGATTGCCATCCACTCGGGGGTGGTCAGGGCGATCCTTGATCATTTTCGAGGCTAGCCGACACACAGCCTCCAAGAAATGTCTCTGGATAGCTATTCTAACATCCGTTGGGTAGTTAACTAATGTATGAGTCAAATCAAGTCTTTAACTGAGATAATACCTTAGATTAGGAACTCACCATGTAAAATCAAGAAATTGGAAAGCGGCACTGGAAAAGATCAATACTCAAGTTTTTTTTTTTCACCCTCATCGGTTCTTTGTATACGACCGTATACAATTTTCGAATTTAGCATTGAATTTCATAAAAACCAGCCTATGGAATTCGCTGGATTTTGGAAAATAGCTTTAATTAGTTTGAATAATCGGAATTTCCCATAATTAGTTGACGCCCATGCGTATGATTCTCCCAATTTAAATAGTTACGAATGGGTTCTTGTGTATACGTTCTTGTATGGTACCGAGTCGACCACCGTCGAGTGTACAACTCAACCATGGCACTTTTTTTTTAGTTTTAAACGCACTTTATTTTCTAATCAATAACTCTTACATACTAACAAAAAATGCTTAAATGCTAGCTTAAAATTACTTAACAATCTTATACTAACTTACTGGCCCCACACAGGCACTCTAAGCTACTCTAAATTCTTATATCTATGTCTTTCGACCTCATTTACATTTTCTTTATGGATATTTATTTTCTATACTTAAAGCTAAGAAAAAAAATTGTTAACAAAACTTAGCATATGGACTTTTTTTTTTTTAATAAAAACTTAGTGTCTAACTTAAAATAAACTTTAGCCAACCTAAACTAAATGTACAATACACACATAAACACATAGACGTTATGCACAATCATATACATATATCAGTATACACCTTTGTATACACTGATATATGTATATGTTTATTAAATGCTAACCTAAACCTATGCAAGCTGGCCATCGCTATTCACAGAGAAAACGGATTGGTCAGCTCTGCCTCATTAGTGAGGCTGGTCCGTAATTGACGGAAACGACGACGAAACATCTTCCATATCATTCAACCACCAGAAATGCTGGTGCTGCCGAACGACATCCCTCTTATCGCGATTCCCCACCGCCCTACTGAACCTGAGGCGATCCACACTGCCGTGTGCGACGTCTCGGTTGTAGTTGAGTCGCCTGTCCCCAGCTGTCCGAGCGACATGGAAGATTAACGGCACCGCTGATCTATCCTGGATCAACCCTATCTGATCTAGGTAGAGGAATGCTTCCGGTGGAGCGAAGCCGTCAGATCGCACACTCTCGTGGTAAAGGTAATTGGGGTAGTAAGCCCCAGATATTTCAGGTTATTCATCGAGGTCATTGCTCTTGCAATGTGCCTTCGAGTCAGCTTAATTACGAAGTTGTCCACTCGTATTAGGTTCGCCCTATTGTAAAGGACCTCATTAGGATAAAATTTCTTTTACTCCGACTCTGGTGCTCTGTACAAGCGAAGACAAGCCCCAAGGCAGGCCCTCTCAAACACCCGAATCTTTTCCATTAAGCTTGCTCGTACATTGAACCACACGGGACAACCAAATACCAGCATGGGCCTAATAAGGGCCATGTAGCAGATTACCTTTACCCTCACATCGAGTTGGCTGCTATAAAACAGTCTCTTTGTAAGGGCAAAAGCACCTTTAGCTCTGGACAGAGCAGCATCTATATTTTTGCCAAAATACAGAAACTGATCTAGCCAGATTCCAAGGTATCTGACTACATTTCGACAGGCAAGAGGTTCTTCGTGCTGTCCAATGATAGAGAACTTTCGCCAATTTTTTCTGGTATCCCTAGAGGCTCCAGACAACGGCGTCCTAAAGAGAATGGTTTCCGACTTCTGAAAGTTGATTTTCAACTTCCAGTCATCGCAAAATCGTCTTATCTTATCGAAGTCACGCTGCAAGAGATTTTTGACCTCGATTTTTGGACCTGTTCTGTACGCTACCAAATCGTCTGCGTAAGCAATAGTATGGGGAAGTGAACCTATCAAGTCGCTTGTATAAATGTTAAATAGGATCGGCGAATTGACCGCGCCCTGCTGAAGACCATTTTTAATTTGAAATATTCCAACAGAAATCACATCGCCATTTTTCACGATGAACTGTCTGTTGGTTAGCATATTATAAAGAATGTACAAAAGTGGTTTTCTGATCCCTAGCCTAGTCAGCTTATAGAAAAGACCCTCTAACCATACGGTGTCGAAGGCCTTCTCCAAGTCAACAAGGCAGGCACCAGTGCATTGTTTTTTGCCTTTATTCCATTGGATATCGGACACCAGTTTAGACGCGGCATGTGAGATATCATGTCCCGCCTTAAAACCGAATTGATTATCCGGAACTATATGTTTGTCCTCAACCCACCTAGACAGAGCTCTATTGATTACTTTTTCAAAAACCTTACTGATATTCGGAAGGAGACTTATCGACCGGAGATTCGCCGGATTGGAAATATCCTTTCCCTTTTTGGGGATAGGTTGAACCACCGCCGTTTTCAATGCGCTGGATAATGTGCATTATTCATTGCATTATTAAACAGGGTGGTGTAAATGTCCACCGCTTCTAGAGGAAGATGTCGAAGCACGATGTTAGGAATACCATCGGTCCCCACTGACTTCTTAGCCCTGATTGTGTCGAAGATCTCACGGAGTTTTTGCTTCGAAATGAACGGGGGTAGGTCACCTTCCCTGGCAATGACGTTATTTACCATATTTTCGTCGCTAAACCGGGTGAAACCAGAGCCCTCGGATCGCCAGTTCCCTATTTCATTTCGAATGCAGAAGTCGTGTACCAATACGCGACTGTCCAGGTCGCAATTAGGGCCAATGCTATCAATGGCCTTGTATACTTCCTGGAAAGTCGCCCCTATGGCCTCAACCTTCTCCTGTGGATCCTCGATCACAAAAAAGTCGTCATCATCAGCGGCCTCATTTGGATCAATACCTGCTATTGTCAGTAACCGTTCGTTTTCTGTTGTCCGGGCTATTTTAAGACACTGAAGGTCGTTTTGTTTTTTTCTCCGAAATAGTTTATTGATTTGCGGAAACATGTTCGGGTTGCTGGTGTTTACAGCCCGAACCTTGTTGTTCCAATATGAGCTTACAGCAATTCTGTAATTTTCTTTTATTAACTTTTGCACATTTTTAATCGACGACTTCAGCATCCTAATCTCCGGATCTTGTCTGTCAGTTAACTGTCTGTACAAGTTTTTGAGTCTTGACAGAAGTCTACTTTTCTGTCGGTGCAGTGCGTCAATAGTAGGATTGCGGAACAGGTCTTCGTTAGTTGTACGTCGATACCGCGGTATTGTAGTGTCCATAGTTTGTTTAATTGTCTCGTCCATCTGTTTTAGGTAATTGTCGATCTCCTCGTTTGACAAATTCCTATTGGACGATGGGTGGCGCGTGTTCGAGGAGAGCGCTCTGTTCAAGGTTGCGGAGAAGCACGTCCATCGAGTCTTACTGTAGTTGTAAGAATATCTTTGGACAAACTCCTCCAATTCCGCAATTTCGTTGGGAACTGTAATTTCGGTGCTAAAACCGCAATGGTCGCTGTCATACACGAATGTGCGCAGACAGTTTAGCGTTTGTTAATTCGTACCTGTCAGTCGTATACGTTCGTCGTACAGCAGTAGATCCAAATAAGACCCGCCTCTGGGAAACGACGGGTTATCCGTCGCTTTAAGACCGAGTCTGTACATGACATCGTGCTGACCCCACCAATCGAGTAGTAGGTTCCCTCTAGTATTTGGCAAATTATTTCCCCAATCTCTGTGTCTAGCGTTGAAATCCCCGCCGATTATAAAATAATTCTCCCCCGATTCCAGCCTCAGAAGTCGAAAAAGCGTGTCGAGCTCTGTAATAAATAGGGTGGATTGTGAAGCCTCAGGTGCATAAACAGAGGCCAAGTACAGCCGCTTTACACTGCGAAGCGGAATGTAAATGACAACTGCCTCCAACACCCGGAACCTGCGCAACACTCCCTTGTACACTCTGTGAAATTTTATACCTTCTTTAATGAAGATCGCGACACCACCTCCACGTTTGGATCTGGGCCGGTTTCTTCTTCTAACAATATAATTATTGTACTCCAGTTTGTGATTATCGGTTAGCTTGGTTTCGCTAGCGAAAAGCACATCAGGAGTTTGGTCTTGTAGCAATTTAAACATCGCGGCTCTTCGTTCGATCCTAATCAGTGAATTAACATTCACCGCAAGGACCTTCAAAGTTTGCTCCACCATGTGCGTACCCATTACGACATGTGTTGCGTTAGGCCCGGCAGCAGCGCGTAAATCTGGTCCACCCGCTTGGCCTGTTCTTGCACCTGCTTTTGCAGCTGAGCCATCTGCCCTTGGATTGCGTGCAAGATGGCTAGCATGTTAAGTGCAGCTTCCGTTGTTCTCGGCATTGGCGCCGGAGAAGCAACAGTCGCTTGCTGTACCGTAGCCCCCCTACCTGACGCCATTTGGGCGTAGGAAATTTGGGACGTGACGGATGGTGTTTGAAATCTAAGAGGTGAATGTTTGACCTCCACCTTCTTAATGTCAGCGAACTTAGGACAACCCCGATAGTTTGCGGTGTGTCCCACGTTTCCACATAACACGCACGAGAGCTTCGATCTCTCGGATGCTCCGTCAACACCCAGAGCACACTCCTCGGAACTGTGGTTCTTTGCGCACTTCACGCATCGAGGCTGCATTTGGCAGTTCGACGCGGACGGCAGACGGCTTTCGGGACTGAGCTGCACCAGGAAGGACGGCAGACTCCCGCCTGGCTCTAGCTGTGGTAAATGGCTTTACCCCCACAAACTTGCGTCCTTCGCACTCCTTCTCTTTGAGCAGTGCCAGGATCTCCTCAGGATCAGAAGACGGTTCCAACCCCTTCAGCAGCATCGATTGCCGCTTTTCACACTTCGGTGTGTATGAGTAGTGCTCCGTCGTCGTTTCCTTTAGGAGCTCTTTCAGTTTCGCGTAGCCCTCCACTGTATTACAGTGGATGGCATGGCGATCGTTCCCCAATCTCTTTATATTAAAATTATTACCAATGACCAACTTACACAGGTCCATGGTTGCATTTACCTCCATTTTGTAAGTGTTGATCGGAGGCACCTTCTCTTTCTTCTTCTTCTGCTGCTGCTGTTGTTGTTGTTGTTGTTGCTGCTGCTGCTGTTGTTGTTTTTGTTGTTTTTGGTGTTCTTGCCGCTGTTGCTTTTGCTGCAGTTGTTTCTTCGGCTGCTGATGGTTTTGATGTTGCTGCAATTGCTGTTTCTGCTCTTGTTATTGTTGTTTTAGGGAGCTCTCTACTTCTGATTGCTCCCTCTGCCTTCGTGCAATTTGCCTCTGTTTAATAGCAAGCATGTCTTGCTCCAGCTTTTGTATGCTGCTTTTTATCTTGTTAATTTCGTCATCTTCGTGTTCCGACTCAGATGACGCCAGAGAGGCGAAGCTGTTGGAGCCCCCCTCCTCTTTATCGTCTTCAGCTGTGGAAACAGCACTTATTTTTTTTTTTGAAAGATTAGGAGGGGTATTCAACCTCTTCCTCCTTTTGCTGGCTTTCGCCACGGTTGTGGGAAGAGCGGGGCGCTCTCCACCATCCATCACTTGGTTTTGGTTTTTTTTTTTTGTTTTTTGTACACAATTTGGGGGGGGGGGGGGGGGAACAACAAAAAAAAAAATTAACTTTATAAGTCTCAACCGGGATTCGAACCGGTATCCCACGACTTGGTAACCGACGCCGCTAACCGTATGGCTACCGAGTCAACTGAGAATATTGCGACCAATTATTTTCACGAAGAAAACCTTTTTCACTCTTTCACATTAACAAACGCCGAGACACATCTATTCTCCTCGGAGATCTGCGAACGACTGTCAACCAGTGCACTCGCAATATTGTTGTGTGCTGTGCAAAAAAAAAAAAAAACGCCGATCGTGTTAAAAAAAAAAAATGCAGTGCAGTGACAAAAAAAAAAATAAATATCACACAGTGAGGGTATCCCACCTCGCCCGCTCCTAGTCGAAGTACTGTTACTTGCACTCAATCACTGCCGTTACTGTATCAGTTCAGTTTTCAGTTTTTATGCATTTTTATTTTTTACCTTAAATTACTCTTATATGCTAAACAAAAAACGCTTAAAAATTAGCTTAAATTACTTACAAATAATCTTATTCTAACTTACTGGCCCCGTGCGGGCACTCTAAGTTAAACCTAACACTTAAACTATGTCTTTCGACGAATCTTACAGTCTACTTTTATTTCTATTTTAACATTAATTAATACTAAAACTAAGAAAATAAATTTTAATCAAAAACTTAGTATATGGACATTTTTTAATTTTGTATAAAACTTAAAACTAAAGCCTACAAACTACCTAAAAATAAATCTTAATCTACTTAACCTACTTACATCTAACACAAACACAGACATACATAAATATATATATACATAATATGGATATACATAATATATAAATACATGTATATATATATATTTGTTTTTCATATTTTTTTTTGGTTTTTATATTTTTTTTTCTTAAAAAATTAACTTAATCCTACCTAAAACTATGTAAGCCGGCCATGGCTAAAAAAGAAAAAAAAAAAAAAATTTAGGCTGGCCCACTTTGCTTCACATGAAGCTACATATCACTGAAGGAGTTTGACGACGAAGTATCCTCCCCTTCAACAAGCCACCAAAAGTTTTGGTGCTGCTGAGCAACATCCCTCATGTCGCGACTCCCTACCGCCCTACTGAACCGGAGACGCTCCGCACTGCCATGTGCGACGTCTCTGTCGTAGTTGAGTCGCCTGTCCGCAGCTGTTCGAGCAACGTGGAAGATTAGCGGCACCGCCAATCTGTCCTGGATCAGACCTTTGCTATCTAGATAGAGGAACGCTTCTGGAGGAATAAAGCCGTCAAAGCGAACTCTCTCGTGATACATATAATTGGGGTAGTAAGCCCCGGAGATCAGGTTGTTCGATGAGGTCATTGCTCTTGCAACGTGCCTTCGAGTCAACTTAATGACGAAATTGTCCACTCTTATTAGGTTCGCCCTATTGTATAAGACCTCATTAGGATAGAATTTTATGTACTGAGACTCTGGTGTTCTGTATAGGCGAAGACAAGTCCTAAGACAAGCCCTCTCAAACACCCGAATCTTTTCCAATAAACTTGCTCTCACGTTGAACCACACGGGACATCCAAATACAAGCATGGGCCTGATAAGGGCCATGTAGCAGATTACCTTCACCCTCGCATCGAGTTGGCTGTTATAAAACAGTCTCTTTGTAAGGGCAAAAGAACCTTTGGCTCTGGCCAGAGCAACCTCTATATGTTTGTTAAAATACAGAAATTGATCTAGCCAGATCCCAAGGTATCTGACTACATTTTGACAAGCAAGGGGCTGCCCGTGCTGTCCCACGATCGAGAACTTTCGCCAATTCTTTCTGGTGTCCCTAGAGGCCCCAAACAAAGGCGTCCTAAACAGAATGGTTTCCGACTTCTGAAAGTTGATTTTCAACTTCCAGTCATCGCAATATCGCTTAATTTTGTCGAAGTCACGCTGCAAAAGTGTATTAATGACCTCAATCTTTGGACCCGATCTGTACGCGATTATGTCGTCTGCGTACGCTATGGCATGGTGAAGTGAACCTATCAGATCACTCGTGTAAACGTTGAATAGGATCGGCGAATTTACCGCACCTTGTTGCAGACCATTTTTAATGTTAAATGTTCCAGCAGAAGTCACATCGCCATTCTTCACGATGAACTGTCTACTGGAGAGCATATCAAAAAGAATATACAGCAGTGGTTTACTAATGCCCAACCTGTCCAGCTTGAAAAAGAGTCCTTCTAACCATACGGTATCGAAGGCCTTCTCCAAGTCAATCAGGCAGGCACCAGTGCACTGTTTCTTGCCTTTGTTCCATTGGATATCAGAAACCAGTTTCGACGCAGCATGAATGATATCATGCCCCGCCTTGAAACCGAATTGATTATCCGGAACTATATGTTTGTCCTCAACCCACTTAGTCAGGACTCTATTGATCACCTTCTCGAACACCTTACTGATGTTTGGGAGAAGACTGATCGATCGGAGATTCGCCGGATTGGAAGTGTCTTTATCCCTTTTGGGGATGGGATGTACCACCGCAGTTTTCCAATGCGCTGGATAATGTGCATTATTCATTGCATTATTAAACAGGGTGGTATAAATGTTCACCGCTTCTAGAGGGAGATGTCGAAGCACAATGTTCGGTATTTCATCGGTTCCCACTGATTTCTTACTTCTAAGCGATTCGAAGATCGTTTGGAGCTCTTCCTTCGAAATGAACGGGGGTAGTGCCCTATCGTTGGTGATGACATTATTTGCCATATTCTCGTCACTGAACTGGGTGAAACCCGAGCTCTCGAATCGCCAATTCACAATTTCATTTCGAAGGTAGAAATTGTGCACAAGGACTCGATTCTCCAGATCGTGGTTCGGGCCAATGATAACATTCGCCTTGTACACTTCCTGGAAAGTCGCTCCTATAGCCTCTACCTGCTCCTGCGGATCCTCGATCACAAAGAAGTTGTCATCATCAACAGCCTCATTTGGATCTATGCCTGCTGCCACAAGTATTCGTTCGTTGTTCGTCGTTCGGGCGATTTTAAGACATGGAAGGTCGTTCTGATTATTTCTCCGAAATATTTTATTTATTTGCGGGAACATATTCGGGTTGCTGGTGTTTACAGCCCGAATTTTATTGTTCCAATACAAACTTACAGATGCTCTGTAATTTTCCTTTATTAATGTTTGGAGGTTTTTAATCGACGACTTCAGTGTCCTGATCTCCGGGTTATGTCTGTCAGTAAACTGTCTGTACAAGGTTTTTAGTCTTGACAGCAGTCTACTTTTATGTCGGTGCAGTGCGTCAATAGTTGCGTTGCGGAATAAGTCTTCTTCGTCAATGTGTTGGTACCGAGGTATCGTTTTGTCCATTGTTCGTTTGATTGTCTCGTCCATTAGTCTTAGATACCTGTCAATCTCCTCGTTTGACAGATTTCTGTTGGACGGTGGGTAGAGCGAATTCGAGGAGAGTGCTCTAGTCAGTGTTCTCGTGAAGTGTGTCCAACGCACCCTACTATAATTGTAGGAATGCCTTTGAACAAACTCATCCAATTCCGCAATTTCGTTGGGAACAGTTATTTCGGTGCTGAGACCGCAATGGTCACTGTCATACACGAAAGTGCGTAGACAGTTTGTAGTTTGTTGGTTAAAAAGAAATTAGTTTATTTTATTTACTCGTAGTATGTTTGCATCACGTATTTAACGTTGCTTCAATTGTTCTCGGTTCTGTCTGCATACATTTGAATCGGTATCGAGACAAATCGGAGACATCCGCGAAATGTTTCTTCGTGTGAATGTAAGAAAAGAAGATCGAAATACAACGATTTTTGTGTGGAGATCGGTCCAGACACCAAGAGACTTACGTAATGAGTTCAACGATATTTGGGTCAAAGAGTTCAGCACAATTCATTAAAAATTTAAATGCTAATGACTTCAAGGACACACACCCTTAAGCTGTGAAGGCCATCGTAGATTGTCACTACGTCGATGACTATGTAGACAGTTTCGATTCCGTCGAAGAGGCAATTACGGTTATTGCAAAACCCGGGGAGAAAAAAATTTAATTTAATTAAAATGACAAATGCCGGGCTGCCGACAAAACAACAAACAATAAAACGATAGAGTGGAACGAACCGCAACCACACAGGTGGTGGTTGATAAGCGAATGGAAAGGATTACACGAAAGCGAATGTGCAGCCCAAGAGGGAATCGCGAAAAATGGAATTGCAACAAGCAGCTGTTGGTTAGCTGCACACACCGGCTGCTCAGCAAGGGGGGGTTCGGGATGATCGATCAACACAAAAGCTGAAAACAAACACAAGAGATAGGCGCCACCCAATTTTTAATGCGAAATTGGGAAAACAGATGAGAAAAAAAACCACACGAATTGTCTTTTCCCTGATGGGGAATTCATACATATATATTTGTTTTTTTCTTGATTTGGGGAATCACAGGGTATGCCGAATTTACCAACCAAAGTTTTAAAAAAATAAATTAATTTTAATTTTATGGGTCGGCTAATGGAAGGCCCACAGTTCCGCGTTGTCGTTCCGTTAAAGTTAGCGGGTCGCGCAATTGGAGAAATCTAACCGTCTTACGAACGGTTTCAACGGTGATGAACCGCAGCGTTCTCCAGTGAACTTCAAGTCCCACTTGCCGATTCGCTCTGTGCCGCGTTCAACTGCCGGTGGTTCCGGTGACGAAGGTAACTGCCTTGGTTGAGGAGTGGGTGGAATCCTAACCGATGACCTAGGGGAGGGAATGGGTGTTCTAAATTCCCCAATTAGGTTACGTTCCTCTTCTTCTGCGGGTTGGTCAACTTCTCCATCATCTTCATCTACTAGCAAGGCCATTAGAAGCATCAGATCCGTCTTCAGGTTCTTCTTCTGATTCACTTCTTCGTCTGCGGTGGGCTGGGACCGCTCAACCCGTGAGGTGGCCCATTCAATTTTGGTGAGTACCTTACAGTACTCTGAAGACTTTTTGGCTGGAGGGTCCTCCAGTAACCTCTCGATTTCTGCAATTTTCTTCTCGACGACTTCCCTGTCGGTGGGGAATGTCAAAGGGTACTCACCGGGTTTAAGGGAACCCCGTCGTTCAAGCGCTCTTGCAGCTCGTAGCGACTTCCTCATCCTATCGAGTGTGTCAGGTAACAAGCCCCTACACTCGACTTCGTAGGCCAGCTCGTCCTGACTCAACCGATTAATCTCCATCCTTTTACAATTTAAAATACAATAAGACCAAACCAAAAGCACAAAAAAAGCTACAAAGAAAAAGTAGAATATCCTTCTAATAAGAAATACAAATTAAGAGAAAACTACTTCCCACCACGGCAACACTAATCAGCACAAAACTTCCAAGAATCACAAAAATGAAATATGGAAAAAAAAATCGAATTAACAACGTATGGATGGGTACATATGTATCAATTGTTATCTATATCTACGTATGTATGTATGAATGTATATGTTAAATGTATATGACAATATTAATGTATATTAATAAATGGTATATGTACGAGTATATATGTATATATTTGTATGGGCGAGTAAAGGCTCCGGCCCATAGAATCCGTTGCGTCCGTTACGATGCCGGATAGGATGACGTTAATGTATTTGACGGAAATGACAGTCCCATAGAATCCGTTGCATACGTTGGCAGAATAACGAACGAAACGAAACAAAAAAATTTAAATGTCATTTAATCTCAATATTTTCTTTCAAGCTATGATAATTTCTCTTCATTCTCCCAATGTCTCCACCAATGAAAGTGCTTACTCTCAATTTGTGAATGCATGAACCTCAATATGTGAAAGTATGGTCCTCAATGTGTGAATGTGTGAACTGCCAACGGATTGAAAAGTAGAAATTAAATCTACTTTATCCGTCCGTTCCGTCATATCCTTTGTTTATGGGCCTGCTTCCATAACAACGTGTATATTCTATCGAGCTGTCAGTCGACGCAATTCACGCAACGGACGCAACGGATTCTATGGGCCTTGGCCTTAACAATTTTAGAAAAAAATATGTATGAAATTTATATATGTATATATGCAAATTTATATATGTATATATGCAAATGTATACTATACTATACTAGTATCTATCTGTACTTAGTTTACTTAGTTAAAGAAAACAAAAACACAAACTGGAAATGAAAAAACGAAATCACAACCTACTTGGGACTCAGGGTACATACGATCTGAGGTTTTCGCTTCCAACGATGTAAATCTGTAAGTGTGGGTAATTTTTAATTCCCTCGATGCTTCTTGAATCCCACGTTGACATCAACACTCCAGCGATGACACTTCTAATAGAAATCACTTCCCACTAGGTTAACTCTAAAAGAAACAACAAAGATTATTTGCACTTTTAAATAGAAACACAGACACTTCCCTAAATCACAAAGCACCTCTTTGGTACAAAATTTTTTTTTTTTTTTATAATAATTTTTTGTTTTGAGCCCCACGTTGGGCGCCAATTTATTGCAAAACCCGGGGAGAAAAAAACTTAATTTAATTAAAATCACAAATGCCGGGCTGCCGGCAAAACAACAAACAATAAAACGATAGAGTGGAACGAACCGCAACCACACAGGTGGTGGTTGATAAGCGAATGGAAAGGATTACACGAAAGCGAATGTGCAGCCCAAGAGGGAATCGCGAAAACCGGAATTGCAACAAGCAGCTGTTGGTTAGCTGCACACACCGGCTGCTCAGCAAGGGGGGGTTCGGGATGATCGATCAACACAAACGCTGAAAACAAACACAAGAGATAGGCGCCACCCAATTTTTAATGCGAAATTGGGAAAACAGATGAGAAAAAAAACCACACGAATTGTCTTTTCCCTGATGGGGAATTCATACATATATATTTGTTTTTTTCTTGATTTGGGGAATCACAGGGTATGCCGAATTTACCAACCAAAGTTTTAAAAAAATAAATTAATTTTAATTTTATGGGTCGGCTAATGGAAGGCCCACAGTTCCGCGTTGTCGTTCCGTTAAAGTTAGCGGGTCGCGCAATTGGAGAAATCTAACCGTCTTACGAACGGTTTCAATGGAAAACGGTAAGAAGGCTTACGGACGCGGGTTTACTGCACAAATATGTGTTATTTAAAAAGGGTACTTAGCTGTCTAATGGGTTTCCTGCCTATGCGGGGTCGCTCTCTAGCGGGGTCTCTGCTAGAGGAGGAGGGTAAGCCGTCTCCGCCACAATCACCGACTTTTGTCCGGTCGTGTCCGTTGTGTGTTGTAATTTCCTTTGTCCTTTGGTGTGTTTCTCGTCCTCGGTTGTTTAAATTTTGTTGTCCCTGTTCTTGTTCTCGTTCTTGTTATTTTTATCGTTTTCGCTTTCGTTTTTTTTTTCTTCTCTTTGTCGTTGATTTTTTGTCTTCGTTTGTTTTTTTTTCTTTTTTTTCTTCTCTCTTTTTTTTTTTTGAGGCTCTGGCCAACAAGACGATAAGCTATCGAATGAGCTTAACGCGCTTTTTGGCTATCGCCGCCATTCGTCCACACACACACACACATGGGGTTCCGTCAATTCAGCTGTTAGAGCAAAGGGAATCACATCCAGAGCTCCAACAGCTTCTCACGAATCCCCAGCCAATCACACACGTCGATGTTCTATGTTTGTGGGTCGTGTTTGTTCGTTCTGTTTGTTTTGTCGTCCAAGTGATTGCTTTGGTTCGAAGCCAGCCCTTTGACCCGAAACCGAAGCTATCGTTGAGAGCTTCCATTGGGACCGCCGGATAGGGAGGAAAACTTAGCTTATTAGGGGTCCAATGGGGAGTCAGTAAGCCATCTTGCAGACATATGGAGCAGTAGAACGACCGCGGGGAATTGTTGGCTTTCCTTTACAATTTTTAACTTTTGGTGAGGGTAGGGGGTTATACAAATTTGTAATGTAGTGGGGCAAACAATGTCGGATAGGGTGGGCTCGCCCTATTGTTGATGATGTTGACCTCTCGGGGCATCAGGGGGCGGACCGTCCGTCCGCTAGAGTCTCCAGGCCGTCCGCCTGGCTCTATCAGGGATACCTATATGGTCATCTCTGGAGCGGTAGGCCGGGGGAGGGAACTGAATTCAGAGGATCCAGTGAATTCCACCTGTGCCGTGGCATCTAGAGCTTGACGGAAGAAAGAAAAGAAGGGACAGAACAAGAAGGGGGGGGGGGGGGGGGGGGGGGGAATGAAGAGGTCAACAGACAGCAGATGGAAAAGGGAGTGGAGGATTTTTAGGGCATGATTTGCACGCAACACGGTTGAGCAAGCAGTGAAGTGTATTCATAGTCATGCAGCTTTCGAAACTAGCGATTTTGTTTCTAGTTTACCATATTTCCTACAAGTTATAAATATTGTGATAACCACTTAAATGTGAGCAGCGACATCTAGCAGAAAATGTCGAAGACCAGAAGATTTCGATACTGGAATAACAAAGTCTCGACTGGAGAGTGGAATCGAATTTTCTAGCAAATTGGAAATTGTATGGGACGCTGGATGGCGAGGATTGTTCTCGAAGTATGTCATTCGAGTATAAATACCAGCATCCCAAAGGTATGCAAATCAGTTCAAAAGTGAAATTTGAAGTGTTAATTAGGAGAAGTAATTAAGTGATTTAAGTAAAAGATAAGAAAAGTATAAGCGGTTGAGAAATTGGATTGTGTTGAGAGAAAGAATTAAATAGTGAATTGTAACTGTACTGAATAAAGGGATTTGTATTGAAAAGAATAAGTTCTATCATTTGTACCCACACAAACATTTTACATTGGTGTCAGAAGTGGGATAGGACTTATTGTGTGTAAAAAAAAAAAAAACCCCTGTGTTTTCTGACTATTTGAAAAAGCTAGAATGGGTCGAAAACTATTGCAGTTGACCCTCGTCCAACTCAAATCCGAGTTGAACAAGAGAAGCCTCAGCGCCAGTGGAGGAAAAAGTGACCTGGTGCTCGGACTTCAGGAGGCTTTGAACAACGAGGGACATGTTCCTGATGCATATTCCTTTGATGTTGACGAGGATGAACAGACAAGTACCGGCAATGACATGGCTGCAATGATTCAACTCCTCTTATTAAAAATGGACGAACAAAACAAAAAAATGGACGAACAAAACAAAAAAATGGACGAACAGAAGAACAGTCTCGACCAACAAAAGAAAAATCTGGAAGAACAGAAGAACAGTCTGGAACAAAAAATGGACGAACAGAAGAACAGTCTCGACCAACAAAAGAAAAATCTGGAAGAACAGAAGAACAGAAGAGCAGCATTGAACAAAAATTCGACGACCAAAAGAATAGTCTAGAACAAAAACTGGAAGAACAAAATAACGTTCTACACCAAAAGTTCGAAGAAATAGATAACAAATTTGAAAGAATAGAGAAGAATGTTGGCGAAAAATTCGAACAAATGGACAGCAAAGTTGAACAACTGGCAAAAGAGCTCGACACAGTGCGAAAACAGGAACTGCGAGAATGTTCTTTAAGCGGTCCAAGGAGAAAAGAGTTGAAGCCTCCCGCATTCGATGGCCAGACCTCATGGTCTACTTATAAGAAGCAGTTTGAAATGGCTGCCTGTGCAAACGAATGGGACAATAAGGAGAAGTGCTTTGCCCTAGCGATGGCCTTACGTGGTCCTGCGGCAGAATTGTTACAAACAATCGATATCGAAAAGAATAGAGACTATATGGTTTTAGTGCAGGCTATCGAGAAACGGTTTGGGGATAGCCACATGCGGGTAGTTTACAAGGTTCAATTGCAAGGCCGTATGCAGCAACGAGGAGAAACACTGCAATAGCTCCAAGCAGACGTGAGTAGACTGGCACATTTGTCATATCCCACCGCAGGCCAAGAAATAATCGACGAAATGGCAAAGGACGCATTCATTGGGGGAATTGCAGATTTGAAGCTACAATCAGCAGTAAGGATGGCCGGGAAAAGAACCCTTGCTGAAGCACTTGCCTTCGCTCTGGCGATGGAAGCATCCAATCAGGCTTCCAAAGGAATGCATTTCGTAAGGGAAATAGTATCTGGTGAATGCTCCTGCTCAAGACCAACTACCATGCAACGAAATATCCCACGGGAGAGACGAAGGATGCGCTGCTGGAACTGCGATAAAGTAGGACATTTGCAAGGGCATTGTAAAGAACCGGTACGACGAGAAGGCTGCCTGCACTGGGGCTACAGGCAAATAGAAAGAAAAACCGGCAGAAACGGCTACCAAGAAACTTGTCAAATTTCCAGAAGCCATCAGTTAGGAAATGCTTACTTCGCGGGGCAGAAGTCTGTAGCAGGAGTCGACGACTCCAGGGTAATTATCAAAGTCTCACAGGTAAAACAATGCAACCAAAGCCTCCCAGCAGAAGTAGTCAGTGGTAAAGAAGCGAAACAACAGGCAGCTATCCAAACGATCAGGACTGAGCCAATAGAGGGTTGGAGTATAGACGAAATCCGTTCCTCCCAACAGGCAGACAATGACATCGAAATAATATTGGCCTGGAAGGAACACGAGGAAAGACCAAGCTGGCAGCAGATATCAGATCGGAGCCAAATTCTGAAGGCATACTGTTCACAGTGGGACTCGCTTTTTGTGCAAGATGAATTGCTGAAGAGAAAATGAGAAAGTGCAGATGGGAAAACATCTCGTATGCAGCTAATAGCGCCACGGTCCAGAGTCAACCAAGTACTCCATGAAATACATGACGGAATCTCAGGAGGCCATTTGGGAATAAACAAGACGTTGGAAAAGGTAAGGGAACGTTTCTATTGGCTAAGCGCTAAACAAGATGTCGAGAATTGGTGCAAAAAGTGCATAAGATGTGCAGCTACCAAGGGTCCAAAAGTAAAGCCACATGGACAAATGCAACAATACAATGTCGGAGCACCTTTCGAACGAATAGCCATCGACATCGCTGGGCCGTTTCCCGAAACCTTTAATGGAAACCGATATACTCTAGTAGTCATGGATTACTTCAGTAAGTGGCCGGAAGTGTTTGCCATCCCAAATCAAGAGGCTAAGACCGTAGCCGAACAGATAGTCAACAACTGGGTGAGCAGATTTGGGGTCCCAATGGAGCTGCACTCTGATCAAGGGCGAAACTTTGAATCAAAAGTCTTCCAGGAAATATGCCAATATTTGGGAATAAGAAAGACAAGGACAACGCCACTACACCCTCAATCTGATGGAATGGTCGAGCGATTCAATCGGACCTTGAATGAGCATCTATCTAAGGTTGTCAGCAACTGCCAGCGGGATTGGGATCGACACATACCCCTCTTCTTAATGGCCTACCGAAACGCGGTTCATAGCTCAACAGGGAACACACCATCCGAGATCTTATTTGGTCAAACGATTCGGTTGCCAAGTGAAGCAAAATTCGGATCCCCACCGACGGAGCCTAAAGAGGTGAACGACTACGTGAATGACTTACGCAGCAGGATTCGTAAATTGCACGAAGACACCAGAGAAAAGATGAAGCTAGCAAGCAGCCGCATGAAAACTAGGTACGATATCAAGGCGAAATCTTCCGGTTTCAACGAAGGAGATCTGGTTTGGCTGTATAATCCTCAGCGTAAGAAAGGCAAATCACCAAAATTGCAACAGGACTGGGAAGGTCCATACAAGGTGATAACCCGCATTAATGACGTTGTCTACCGGATCCAGCGTGGGGATCGAGGAAAATTTAAAGTGGTCCATTTGGATAGAATGTGTCATTTCAATGGGATGCTGAATGACGAAGTTGTTCGGGACGAACAACTGTAGGGAG
Source organism: Volucella bombylans (assembly GCA_949129095.1). Classification (NCBI taxonomy): domain Eukaryota; kingdom Metazoa; phylum Arthropoda; class Insecta; order Diptera; family Syrphidae; genus Volucella; species Volucella bombylans. The sequence goes on along the minus strand of OX422142.1, from coordinate 67,934,627 downwards.
GGAGCAATGTGATAACCACTTAAATGTGAGCAGCGACATCTAGCAGAAAATGTCGAAGACCAGAAGATTTCGATACTGGAATAACAAAGCCTCGACTGGAGAGTGGAATCGAATTTTCTAGCAAATTGGAAATTGTATGGGACGCAGGATGGCGAGGATTGTTCTCGAAGTATGTCATTCGAGTATAAATACCAGCACCCCAAAGGTATGCAAATCAGTTCAAAAGTGAAATTTGAAGTGTTAATTAGGAGAAGTAAAGTAAGTAAAGATAAGAAAAGTATAAGCGGTTGAGAAATTGGATTGTGTTGAGAGAAAGAATTAAATAGTGAATTGTAACTGTACTGAATAAAGGGATTTGTATTGAAAAGAATAAGTTCTATCATTTGTACACACACAAACATTTTACAATATATAGAAAACAAAGTGTTTATTGTTATAACTCATCACCGAAGGTCATCAATCTGAAGTGTAAAAAAGGTACGTGAAATTCATTTTTTAATAAGTGCAAAACATTTACTATTCCGGTATAAAAATTTATCTACTATAAATTTATATCTGGGTGTAAAATTTATGTCTTTGAAAGTATATGAGCAAGCAGAGGTAATACGAAGTTTTTTTTTATATAAATTTTCTAAGCCCCTTCAAAACGAAGCAAGTGTTTTTATTTACACCTGTGTCCAGATCGTGTTAGTAGTTGGAGTGAGATTTTCCTTCCGCTAGATTGTTTTTGCTTCGCTATTGGTGCTATTAACATAATCTGATAGAAAATTTACTTGATCATGATCGGATTAGATGAATTTGTCTGTGCTACCGATCAGTTAACTGAGTTTCGCAAGTGCTTTACAGAAATTCCAATCGTAGATAAAACGATAAAACTAAAGCTCAGTTAAAGGAGTTATGGTCGGAAATCGGTAAGTCATATTGGTTTTGCTTACAAGACTCTGCATCCGAACCAGATATACAAGCTATAAGGGGTAAATACAATTCCTCATCTACTCTTTACATGTCGTGTATAAGTGAAATCATAGATTCAATTCGAAAATTAAAATTGATAGACACCGATTTAGATACGATATGTGTGTGAAAGTTCCCCCGTGCGACACAAAAACTTTAGTCGTTGATTATTTGTCTTGGCCATCATTTCGTGATTTATTCACGGCTATCTACATAAATCACACAAAGTTATGTGCTGTGCAGAAATTATTTCATTTCCGTTCTAAAACCAAAAATGAAGCACATGAAATTGTTTGTAAATTTGACCTTACAGCGGATAACTTCGACCTGGCTTGGAATACCTTATCAGAACGTTATGAAAATAAACGAATTTTGGTAAATCGTCAGCTTAAAACACTTTTCAATCTTCCTACCGTAACTGAAGAATCAGGCAGAAGTCTTAAGCATATCATGGAACGCAAGGCTCGATTCGTTTCAATTTTACTCAACAATATTTGATTATAATACTCCAGTAAAAAAGCTTGGAGTTTTATCAGTAGTTGCACGGATTTTCGATCCTACAGGGTGGTTAGCCCCAGTAGTTGTTACTGCTAAGCTAATTTAATCCAATACATTCGAGTTCCTCGGTGGGTTGAATATATTCCCCATAGCTCAATCCATGTGCACGGATTTTTCGATGCTTCTGAGCACGCTTATGCAGCCGCTTTATACCTACATATTCAGCAAGGTCCAGATTCTTGGTCCTCGTATCTATTATGTGCCAAGAGTAAGGTAGCACTGATCAAGTAACTACCTATGCCAAGACTTGAGCTTTGTGGAGCGCTTCTCTTGACAAACTTAATTTGCCATACCCTACCACATTTAAAAATTACAAATTATGAACAGTTTCTTTGGATTGACAGTACAATGGTCTTAGCATGGTTAAACAAGCCTCCATATATGTGGAAAACATTTGTTGCGAATCGTGTGTCTAAAATTCAAACACATTTCCCAAAATCTTACTGGCACCATGTCCGTTCACTAGATAATTCCGCTGACTTAGCAACCAGAGGAGAGCTTCCACTTGACCTCCAGTATAACAATTTATAGTGGAATAGACCCTCATGGCTTCAACAGTCGGAATCAACTTGGCCAGAATCTATATATATAGCACCACAGGAGTTAGAAAAAAGACCGATTAAAGCCAACGTTACTATAATCGTTCCCAATATTGAAAGCTTAATTGAAAGATTTTCATCTTGGTCAAATATGCTTCATGTGATGTGTTACGCATTACGTTTTATTCACCGAAACCATTCTCGATATAAATGTAATTTTTCGTATACATCAATAACCATTTCTCAAATGGAAATCTCCGTAACAAAATTATTTATTATTAGAAGCACACAACGTTTCCATTATCCAGATGAATACACACTCTTAAGGTAAGATATGTGAATTCTGGATCCCGAGAATCATAACTCTAGTCAAGAAACACATTCGCTTAAGTAAAACTTGGACTATCCATAAAAAACAACTTAAGACACAATTAATGGCGGCCCTACCGGTTGCAAGAACTGTAATTTCGTTGGAAACGAGAGTATCTCTGTGAAATGCATAAACGGAATAAATGGCAAAATGCCCAAAGAGATGTTGCTATTGTGATAACCACTTAAATGTGAGCAGCGACATCTAGCAGAAAATGTTGATACTCGAAGACCAGAAGATTTCGATACTGGAATAACAAAGCCTCGACTGGAGAGTGGAATCGAATTTTCTAGCAAATTGGAAATTGTATGGGACGCTGGATGGCGAGGATTGTTCTCGAAGTATGTCATTCGAGTATAAATACCAGCATCCCAAAGGTATGCAAATCAGTTCCAAAGTTGAATTTGAAGTGTTAATTAGAAGAAGTGATTAAGTGGTTTAAGTAAAAGATAAGAAAAGTATAAGTGGTTGAGAGATTGAACTGTACTGAGAGAAAGAATTAAATAGTGAATTGTAACTGTACTGAATAAAGGGATTTGTATTGAAAATAATAAGTTCTATTATTTGTACCCACACAAACATTTTACATTGGTGTCAGAAGTGGGATAGGACTTATTGTGTGTAAAAAAAAAAAAAAAAAAAACCTGTGTTTTCTGACTATTTGAAAAAGCTAGAATGGGTCGAAAACTATTGCAGTTGACCCTCGTCCAACTCAAATCCGAGTTGAACAAGAGAAGCCTCAGCGCCAGTGGAGGAAAAAGTGACCTGGTGCTCCGACTTCAGGAGGCTTTGAACAACGAGGGACATGATCCGGATGCATATTCCTTTGATGTTGACGAGGATGAACAGACAAGTACCGGCAATGACATGGCTGCAATGATGCAACTCCTCTTATTAAAAATGGACGAACAAAACAAAAAAATGGACGAACAGAAGAACAGTCTCGACTAACAAAAGAAAAATCTGGAAGAACAAAAGAATAGCCTCGAACAAAAGCTGGATGGACAAAAGAAAAATCTGGAAGAACAAAAGAATAGCCTCGAACAAAAGCTGGATGAACAAAAGAAAAATCTGGAAGAACAAAAGAATAGTCTCGAACAAAAGCTGGATGAACAAAAGAAAAATCTAGACGAGCAGAAAAGCAGCATTGAACAAAAAATCGGCGAACAAAAGAATAGTCCAGAACAAAAACTGGAAGAACAAAATAACGTTCTACACCAAAAGTTCGAAGAAATCGATAACAAATTTGAAAGAATAGAGAAGAATGTTGGCGAAAAATTCGAAGAAATGGACAGCAAAGTTGAGCAACTGGCAAAAGAGCTCGACACAGTGCGAAAACAGAAACTGCGAGAATGTTCTTTAAGCGGTCCAAGGAGAAAAGAGTTTAACCCTCCCTCATTCGATAGCCAGACTTCATGGTCTACTTATAAGAAGCAGTTTGAAATGGCTGCCTGTGCAAACGACTGGGACAAGGAGGAAAAGTGCTTGTCCTAACAATGGCCTTGCACGGTCCTGCAGCAGAATTGTTGCAAACAGTAGACATCGAAAAGTATAAAGATTATGTGAATTTAGTACAGGCTATCGAGAAACGGTTTGGGGATAGCCACATGCAGGAGGTATACAAGGTCCAATTACAAAGCCGAACGCAGCAACGAGGAGAAACACTGCAGCAGCTCCAAGCAGACGTGAGTAGACTGGCACATCTGTCATACCCCACCGCAGGCCAGGACATTATAGACGAAATGGCAAAAGATGAATTTATTAGGGGAATTGCAGATTCGAAGCTACAGTCAGCAGTAAGGATTCCCGGGAAAAGAACCCTTGCTGAAGCACTTGCCTTCGTTCTGGCGATGGAAGCAGCCAATCAGGCTTCCAGGGGAACACATTTCGTCAGGGAAGTAGCATCTGTCGAATGTTCCTGCACAAGAATTAGTGCCGAGGAACGACATACCCGACGGGATAGACGAATAATGCGCTGCTGGAATTGCAATAAAATAGGACACCTTCAAAGGCAGTGTAAAGAACCGATGCGACGAAAAGACTGCCCTCACTGTGGTGACAAGCAAATAGAGGAAGAAACCCGCAGAAACAGCTATCAAGAAGCCGGTCAACCTTCCCGAAGCCATCAGTCGGGAAATGGTTAAGCACCAACTTCGCGGTGCAGAAGTTGGTAGCAGGAGTCGACGGCCCCAGGACCATCATCCAAGTCTCGCTGGCAAAACGACGCAGCGAAAGCCTTCTAGTAGAAGTAGTCAGTGGAAAAGAAAAATGGATGGCAACAATAGACACCGGTGTCACGGCCTCAATCATCAGGACGAATCTTGTGCAGAAGTCTTGGCTGCATAACACTAGCAGTTGCAGCTTGCGAACAGCTACAGGAGCAACGATTAAGGTATATGGTGAAGTCCGCATAAAAATCCAATTGGCCGGAATAACATTCACTCACGCGTTTCTGGTAGCTGACATATGTGACGAGTGCATCATTGGTACAGACTTCATGGGAGAACATGGACTTGTAGTCGACTTGGGGGCACAAACCCTGAAATACGGAAACATGGAGATACCAATGATATACGGAAACGCTAATACCTCAGTCTCAAATGTCGTCATCTGCAGCAATCAGAGTCTAGAGCCTTCGTCAGAAACAATTTTGTGGGCAAAAGTGGAAGGTGGTCCTGGTAGCCACGGATTCTATTTGATGGAGCCAGAAAAGTGAAGAGACTTCATGGTGGGAAAGACCTTAGTGGAGCCAAAGAACAACATGGTCCCTGTATGGATTCTAAATCCAAAGACATTCAGTGTAAAGGTGAAAAAGGGGGAGATAGTGGGAAAATGCGTACCTGTTGAGGCTATATCGACCACAACGGAAAAACAGGGTGCAACACTGGTCACAACAGTTCAGAGCATAAAAATCAAGAACAAAATTCTCAGCCTCTGTAATCTGGACGAAGATCAGCGAATCCTGGCAGAAAAACTAATCGGTGAGTACGCTGATATATTTGCTGCACAAGACGGAGAATATGGACGTACACATATTGTTCAACACCACATTGACACCGGAGACGCTCGACCAATCCGTCAACCTGCAAGGCGTCTTCCATTGGCAAAGCAAACAGAAGTTGCCGAAATGATGTCGAAGATGGAAGCTGAGGGAGTGATTGAAGAATCGCAAAGTCCGTGGGCATCTCCAGTGGTCCTCGTAATGAAGAAAGATGGCAACACGAAATTTTGTGTAGACTACCGACGTCTCAATGATGTCACTAAAAAGGACAGCTAAACACTTCCGAGAATCGATGACACTTTGGATATGCTTTCTGGAGCGAAATGGTTTTCAACACTTCACTTGAAGAGCGGTTACTGGCAGGTAGAGGTAAATCGTACGGATCGTGAGAAAACTACCTTCATTACAGGAAGTGGTCTTTGGCAGTTTGCAGTGATGCCGTTTGGACTGTGCAACGCTCCGGCCACCTTCGAGCGACTAATGGAACGAACATTGCAAGGACTCACCTGGAAAACCTGCCTAGTATATTTGGACGACGTTATCGCCATAGGTAAGAGGTTCGAGGAGCACCGCGAAAATCTAAAAGAAGTGTTTGAGAGGCTGCGAAGTGCTCATTTAAAGCTCAACCCAGAGAAGTGTGCCTTGTTTCGTCCGGAAGTAAAATATCTGGGTCACATTATATCAGCGGAAGGAGTAAGAACGGATCCTGACAAAATCGAAGCCGTGAAAAGTTGGCCTTCTCCAAAAGATAAACACCAACTGAGAAGCTTCTTGGGCCTCGCCACGTATTACAGAAGGTTCGTAAAGGATTTTGCTGGCATTGCAAAGAGCCTGCATCAACTTACGGAAAAAGGCCGACAGTTCAGGTGGTCTGGAGAATGCGAAAAAGCATTTCAAGAACTGAAGCGATAGCTGTGCAATGCCCCCATCTTGGGTTACCCCACGCCCGGAAAAATGTTCATCGTGGACGCAGACGCTAGCAATGTTGGGGTCGGAGCTGTGATCTCTCAAGTTCATGACGGTCAAGAGAAAGTGGTCGCATATTACAGCAAAGTACTCTCCAGACCTGAACGGAACTACTGTGTAACCCGGCGCGAGCTTCTGGCTTTAATTCTGGCTACGAAGCATTTCCATAAGTACCTCTACGGACAAAAGTTCATTCTCCGGACAGACCACGCAGCTCTGAAATGGCTACTCCAATTTAAGAACCCTGAAGGCCAAGTTGCAAGATGGATCGAGCAGTTGCAGGGTTACGACTTTGAAGTGCAACACCGCAAGGGAACACTCCACTCAAATGCTGATGCTCTCTCTCGTCGACCATGCGGAGTAAAATGCGAACACTGCAATCGTAAAGAAGCAAAAGAACAGGCAGCTATCCAAATGATCAGGACTGAGCCAATAGAGGGTTGGAGTATAGACGAAATCCGTTCCTCCCAACAGGCAGACAATGACATCGAACCAATATTGGCCTGGAAAGAACACGAGGAAAGACCAAGCTGGCAGCAGATATTAGATCGGAGCCAAACTCTGAAGGCATACTGGGCACAGTGGGACTCGCTTTTTGTGCAAGATGGATTGCTGAAGAGAAAATGGGAAAGTGCAGATGGGACAACATCTCGTATGCAGCTAATTGTGCCACGGTCCAGAGTCAACCAAGTGCTCCATGAAATACATGACGGAATCTCAGGAGGCCATTTGGGAATAAATAAGACGTTGGAAAAGGTAAGGGAACGTTTCTATTGGCTAAGCGCTAAACAAGATGTCGAGAATTGGTGCAAAAAGTGCATAAGATGTGCGGCTACCAAGGGCCCAAAAGTAAAGCCACATGGACAAATGCAACAATACAATGTCGGAGCACCTTTCGAACGAATAGCCATCGACATCGCTGGGCCGTTTCCCGAAACCTTTAATGGAAACCGATATACTCTCGTAGTCATGGATTACTTCAGTAAGTGTTTGCCATCCCAAATCAAGAGGCTAAGACCGTAGCCGAACAGATAGTCAACAACTGGGTGAGCAGATTTGGGGTCCCAATGGAGCTGCACTCTGATCAAGGGCGAAACTTTGAATCAAAAGTCTTCCAGGAAATATGCCAATATTTGGGAATAAGAAAGACAAGGACAACGCCACTACACCCTCAATCTGATGGAATGGTCGAGCGATTCAATCGGACCTTGAATGAGCATCTATCTAAGGTTGTCAGCAACTGCCAGCGGGATTGGGATCGACACATACCCCTCTTCTTAATGGCCTACCGAAATGCGGTCCATAGCTCAACAGGGCACACACCATCCGAGATCTTATTTGGTCAAACAATTCGGTTGCCAAGTGAAGCAAAATTCGGATCCCCACCGACGGAGCCCAAAGAGGTGAACGAGTACGTGAATGACTTACGCAGCAGGATTCGTAAATTGCATGAAGACACCAGAGAAAAGATGAAGCTAGCAAGCAGCCGCATGAAAACTAGGTACGATATCAAGGCGAAATCTTCCGGTTTCAACGAAGGAGATCTGGTTTGGCTGTACTCGTATAATCCTCAGCGTAAGAAAGGCAAATCACCAAAATTGCAACAGAACTGGGAAGGTCCATACAAGGTGATAACCCGCATTAATGACGTTGTCTACCGGATCCAGCGTGGGGATCGAGGAAAATTGAAAGTGGTCCATTTGGATAGAATGTGTCATTTCAACGGGATGCTGAATAACGAAGTTGTTCGGGACGAACAACTGTAGGGAGGGAGCAATGTGATAACCACTTAAATGTGAGCAGCGACATCTAGCAGGAAACTCGAAGACTAGAAGGTTTCGATACTGGATTAGCAACTGGAGAGTAGAATCGAATTTTCTAGCAAATTGGAAATTGTATGGGACGCTGGATGGCGAGGATTGTTCTCGAAGTATGTCATTCGAGTATAAATACCAGCATCCCAAAGGTATGCAAATCAGTTCCAAAGTTGAATTTGAAGTGTTAATTAGAAGAAGTGATTAAGTGGTTTAAGTAAAAGATAAGAAAAGTATAAGTGGTTGAGAGATTGAACTGTACTGAGAGAAAGAATTAAATAGTGAATTGTAACTGTACTGAATAAAGGGATTTGTATTGAAAATAATAAGTTCTATTATTTGTACCCACACAAACATTTTACAATATACTCGTAAATAAAATTTGATTTCATAAGTTTCTTAAAATAATGGTATGTACAAAATTATAGATTTTAAATTCGTGAAATGCTTTCCTAATAAGTGGCATTAAAAATTCTTTGACTTTTAAATGAAATGATAAATGAAGTGCTTCTTAAATGCATGTAAGTATGTACAATATATGAAAAAGCTAGAGATACATACGAAGGTTAGACGCGGATAAATTTAATTTAGTACACAAAGTTTTACAATAGGCCTAGTTAGCATACCAAATTGCGCTTTGATATCTACAACTCGAATTTTGCCGCTTGAACCCGGATAGATTTTCACTACGTGTCCCATGCGCCATTCATTTTGAGGTAGTGTTTCCTCTCGAATTACTACGAGATCATTGATAGTGTAAAATGTTTGGGTGGGTACAAATAATAGAACTTATTCTTTTCAATACAAATCCCTTTATTCAGTACAGTTACAATTCACTATTTAATTCTTTCTCTCAGTACAATCCAATTTCTCAACCACTTATACTTTTCTTATCTTTTACTTAAACCACTTAATCACTTCTCCTAATTAACACTTCAAATTACACTTTAGAACTGATATGCATACCTTGGGGATGCTGGTATTTATACTCGAATGACATACTTCGAGAACAATCCTCGCCATCCAGCGTCCCATACAATTTCCAATTTGCTAGAAAATTCGATTCCACTCTCCAGTCGAGACTTTGTTATTCCAGTATCGAAATCTTCTGGTCTTCGAGTATCAACATTTTCTGCTAGATGTCGCTGCTCATATTTAAGTGGTTATCACATTGCTCCCTCCCTACATTTGTTCGTCCCGAAAAACTTCGTCATTCAGCATCCCGTTGAAGTCACAAATTCTATCCAAATGGACCACTTTCAATTTTCCTCGATCCCCACGCTGGATCCGGTAGACAACGTCATTAATGCGGGTTATCACCTTGTATGGACCTTCCCAGTCCTGTTACAATTTTGGTGATTTGCCTTTCTTACGCTGAGGATTATACGAGTACAGCCAAACCAGATCTCCTTCGTTGAAACCGGAAGATTTCGCCTTGATATCGTACCTAGTTTTCATGCGGCTGCTTGCTAGCTTCATCTTTTCTCTGGTGTCTTCATGCAATTTACGAATCCTGCTGCGTAAGTCATTCACGTACTCGTTCACCTCTTTGGGCTCCGTCGGTGGGGATCCGAATTTTGCTTCACTTGGCAACCGAATTGTTTGACCAAATAAGATCTCGGATGGTGTGTGCCCTGTTGAGCTATGGACCGCGTTTCGGTAGGCCATTAAGAAGAGGGGTATGTGTCGATCCCAATCCCGCTGGCAGTTGCTGACAACCTTAGATAGATGCTCATTCAAGGTCCAATTGAATCGCTCGACCATTCCATCAGATTGAGGGTGTAGTGGCGTTGTCCTTGTCTTTCTTATTCCCTAATATTGGCATATTTCCTGGAAGACTTTTGATTCAAAGTTTCGCCCTTGATCAGAGTGCAGCTCCATTGGGACCCCAAATCTGCTCACCCAGTTGTTGACTATCTGTTCGGCTACGGTCTTAGCCTCTTGATTTGGGATGGCAAACACTTCCGGCCACTTACTGAAGTAATCCATGACTACGAGAGTATATCGGTTTCCATTAAAGGTTTCGGGAAACGGCCCAGCGATGTCGATGGCTATTCGTTCGAAAGGTGCTCCGACATTGTATTGTTGCATTTGTCCATGTGGCTTTACTTTTGGGCCCTTGGTAGCCGCACATCTTATGCACTTTTTGCACCAATTCTCGACATCTTGTTTAGCGCTTAGCCAATAGAAACGTTCCCTTACCTTTTCCAACGTCTTGTTTATTCCCAAATGGCCTCCTGAGATTCCGTCATGTATTTCATGGAGCACTTGGTTGTCTCTGGACCGTGGCACAATTAGCTGCATACGAGATGTTGTCCCATCTGCACTTTCCCATTTTCTCTTCAGCAATCCATCTTGCACAAAAAGCGAGTCCCACTGTGCCCAGTATGCCTTCAGAGTTTGGCTCCGATCTGCTATCTGCTGCCAGCTTGGCCTTTCCTCGTGTTCTTTCCAGGCCAATATTGGTTCGATGTCATTGTCTGCCTGTTGGGAGGAACGGATTTCGTCTATACTCCAACCCTCTATTGGCTCAGTCCTGATCATTTGGATAGTTGCCTGTTCTTTTGCTTCTTTACGATTGCAGTGTTCGCATTTTACTCCGCACGGTCGACGAGAGAGAGCATCAGCATTTGAGTGGAGTGTTCCCTTGCGGTGTTGCACTTCAAAGTCGTAACCCTGCAACTGCTCGATCCATCTTGCAACTTGGCCTTCAGGGTTCTTAAATTGGAGTAGCCATTTCAGAGCTGCGTGGTCTGTTCGGAGAATGAACTTTTGTCCATAGAGGTACTTATGGAAATGCTTCGTAGCCAGAATTAAAGCCAGAAGCTCGCGCCGGGTTACACAGTAGTTCCGTTCAGGTCTGGAGAGTACTTTGCTGTAATATGCGACCACTTTCTCTTGACCGTCATGAACTTGAGAGATCACAGCTCCGACCCCAACATTGCTAGCGTCTGCGTCCACGATGAACATTTTTCCGGGCGTGGGGTAACCCAAGATGGGGGCATTGCACAGCTGTCGCTTCAGTTCTTGAAATGCTTTTTCGCATTCTCCAGACCACCTGAACTGTCGGCCTTTCTCCGTAAGTTGATGCAGGCTCTTTGCAATGCCAGCAAAATCCTTTACGAACCTTCTGTAATACGTGGCTAGTCCCAAGAAGCTTCTCAGTTGGTGTTTATCTTTTGGAGAAGGCCAACTTTTCACGGCATCGATTTTGTCAGGATCCGTTCTTACTCCTTCTGCTGATATAATGTGACCCAGATATTTTACTTCCGGACGAAACAAGGCACACTTTTCTGGGTTGAGCTTTAAATGAGCACTTCGTAGCCTCTCAAACACTTCTTTTAGATTTTCGCGGTGCTCCTCGTACGTCTTACCTATGACGATAACGTCGTCCAAATATACTAGGCAGGTTTTCCAGGTGAGTCCTTGCAATGTTCGTTCCATTAGTCGCTCGAAGGTGGCCCGAGCGTTGCACAGTCCAAACGGCATCACTGCAAACTGCCAAAGACCGCTTCCTGTAGTGAAGGCAGTTTTCTCACGGTCCGTACGATTTATCTCTACCTGCCAGTAACCGCTCTTCAAGTCAAGTGTTGAAAACCATTTCGCTCCAGAAAGCATATCCAAAGTGTCATCGATTCTCGGAAGTGGGTAGCTGTCCTTTTTAGTGACATCATTGAGACGTCGGTAGTCTACACAAAATCTCGTGCTGCCATCTTTCTTCTTCACGAGGACCACTGGAGATGCCCACGGACTTTGCGATTCTTCAATCACTCCCTCAGCTTTCATCTTCGACATCATTTCGGCAACTTCTGTTTGCTTTGCCAATGGAAGACGCCTTGCAGGTTAACGGATTGGTCGAGCGTCTCCGGTGTCAATGTGGTGTTGAACAATATGCGTACGTCCATATTCTCCGTCTTGTGTAGCAAATATATCAGCGTACTCACCGATTAGTTTTTCTGCCAGGATTCGCTGATCTTCGTCCAGATTACAGAGGCTGAGAATTTTGTTCTTGATTTTTATGCTCTGAACTGTTGTGACCAGTGTTGCACCCTGTTTTTCCGTTGTGGTCGATATAGCCTCAACAGGTACGCATTTTCCCACTATCCCCCCCTTTTTCACCTTTACACTGAATGTCTTTGGATTTAGAATCCTTACAGGGACCATGTTGTTCTTTGGCTCCACTAAGGTCTTCCCACCATGAAGTCTCTTTTCTTTTCTGGCTCCATCAAATAGAATCGGTGGCTACCAGGACCACCTTCCACTTTTGCCCACAAAATTGCTTCTGACGAAGGCTCTAGACTCTGATTGCTGCAGATAACGACATTTGAGACTGTGGTATTGGCGTTTCCGTATATCATTGGTATCTCCATGTTTCCGTATTTCAGGGTTTGTGCCCCCAAGTCGACTACAAGTCCATGTTCTCTCATGAAGTCTGTACCAATGATGCACTCGTCACATATGTCAGCTACCAGAAACGCGTGAGTGAATGTTATTCCGGCCAGTTGGATTTTTATGCGGACTTCGCCATATACCTTAATCGTTGCTCCTGTAGCTGTTCGCAAGCTGCAGCTGCTGGTGTTATGCAGCCAAGACTTCTGCACAAGATTCCTCTTGATGATTGAGGCCGTGGCACCGGTGTCTATTGTTGCCATCCATTTTTCTTTTCCACTGACTACTTCTACTAGAAGGCTTTCGCTGCGTCGTTTTGCCAGCGAGACTTGGATGATGGTCCTGGGGCCGTCGACTCCTGCTACCAACTTCTGCCCCGCGAAGTTGGTGCTTAAGCATTTCCCAACTGATGACTTCGGGAAGGTTGACCGGCTTCTTGATAGCTGTTTCTGCGGGTTTCTTCCTCTATTGGCTTGTCACCACAGTGAGGGCAGTCTTTTCGTCGCACCGGTTCTTTACACTGCCTTTGAAGGTGTCCTATTTTATTGCAATTCCAGCAGCGCATTATTCGTCTATCCCGTCGAGTATCTCGTTCCTCGGCACTAATTCTTGTGCAGGAGCATTCGACAGATGCTACTTCCCTGACGAAATGTGTTCCCCTGGAAGCCTGATTGGCTGCTTCCATCGCCAGAGCGAAGGCAAGGGTTCTTCTCCCGGCCATCCTTACTGCTGACTGTAGCTTCGAATCTGCAATTCCCCTGATAAATGCATCTTTTGCCATTTCGTCGATAATTTCCTGGCCTGCGGTGGGGTATGACAGATGTGCAAGTCTACTCACGTCTGCTTGGAGCTGCTGCAGTGTTTCTCCTCTTTGCTGCGTTCGGCTTTGCAATTGGACCTTGTAGACCTCCTGCATGTGGCTGTCCCCAAACCGTTTCTCGATAGCCTGCACTAAAGTCACATAATCTTTATGCTTTTCGATGTCTACTGTTTGCAACAATTCTGCTGCAGGACCGTGCAAGGCCATTGTTAGGGCAAAGCACTTTTCCTCATTGTCCCAGTCGTTTGCACAGGCAGCCATTTCAAACTGCTTCTTATAAGTAGACCATGAGGTCTGACCATCGAATGAGGGAGGTTTCAAATCTTTTCTCCTTGGACCACTTAAAGAACATTCTCGCTGTTTCTGTTTTCGCACTGTGTCGAGCTCTTTTGCCAGTTGCTCAACTTTGTTGTCCATTTGTTCCAATTTTTCGCCAACATTCTTCTCTATTCTTTCAAATTTGTTATCTATTTCTTCGAACTTTTGGTGTAGAACGTTATTTAGTTCTTCCAGTTTTTGTTGTAGACTATTCTTTTGGTCGTCGAATTTTTGTTCAATGCTGCTCTTCTGTTCGTCCATTTTTTGTTCCAGACTGTTCTTCTGTTCTTCCAGATTTTTCTTTTGTTGGTCGAGACTGTTCTTCTGTTCGTCTATTTTTTGTTCCAGACTGTTCTTCTGTTCGTCCATTTTTTCTTCCAGACTGTTCTTCTGTTCGTCCATTTTTTTGTTTTGTTCGTCCATTTTTAATAAGAGGAGTTGCATCATTGCAGCCATGTCATTGCCGGTACTTGTCTGTTCATCCTCGTCAACATCAAAGGAGTATACATCAGGATCATGTCCCTCGTTGTTCAAAGCCTCCTGAAGTCGGAGCACCAGGTCACTTTTTCCTCCACTGGCGCTGAGGCTTCTCTTGTTCAACTCGGATTTGAGTTGGACGAGGGTCAACTGCAATAGTTTTCGACCCATTCTAGCTTTTTCAAATAGTCAGAAAACACAGTTTTTTTTTTTTTTTTTTTACACACAATAAGTCCTATCCCACTTCTGACACCAATGTAAAATGTTTGTGTGGGTACAAATAATAGAACTTATTCTTTTCAATACAAATCCCTTTATTCAGTACAGTTACAATTCACTATTTAATTCTTTCTCTCAGTACAATTCAATCTCTCAACCACTTATACTTTTCTTATCTTTTACTTAAACCACTTAATCACTTCTTCTAATTAACACTTCAAATTCAACTTTGGAACTGATTTGCATACCTTTGGGATGCTGGTATTTATACTCGAATGACATACTTCGAGAACAATCCTCGCCATCCAGCGTCCCATACAATTTCCAATTTGCTAGAAAATTCGATTCTACTCTCCAGTTGCTAATCCAGTATCGAAACCTTCTAGTCTTCGAGTTTCCTGCTAGATGTCGCTGCTCACATTTGAGTGGTTATCACAATATCATATGTGCACAACGTGCCTTTATATTCGTTTTTACTTATAAATAATTGATTTATTGGTTCCCCTAGTAACCAATCCTTTCCCAATGGAGTGAGTAGATTCCCTCCAAAAACAAAAGAATCCCAATAGTTTTAAGTTAAATTTTCTGAAATTATAATGTATCTGAAAATCACCTCTTAGGATTTTCGACAGTATGCTTATAATAGCATACGTACCTTACACCGGTTGCCGCAAGGCGGCCGGCAATGTTCATGTGAAAAGCATATAATTCTTTAATTCAATGCGCCTGTTCACATTGGCGCGAGCAGGAAGATTGTCTGAAGGAGAGGGAACGCTTTTTATTGAAGTGGAAAGAAGAAGGGTTACATCCACCGAGAATCCATTTCTAAAGTGGATTCTCGGGTGCAACACATTGTTTTTTTTTATATCGTTCCATTTCTGACATATTTTTTCATTTTAGTTTTGATCGTTGATGAGAAAGGAAGTGTGAAGAATAGGAAAAAGGGTATGTTTCAGGCCAGCTGCGCAAATTCAAAAATTAAAAATTCTCCGATTCAAGGGTTCCATTTGTTAAAAAGTCTTTCAACCCCATGACAATGTGAACACGATTTTCATGGTGAGGACTTTCATCCCGTCGCCAATGTAAACAGATAGTTTTAATGTTTTATGTAAGAGGTAAAGCCGACTATCAGCCTAACTATTCCCTATTTCCACTAAGCAAAATTGTTCTCTTTCGTCTATCACCCTCCACGAGATAAGACGTTGAGCTATATTATATCTAATAAAAACCAGAATTCTCAATCTGTCTTTTTTTATATTCAATGATGCAGATAAAATTGTCCGTCTGTAAACAAAAGAAGGGTTTTAGTATATGTCATTCAAATGTTCAAAGCTTGAAAAATAAAACAGATGAGATGCGTTTAATTTTAAACGATAGTACTCGTATATTCAACACATACGAACATTCATATATAAAGGAGTAAAACAAAATAATTTTAAATAAAATTAATTTTATAATTATATTGTATTGTAATACGTATATTTATAAGATACATATATTTTGTATCCGCTCTGCTTGCTTCGCGACCAAAATCCAAAGTCGCAGAGGCAATTTTTGATGGGACATCAGAAACCACTGGGTGACCACACACACAAACGAAATTTACACCCACACGATGCAGCAGGTATGCTGAACAGTGGTCGAACTAATTACTGCCCCAAAATAGTAGAGTGTGTTTAGAAAATCATGCTGGTGGACGGTTGTTGTACTGAAACTGCACAAATATTCTGGTCTAATTATGATGTGCAACATTTTGACTGGGACGATACAATGGCTAACAAGAATTTTTCTGGAAGCGGAATTTAAATCTTAAGCATCCAGGCCTGGAAATGTGGTTAAGGCTTGCCTATAAGAAAATGAGACGGTGTTAGTGAGTTTAAATCTTCATCAGACATAGAACATAAAGGACGAGAGTTTATTGCTACGATTTGAGTCAATGTGACGTAAATGAATTTTAAACAGACCGCACCCCGGTCTCTCATACCCGGCCAAATTGAGGAGCAGATGGTGGAATAAAATTTTCAACAGATTCCATCCCTTGCGAGAGCTTTTTGCAGCTCGTTCAAACAACAACAAGCACCTTGAAAATTACTTCGGTTTCAGTTTCAGTTTTAAAGCATTTTATTTCCTTAATCATTAACTCTTATACACTAACAAAAAATGCTTAAATGCTAGCTTAAAATTACTTAACAAACTCATACTAACTTACTGGCCCCACACAGGCGCTCTAAGCTACTCTCAATTCTTATAACTATGTCTTTCGACTTTATGTACATTTTACTTACAACTATTTATTTTGAATACTTAAAGCTAAGAAAAAAAATTGCTAACAAAAACTTAGCATATGGACATAATTTTTTATTTTTTGTAAAACTTAATATCTAACTCAAAATAAACCTTAGCCTACCTAACCTAAATGTACAATACACACATAAACAATCATATACATATATCAGTATACACCTTTGTATACACTGTTATATGCATATGTTTCTTAAATGCTAACCTAAACCTATGTAAGCTGGCCACCGTTATATACAGAGCAAATAAATTGGTCAGCTCTGCCTCATTAGTGATGCTGGACCGTAATTGACGGAAACGACGACGAAACATCTTCTCCATCATTCAACCACCAGAAATGCTGGTGCTGCCGAACGACATCCCTCTTATCGCGATTCCCCACCGCCCTACTGAACCTGAGACGATCCACACTGCCGTGTGCGACGTCTCTGTTGTAGTTGAGTCGCCTGTCCCCAGCTCTCCAAGCGACATGGAAGATTAACGGCACCGCTTATCTATCCTGGATCAACCCTATCTGATCAAGGTAGAGGAATGCTTCCGGTGGAACGAAGCCGTCAGAGTGCACACTCTCGTGGTAAAGGTAATTGGGGTAGAAAGCCCCCGATATCAGGTTATTCGTCGAGGTCATTGCTCTTGCAATGTGCCTTCGAGTCAGCTTTATTACGAAGTTGTCCACTCTAATTAGGTTCGCCCTATTGTAAAGGATCTCATTAGAATAAACATTTTTGTACTCCCAGTTTTAGTTTAGTTTTAAACGCATTTTATTTTCTAATCAATAACTCTTACATACTAACAAAAAATGCTTAAATGCTAGCTTAAAATTACTTAACAAACTTATATTAACTTACTGGCCCCACACAGGCACTCTAAGCTACTCTAAATACTTATACTATGTCTTTCGACTTTATTAACATTTTCTTTATGGATATTTATTTACTATACTTAAAGCTAAGAAAAAATATTGTTAACAAAAAACTTAGCCTATGGATGTAATTTTTTATTTTTTATAAAACTTAATATCTAACTTAAAATAAACCTTAGTCTACTTAACCTATATACACAATACACACATACAGACACAAAGACATTATGCACAATAATATACATATACTAGTATATACCTTTATATATACTATTATATGTATATATTTCTTAAATGCTAACCTAAACCTACGTAAGCTGGCCATCGCTATTTACTGAGCAAATAGATTGGTCAGCTCTGCCTCATTAGTGAGGCTGGTCCTTAATTGACGGAAACGACGACGAAACATCTTCTCCATCATTCAACCACCAGAAATGCTGTTGCTGCCGAACGACATCCTTCTTACCGCGATTCCCCACCGCCCAACTGAACCTGAGACGATTCACACTGCCATGTGCGTGTGTTGTAGTTGACTCGCCTGTGCCCAGCTGTCCGAGCGACATGGAAGACTAACGGGACCGCTGATCTATCCTGGATCAAACCTATCTGATCAAGGTAGAGGAATGCTTTCGGTGGAACGAAGCCGTCAGAGCGCACACTCTCGTGGTAAAGCTAATTGGGGTAGTAAGCCCCAGATATCAGGTTATTCGTCGAGGTCATTGCTCTTGCAATGTGCCTTCGAGTCAGCTTAATTACGAAGTTGTCCACTCTTATTAGGTTCGCCCTGCTGTAAATGACCTCATTAGGATAAAATTTCTTGTACCCCGACTCTGGTGTTCTGTACAAGCGAAAACAAGCCCTAAGACAAACCCTCTCAAACACCCGAATCTTTTCCATTAAGCTTGCTCGTACATTGAACCACACGGGACAATCAAATACCAGCATGGGCCTGATAAGGGTCATGTAGCAGATTAACTTTACCCTCGCATCGGGTTGGCTGCTATAAAACAGTCTCTTTGTAAAGGCAAAAGCACCTTTAGCTCTGGCCAGAGCAGCATCTACATTTTTGACAAAATACAGAAACTGATCTAGCCAGATTCCAAGGTATCTATCTGGCACCAGTACATTGTTTGTATCCCATTGGATATCGGATACCAGTTTAGAAGCGGCATGTGGGATATCATGTACCGCCTTAAAACCGAATTGATTATCCGGAACTATATGTTTGTCCTCAACCCACCTGGACAGAGCTCTATTGATTACCTTTTCAAAAACCTTACTGATATTCGGAAGGAGACTTATCGACCGGAGATTCGCTGGATTAGATATATCCTTCCCCTTTTTGGGGATAGGTTGAACCACCGCCGTTTTCCAATGCGCTGGATAATGTGCATTATTCATTGCATTATTAAACAGGGAGGTGTAAATGTCCACCGCTTCTAGAGGAAGATGTCGAAGCACGATGTTCGGAATGCCATCGGTCCCCACTGATTTCTTAGCCCTGATTGTGTCGAAGATCTCATGGAGTTCTTCCCTCGAAATGAACGGGGGTAGGTCATTCTCTCTGGCAATGACATTATTTGCCATATTTTCGTCGATGAACCGGGTGAAACCAGAGCCCTCGGATCGCCAGGTCCCTATTTCATTTCGAATGCAGAAGTGGTGCACCAAGATGCGATTGTCCTGGTCATAATTAGAGCCAATGGTATCAGTGGCCTTGTATACTTCCTGGAAAGTCGCCCCTATGGCCTCAACCTTCTCCTGTGGACCCTCGATCACAAAAAAGTTATCATCATCAGCGGCCTCATTTGGATTAATACCTGCTATTGTCAGTCCGGGCTATTTTAAGACACTGAAGGTCGTTTTGATTTTTTCTCCGAAATAGTTTATTTATTTGCGGAAACATGTTCGGGTTGCTGGTGTTTACAGCCCGAACCTTGTTGTTCCAATACAAACTTACAGAAATTCTGTAATTTTCTTTTATTAGCGTTTGGATATTTTTAATCGACGACTTCAGTGTCCTAATCTCCGGGTCTTGTCGGTCAGTTAACTGTCTGTACAAGTTTTTGAGTCTTGTCAGAAGTCTACTCTTCTGTCGGTGCAGTGCGTCAATAGTAGGATTGCGGAACAGGTCTTCGTTAGTCGTACGTCGATACCGCGCTATTGTAGTGTCCATAGTTTGTTTAATTGTCTCGCCCATTTGTTTTAGGTAATTGTCGATCTCCTCGTTTGACAAATTCCTATTGGACGGTGGGTGGAGCGTGTTCGAGGAGAGTGCTCTTGTCAAGGTTGCGGAGAAGCGTGTCCATCGAGTTTTACTGTAGTTGTAAGAATATCTTTGGACAACCTCCTCCAATTCCGCAATTTCGTTGGGAACCGTAATTTCGGTGATAAAACCGCAATGGTCGCTGTCATACACGAATGTGCGCAGACAGTTTAATGTTTGTAAATTCGTACCTGTCAGTCGTATACGTTCGTCGTACAGCAGTAGATCCAAATAAGACCCGCCTCTGGGAAACAACGTGTTATCCGTCGCTTTAGACCGAGTCTGTACATGACATCGTGCTGACCCCACCAATCGAGTAGTAGGTTCCCTCTAGTATATGGCAAATTATTTCCCCAATCTCTGTGCCTAGCGTTGAAATCCCCGCCGATTATAAAATAATTCTCCCCCAATTCCAGCCTCAGTAGTCGAAATAGCGTGTCGAGCTCTGTAATGAATAGGGTGGATTGTGAAGCTTCCGGTGCATAAACAGGGGCCAAGTACAGCCGCTTTCCACGGCGGAGCGGGATGTAAACGACGACTGCCTCCAACAACCGGAACCTGCGCAACACGCCCTTGTACACTCTGTGAAATTTTATACCTTCTTTAATGAAGATCGCGACACCGCCTCCACGTTTGGATTTGGCCGGTTTCTTCTTCTAACAATATAATTATTGTACTCCAGTTTGTGCTCATCGGTTAGTTTGGTTTCGCTAGCGAAAAGCACATCCGGAGTTTGGTCTTGTAGCAATTTAAACATGGCGGCTCTTCATTCGATCCCAATCAGTGAATTAACATTCACCGCAAGGACCTTCAAAGTTTGCTCCACCATGTGCGTACCCATTACGGCATGTGTTGCGTTAGGTCTGGCAGCAGCGAGTAGATCTGGTCCACCCGCTTGGCCTGTTCTTGCACCTGCTTTTGCAGCTGAGCCATCTGCCCTTGGATTGCGAGCAAGATGGCCAGCATGTTAGGTGCAGCTTCCGTTGTTTTCGGCATTGTCGCCGGAGAAGCAACAGTTGCTTGCTGTACCGTAGCCCCCCTACCTGACGCCATTTGGGTGTAGGAAATTTGGGGCGTGACGGATGGTGTTTGAAACCTAAAAGGTGAACGTTTGACCTCCACCTTCTGCTGGCGACCCAGTTTTGCTTTTTTAATGTCAGCGAACTTAGGACAACCCCCAAAGTTTGCGGTGTGTCCCACGTTTCCACATAACACGCACGAAAGTTGCGACCTATCGAATGCTCCGTCAATACCCAGAGCACACTCCTCGGAACTGTGGTTCTTAGCGCACTTCACGCATCGAGGCTGCATTTTGCATTTCGACGCGGCGTGCCCAAACCTCTGACAGCGAACGCATTGTATAACACCCTCGCTCCTTTTTAGTTTTTCCCAGTGAACCACCTGGTAGTCTAGGACATTGATACTCCTTAGACTATCCAGACGACTTTCGGGACTGAGCTGCACCAGGAAGAACGGCAAACTCCGTTTCTCCTGCCTGACTCTAGCTGTGGTAAATGGCTTTACCCCTATAAACTTGAGTCCTTCGCACTCCTTCTCTTTGAGCAGTGCCAGGATCTCCTCAGGATCAGAAGACGGTTCCAACCCCTTCAGCAGCATAGATTGCCGCTTTTCACACTTCGGTGTGTATGAGTAGTGCTCCGTCGTCGTTTGCTTTAGGCGCTCTTTCACTTTCGCGTAGCCCTCCACTGTATTACAGTGGATGGCATGGCAATCGTTCCCCAATCGCTTAATATTAAAATTATTACCAATGACCAACTTACACAGGTCCTTGGTTTCATTTACCTCTAATTTGTAGGTGTTGATAGGAGGCACTTTCTCCTTCTTGTTCTGCTGTTGCTGTTGTTGTTGTTGCTGCTGCTGTTGTTGTTGTTTTTGTTGCTGCTGCTGCTGTTTTTTCAGCTGCTGTGTTTTCAGCTGTTGGTGTTGTTGTTTGTGCAGCTGTTGCTGTTTCTGCTGCTGCACCGACACGGCACCGGCAACACTGTGCTTGCCTTTTTCCACTCCCGTTATGGGAAGAGCGAAACGCTCTCCACCATCCATCACATGATTTAATTTTTTTTGTTTTGAAACAATTTGTTTCCACAATTTGAGCCAAAGAGAAAAAACAAAAAAACAAACAACAAAAAAAAAAAAGTTCCAAGTTTGGCCCGGGATCGAACTCACGTCCCACGATTTGATGACCGGCGCCGCTAACCGCTTGGCTACCGAGTCAACTAATAAAGTTTGCTACCAATTATTTTTAAAAAGATAACTTTTTCACTTTAGGAAAAGCCAAGACACATCTATTCTCCTCGGAGATCTGCGAACGACTGAAAATTACTTCGGTTGTAAATGTAAATGCAATACATGCGCCCGTGGTAAGATCACTTACCGCTTCGAATTACATACATAGGTTTCGTACTCATAAACTAAAGAAATGTATGGTTTTGAAAACTTAGGGTTTCGACCTCGAGAGAGCCGTATAGTTATCGGTCCGGTATAGTCACATCCAGTACGGGTAAACGGTCGACTTAGTTGAAGCCTTGGAGCTGGTAAGTTGCCCATCAACTGCATGGTGGTAAGTTTCTTCTGTATGAAACACGTTTTACAAATATGGACAATATTTCGAATCAGGTTCGTACTTCCCAATATCCAGCACTGCTGCCGAAGGATGACGAAGGTTTCCGATACACCAGTGCGGAGATGATTGACATGAATATCTGTGACTATGAGAAAAGGAGCATGGATATTTCTTGGAAGAATAATTAGGTGCTTGATGTTATAGGGTACAAAAGAATGCTTGATTCTGCTTCCAGCATGAAGAACTCCATTTTGGTCAACGAATGGTGAGTACTTAAGAAGTTTCGAGTTGGTGGACAAGGGTCTGCTGCAGCTCAAGTGATGAATATCGTCTTATCTTGTTACGATAATTCTTCCGCGCCGAATTTCATCCATACTGATTCTCTAAGTGGATTTGTTAAGTCTTGTAAAACGGAGATTTGAAATTAATCGAAGAGCATAAGCAACAATTCTTTGAAGTCTTTACCAGGAAGAAATATTGTCGCTGCGAATAGCAAATGTTTCGACGGCTGCTTTTCCTCTAGTGCAGCAGATTCGCAAAAGTCATATTGAATAAGGAAAACAGAGTCAGGGCATTTTTCTTCAAGTGTCAAAAGCCAAGGGGAACCTGTCCACCATAAAGGATGCTGTATGTACAAATTGTGGTGGAAGTACTCTACGAGAGCCACAGTCAGCGGGATTCGATTCAGTGGCAATATTGTACCAAGACCTTCTCAGAATAGTATCGAGTATAGCGGCTGTTCTATTTGTTATAGATGTATTCCAACGACGAGGGGGGAAAGACAACCAGTAATTAACAATCTCCGAGTCGCACCATGCGACGGTTCGTGATATGCTATTCCGTATTGATTAATTTAGGAAGCTTCCCAGCCAAGCTAATAATTGGGCACCACATAGTTCAAGACGCGGGATAGACACTGGTTTCAGTAGTGCAACCCTGGTTTTAGTAGCAATTATATTTATTTTAAACTGACCCTATTTAGTATTGAAGCGAGCGTACACCACAGCTGTATAGCGACAGAGGAAGCATGACAAAACCCATGAATCTCAAATCCTTCAGACTTAATTGATGATATATGCCTGGGTATACGAATCAGTTCAAAGTGATGCAGTTGTTGGCTACATTTTGTCCATATTTTAACAATGCTGGAAGTCAGCACATCATCCCAATTTAATCCTAGTTCTGACGACAAAAGCTCCGGAAATAGAATTTTATACAAAACAACGGATGGGGACAAAAGATTGAACTAATTTCCTCATTTGAAAAGAAAATTTGTGATTGTTCTGGATCAATCCATGAGAACTCACATTCTTCCTTTGGGAGACGACATAATAAAGCACAACAATTCCCTGTCCATTTGCAGAGCTTTTAATTATATCTCAACGAGTTCACGCTGTAATTCAATTAAGTCCTCTACTATCAGCACCAGTAATAATATCGGCAACATAAACATCATTAAGTACAATATAACGCGAGAGGAAATTGGATATTGGACCTGGTAATTTTCTGCGAGTTGCTTAAAAACCCTTATCGATGAAAAAGGAGCAGATGCAGTACCATACGTTACCGTGCGCAGCTGATAATGTTGAATCTCACCAGAAGAGCTTTTTCGCCAAACGATTCTTTGATAATTGATATCCTCATCATCAATCCAAATTTGACGGAACATCTTTACAATATCTGCTGTGAAAACAAACCAGTAAAACGGAAATACCTAACAAATAGTGTTGAATGGGTGGATCGACTAATAATTGACTATTTAACAAATGACCAACTGAATCCTTTGCTGATCCATTAAATACAGCTCTTAATTTGCTCGATGAGCTATCGGGTTTGAAGACTGCATGGTGTGGTAAATAAAACTGCTTTTCGGGGTGGGGTTTCAATATTCTGCGATGAGATACGCCTCATGTGACCCAATCGAACATATTCCTGCATAAATGTAGAGTATGAGCTATACAAGTCTGGATTCGTTCGGAATCTACGTTCCATTGCATGCAAGCGAGAAACTGCAGATTGAAGGGTATTTCCGAAAGTTGGTCATGAAATTTTAAATGGTAAGCGAACTATGTACCTTCCATCTGATAAACGAGAAAATGTTTTTTGAAAGTGATGTTTTGTTGGATCTGTGTATTGATTTTTCGACAGGCGAATTTCCTCAAGTTCCCAAAATTTTTGTAACAATACATCAATATCGAAAGTCGACTGGAACGAAGAAAGAGTTTCGGATCCTAACAGACTTTGGTCGAATATTTCTCGAGTAATAACTCATCCAAATATTGTTCTTTGAACTATGGGTGTACCTATAGGACCTTTAATTTGCTCTCCTTTCAAAATACTCCACAATTTATCAATTGGAATAGGCAGATTAAAATTGGATTCTGCCAACTTTGATGTTGAGAACTGTGATCAAGTACAAGTATCAACCGGTTGAGGTATCTAAAATATGAAGGTTGCCACGTGAGTTAGCCGACCGCATTTAAGTTTAAGGGAACTCATTGTTAAAGAATCGGTTCACTGGTTATTCATTAGATTCGAAAGGATTAAATCAATTCAATGGAACACCTAGCGAAGCGAAATAGACAATTAAATTTAGATAATTATAGCACCGCACTGCATACTTTATATATTTCAGATTAAAATGTTCTTAAAAAACTGTTTAAAAATCTAATCCGACTCGAAGGACCATTTAAATAAGTTGAATATATGTACTCGTAGAACAAAATTAAGTATAAAGGAGTAAAACAAAAAAGCAAAAAATTGATATCGAGACTTCAAAATTAATTTTATAATTACATATATTGTAATACGCATATTTATAAGATGCAAATATTTTATCCTTCCTCTCAGTTCTGCTTGGTTTGCGACTAAAATCCAAAGTGGCCGAGGTAACTTTTGATGGGATATCAGGAACCATTGAGTGACCACACACGCAAACATATCACGCCCCAAAAATCCTCCACTCCCCTTTACATCTGTTGTCTTTTGTCACTTGAGCCACAACCACCCACATGCTCTGGATGCCACTGTACAGGTAGGTTTCTCTGGATCCATTGAATTCAGTTCCCTCCCCCGGCCTACCGCTCCAGAGATGACCACGCCAGGCGGACGGCCTGGAGACTCTAGCGGATGGACGGCTCGCCCCTGGAAGCCCCGAGAGGTCAACACCAACAACAATAGCCGCGAGCCCACCGTATCTACTATTGTTTGCCCCAGAGTATAAATTTGTATAACCCCCTACCAAACAACTGTAAAAGAAAGCCCACAATTTCCTGCGGTCGATCCTCGTTTCCCTATGTCTGCAAGAAGGTTTACTGACCCTCCATGGTACCCCTAGTGAAATAAGTTTTCATCCCTATCCGGTGGTCTCAATTGAAGCTCTCAACCATAGCTTCGGTTTCGGGTCAGAGGGCTGGCTTCGAACCAAAGCAATCACTTGGACGACTAAACAAACAGAACAACCAAACATGACCCACAAACATAGAACATCGACGTATATGATTGGCTGGGGATTCGGTGAGAAGCTGTTGGAGCTCTGGATGTGATTCCCTTTGCTCTAACACCTGAATTGGCGGAACCCCATGTGTGTGTGTGTGTGTACGAATGGCGGCAATGGGCAAAAAGCGCGGTAAGCTCATTGGATAGCTTATCGTCTTGTTGGCAAGAGCCTCCAAAAAAAAACAAAAACAGAAAAAGAACGAAACCAAACAAAAAAAACCAACGACAAAGAGAACAAAAAAACGAAAAAGAAAATAATAAAAGAACGAGAACGAGAACATTAACAACAAATTTAAACAAACAAAATAAACCGAGAAATACACCAAAGGACAAGCTGAAAAGGAAACGGCAGCAACCAAACGGATACCTACGACCGGACGAAAGTCGGTAATTGTGGCGGAGACGGTTTACCCTCCTCCACCAGCAGAAACCCAGCTAGAAAGGAAAACCCCATAAACCAGCTAAGTACCCCCCTCTTTTCAAATAACCCATATTTGTGCAAAAAAAAACCGCGTCCGTAAGCCTTCTTCCCGTTTTACTTTGAAACCGTTCGTAAAGCGGTTAGACTTCTGTAATTGCGGTACGACAACGCGGAACTGTGGGCATCCGTTAACCGACCTGTTAAAACTAATATAATTTTTTTAAGTAATTCGTTTCATAAAACTTTCGGCATACCCTGTAATCTCCCCTCAAAAGAAACCAAAAAAACAAATATATGAGCATAAATTCCCCATCAGGGAAAAGATAATTTGTGCGTTTTTTTCTCATTTGTTTTCCCAATTTTATGTCAGCCTACCTTCAGCCTACCTGCTGTGTTTGTTATCAGTTTTCAGTTTTGTGTTGAGCGAACTTCCCTAACCCACCCCTTTACTGAGCAGTCGCTGTGTGCAGCTTAACTGACAACTGCTTTGCTGCAATTCTGGTTTTTACGATTCCCTCTTGGACTCACATTCGCTTTTGTGCAATCCTCTTCCTTTGCTCATCAACCACCGCCCGTGTGGTTGCGGTTTGCTCGTCTCTTTTTTAAAGTTTGTTGTTTTGGCGGCAGTCCGGCATTTACCAAAAATAAATTTAATTTTTTTCTTCTCGGGATTTGCAATAATGCTGACCAGTGGTCAAACAAATTTCTGCCTCAAAATAATATTGTGTGCGTAAAAAATCATACCATGTGTTACACATACTTGTGACAAAATGTTAATAGGGTGCATATACAATACACACATGGCTCCAAACATAACAAACTCAAATTACATACGAGTTTTGTTAGACGAGTTGTCTCCACTTTATGCAAAAGTTGTACTTTGTGGAAACCGGAATTTAAATATCCTGGAGGAAAAAAACAAACAATATTCGTTGATATTGTAGAATCCTTCAATTGTTTTTAAGTGTCTGGGAACATTTCGGCAAGGTCACATTGGATGGGACTTTTTTTTCGAGTTGAAGTTGGCACAGTTGATGCCTGGAGATTGAACAACAAGGTTGCGTGATATTCGGGTTCCTTTCGTTGACCAAATTTAGACTGTCGGCGCGTAAAATTTTCCGCTTCGTATATACGCGCACAGGTTCCTTTTTTTAATATCCACTGAGTATCGGAGTTTTGTTTTTTGAAAAAGGAACAAGTTTGCCGACGGTAATTCTCCCTAGGCTAAAAAAAGAAAGAAAAAGCACAAAGTTACTGCCACGAAAACAAAAATTTAAGTTCGATACTTAGGGTTCAGTTAGGATAATATAGTTAGTTTTAAATGCGAAAATCCCGGTCTTGCACAGTGTTGATAGCACACAAATGTGAGCTTCTTGTTTCTTTTCTTCTTCTTTTTTTCTATCATTTTTCTTTATTCTGTCTTTTAATTCCGTCCGTATAGTATCGTAGATTTCTTTATAACTATCCTTCATTCTTTTTTTTTGATATTCTGGCACGAGATAAAAGGGTAAGTGTGTTGAGGTGCACGGGGTAGTAGCAAGAACCAACCCAATCGGCTAGAGCCGAGTAACCGCGAGCGTGCCACTGCCATCTACTCCCGCATAATGGATGCCTCCGTGGCTGACTACACTCCTTACAATGCCCAACGTTAACGGCTTGTCGGCTAGTTTTTTTTGTTTTTCAACATTTTACTTTCCTATCTACCTTTTAAGATGCAAAAGCGGACTACAAGTGAGAGATCGATAAGCTGACTGCTGTCCGATAAGGGGCCTTATGGTGACTTGTCGTGAGGCGTGAGCTTGAGATCAGGAACTTCTAGTCGTGTTGAAGTATAACCTAGATATTATCTGCCAGCCTGGGATGTGGTTCAGCCATATATCCAGTGTGGAGGAAAGATAAAGTTATGCTTCAGCACTCGTTACGATACTGAAATACCAGTTTCCACTATACATGACTCAACTTTACATTACGAACTATACTTAAACCGACTTTAGTACCCATCGAGAGTGACTGGAAAATCGGTTCTAATTCCACACACCAAAGCGATTTATAAAATTCACTCAATCACCAACAATCACGTAAGAATTCCTTCCTTTTTTATTTTGATAGTTAAATATTC
Source organism: Volucella bombylans (assembly GCA_949129095.1). Taxonomy (NCBI): domain Eukaryota; kingdom Metazoa; phylum Arthropoda; class Insecta; order Diptera; family Syrphidae; genus Volucella; species Volucella bombylans. The sequence continues at coordinate 67,906,154 of OX422142.1, read as the reverse complement.
CCCTTTTTATTTTTTATTTTTTTTTATAGAATCTTTTTTGAGTTTTTGCATAGCACAAAACAAAATTTTTTTTTGCTATTTTCGTGAATTACTACAAATATGTACAATATACTCGTATATATATAATTATTTTTTTTTTTGAATATATAAAATTATAAAAATATACATTCATTCATTATTATTATAAATACATTACGTTTCTACACTTATTTAATAAAGAATTTTTAAAAAAGAAAAAAAAGGGGTTGAAGGTATTGTTTGTTTTTTTTGTTGACTATGAGTAAAGAGACAGGAGCAGTCCCTAGGGACACTTCTTCAGACGATGTAGCTATTGGAGGGTCCGATTTTGAGGATGAGCGGAGAGCTCCAAGGAACACGGCGCACGCGGCCAGAGGCAAAGGCCGAAAGACAAGTGGATGTACTTGATCTTACGACGTTCTCAAAATCAGAGACCCCGGGCTGAAACCTCAAATACAAGGACCAACAAGACAGGTTCTCTTTTAGAGGAGATCCCAGAAGTCTCGTGGGAGGGGAGCTATTCCCTTCAACAAGCTTCAACAAGTAAACGAGTCCCAATGAAACGAAAAGACACATACGACGAACATAGCGAGAGGCGACCAGGAGGAAGTGGACGAAGACTACAACACATGTAGACAGAAACAACCCGATGACAGCCAAAGGGCATACAAACCACAAGACGCCTACCCAAGGAAGATGGAGGGAGACGACGATAGAATGACCGCAATGATGCGTTCGAAAAAAGCATTGCCATCATGAGCGAAAAGATAATCTGTCTCGAGCTTTCAGTTGTCTCATCTTCCAAGGGTTAACATGACGACTAGCAGACGAATAAACGATACTAAGGAACGACAAGACGGACCCGAATTGCCTCCATACGACAATAGAACATTCACTCGCAGTGAATGCTCGATTGCCAGAGATAGACAGGGTCCAGGACTACCTCGATGACCTCTTGGTTTGTTCTCCGTATTTTGAATCTAACGCGAAAGTACTATCCGAGGTGGCTAGGTGTTTAAGGGAAGTAGGATTGACAATCATTATCAAAAAAAGCTAATTTTGCTATCGCTAAATAAACTAACTGGGATACATATTTGGCGATGGCAGTCTTAAAACAGACCCAGATAAAGTATCGGCGGTAGAGAAATTTAGAGTACCCAAGGCTCCTAAACAACTCCGTCGGTTTCTAGGGATGACAGGGTGGTATAGGCAGCTAATTTCAAACTTCTCTGGACTATCCGCGCCTATGACGGACTGCAATAAAAAAGGACAAACTTTTACTTTGGCAGAAGACACGCTGAACTCGTTTGACAAGCTTAAGGCGACTTTGGTATCCGCACCCATACTCTCAAATCCGGACTTTAAGAGTCGCTTCTATATACATACAGTAGGTAGTGTGCTATTCCAGGTGTACGCAGAGAAAAACGAACGACCAATAGCATTCATGTCTCAGAAGCTAAATTCTGCGCAACCGAATTATAGCATCACACAGCTTGAATGTTATACGGCCATCCTATCAGTGGAGAAGTTCAGGGCCTATGTTGAGGGCTTACCCTTTACTATTATAACCGATCACGCTAGTCTGAAGTGGTTGATGACACCGAAGGATCTGTTTGGTCGCTTGGCCAAGTGGAGCCTGAAACTTAAGGGCTTCGACTTCGAGATCGAGCATAGAAATGGTACCCTAAATGTAGTTCCCGATATGCTCTCAGGCGTCCACATGGAAGTACGCAATCCGATATTCTGCAGGTTAGCCTCAACTCCCCATATTTTTCGTCAGAGGAATATGAGGAGTTGAAGAAATCGTTACAGAAAACCAGGACCGCCTTCCCGACACATGCGTCTCAGAAGGATTTGTGTATAAGCGAACTGACATACGAACAGACGACTTATCCTGGAAATTCTGGATTCCGAAGGTGTTACGTGAGAGCTTGGTGGCCGCAGCACATGCTGCACCGGCCACTGGACATGGTGGGATTCACAAGACTCTTGCTCGCCTGAGGCAGATGTACTTCTGGCCCGGTATGGTATCTGATGTCCAGAATCTCGTCAAGTCTTGCAAGGTCTGCAAGTGCTGCAAGCCACTCAATACGGTATTTAGACCGCCGATGGGGCAACAAGTCGTTACGGAGCGACCTTTCCAGCGGCTTTATATTGACTCCCTCGGACCCTATTCGCGAACTAAGAACGGGAATACCCATTCTCATTGAGGAGCGTGGTGCACGATGTGACCAGATTCGAGCCGTATTATGCCACGGTTCACCACGCCAAATCATATTGTGATAACCACTTAAATGTGAGCAGCGACATCTAGCAGAAAATGTCGATACTGGAATAACAAAGTCTCGACTGGAGAGTGGAATCGAATTTTCTAGCAAATTGGAAATTGTATGGGACGCTGGATGGCGAGGATTGTTCTCGAAGTATGTCATTCGAGTATAAATACCAGCATCCCCAAGGTATGCATATCAGTTCTAAAGTGTAATTTGAAGTGTTAATTAGGAGAAGTGATTAAGTGGTTTAAGTAAAAGATAAGAAAAGTATAAGTGGTTGAGAAATTTAATTGTACTGAAAGAAAGAATTAAATAGTGAATTGTAACTGTACTGAATAAAGGGATTTGTATTGAAAAGAATAAGTTCTATCATTTGTACCCACAGTCTCGACGAACAAAAGAAAAATCTGGAAGAACAAAAGAATAGTCTCGAACAAAAGCTGGATAAACAAAAGAATAGTCTAGAACAAAAACTGGAAGAACAAAATAACGTTCTACACCAAAAGTTCGAAGAAATAGATAACAAATTTCGAACAAATGGACAACAAAGTTGAGCAACTGGCAAAAGAGCTCGACACAGTGCGAAAACAGAAACTGCGAGAATGTTCTCTAAGTGGTCCAAGGAGAAAAGATTTGAAACCTCCCTCATTCGATGGTCAGACCTCATGGTCTACTTATAAGAAGCAGTTTGAAATGGCTGCCTGTGCAAATGACTGGGACAATGAGGAAAAGTGCTTTGCCCTAACAATGGCCTTGCACGGTCCTGCAGCATAATTGTTGCAAACAGTAGACATCGAAAGGCATAAAGATTATGTGACTTTAGTGCAGGCTATCGAGAAACGGTTTGGGGACAGCCACATGCAGGAGGTCTACAAGGTCCAATTGCAAAGCCGAACGCAGCAAAGAGGAGAAACACTGCAGCAGCTCCAAGCAGACGTGAGTAGACTTGCACATCTGTCATACCCCACCGCAGGCCAGGAAATTATCGACGAAATGGCAAAAGATGCATTTATCAGGGGAATTGCAGATTCGAAGCTACAGTCAGCAGTAAGGATGGCCGGGAAAAGAACCCTTGCTGAAGCACTTGCCTTCGCTCTGGCGATGGAAGCAGCCAATCAGGTTTCCAGGGGAACACATTTCGTCAGGGAAGTAACATCTATCGAATGCTCCTGCACAAGAATTAGTGCCGAGGAACGAGATACTCGACGGGATAGACGGATAATGCGCTGCTGGAATTGCAATAAAATAGGACACCTTCAAAGGCAGTGTAAAGAACCGGTGCGACGAAAAGACTGCCCTCACTGTGGTGACAAGCAAATAGAGGAAGAAACCCGCAGAAACAGCTATCAAGAAGCCGGTCAACCTTCCCGAAGCCATCAGTCGGGAAATGCTTAAGCACCAACTTCGCGGGGCAGAAGTTGGTAGCAGGAGTCGACGGCCCCAGGACCATCATCCAAGTCTCGCTGGCAAAACGACGCAGCGAAAGCCTTCTAGTAGAAGTAGTCAGTGGAAAAGAAAAATGAATGGCAACAATAGACACCGGTGCCACGGCCTCAATCATCAGGAGGAATCTTGTGCAGAAGTCTTGGCTGCATAACACTAGCAGTTGCAGCTTGCGAACAGCTACAGGAGCAACGATTAAGGTATATGGTGAAGTCCGCATAAAAATCCAATTAGCCGGAATAACATTCACTCACGCGTTTCTGGTAGCTGACATATGTGACGAGTGCATCATTGGTACAGACTTCATGAGAGAACATGGACTTGTAGTCGACTTGGGGGCACAAACCCTGAAATACGGAAACATGGAGATACCAATGATATACGGAAACGCTAATACCTCAGTCTCAAATGTCGTCATCTGCAGCAATCAGAGTCTAGAGCCTTCGTCAGAAGCAATTTTGTGGGCAAAAGTGGAAGGTGGTCCTGGTAGCCACGGATTCTATTTGATGGAGCCAGAAAAGTGAAGAGACTTCATGGTGGGAAAGACCTTAGTGGAGCCAAAGAACAACATGGTCCCTGTAAGGATTCTAAATCCAAAGACATTCAGTGTAAAGGTGAAAAAGGGGGAGATAGTGGGAAAATGCGTACCTGTTGAGGCTATATCGACCACAACGGTAAAACAGGGTGCAACACTGGTCACAACAGTTCAGAGCATAAAAATCAAGAACAAAATTCTCAGCCTCTGTAATCTGGACGAAGATCAGCGAATCCTGGCAGAAAAACTAATCGGTGAGTACGCTGATATATTTGCTGCACAAGACGGAGAATATGGACGTACACATATTATTCAACACCACATTGACACCAGAGACGCTCGACCAATCCGTCAACCTGCAAGGCGTCTTCCATTGGCAAAGCAAACAGAAGTTGCCGAAATGATGTCGAAGATGGAAGCTGAGGGAGTGATTGAAGAATCGCAAAGTCCGTGGGCATCTCCAGTGGTCCTCGTGAAGAAGAAAGATGGCAGCACGAGATTTTGTGTATACTACCGACGTCTCAATGATGTCACTAAAAAGGACAGCTACCCACTTCCGAGAATCGATGACACTTTGGATATGCTTTCTGGAGCAAAATGGTTTTCAACACTTGACTTGAAGAGCGGTTACTGGCAGGTAGAGATAAATCGTGCGGATCGTGAGAAAACTGCCTTCACTACAGGAAGCGGTCTTTGGCAGTTTGCAGTGATGCCGTTTGGACTGTGCAATGCTCCGGCCACCTTCGAGCGACTAATGGAACGAACATTGCAAGGAATCACCTGGAAAACCTGCCTAGTATATTTGGACGACGTTATCGCCATAGGTAAGACGTTCGAGGAGCACCGCGAAAATCTAAAAGAAGTGTTTGAGAGGCTGCGAAGTGCTCATTTAAAGCTCAACCCAGAAAAGTGCGCCTTGTTCCGTCCGGAAGTAAAATATCTGGGTCACATTATATCAGCGGAAGGAGTAAGAACGGATCCTGACAAAATCGAAACCGTGAAAAGTTGGCCCTCTCCAAAAGATAAACAAGAGAAAGTGGTCGCATATTACAGCAAAGTACTCTCCAGACCTGAACGGAACTACTGTGTAACCCGGCGCGAGCTTCTGGCTTTAATTCTGGCTACGAAGCATTTCCATAAGTACCTCTACGGACAAAAGTTCATTCTCCGGACAGACCACGCAGCTCTGAAATGGCTACTCCAATTTAAGAACCCTGAAGGCCAAGTTGCAAGATGGATCGAGCAGTTGCAGGGCTACGACTTTGAAGTGCAACACCGCAAGGGAACACTCCACTCAAATGCTGATGTTCTCTCTCTCGTCGACCATGCTGAGTAAAATGCGAACACTGCAATCGTAAAGAAGCAAAAGAACAGGCAACTATCCAAATGATCAGGACTGAGCCAATAGAGGGTTGGAGTATAGACGAAATCCGTTCCTCCCAACAGGCAGACAATGATATCGAACCAATATTGGCCTGGAAAGAACACGAGGAAAGACCAAGCTGGCAGCAGATATCAGATCGGAGCCAAACTCTGAAGGCATACTGGGCACAGTGGGACTCGCTTTTTGTGCAAGATGGATTGCTGAAGAGAAAATGGGAAAGTGCAGATGGGACAACATCTCGTATGCAGCTAATTGTGCCACGGTCCAGAGTCAACCAAGTGCTCCATGAAATACATGACGGAATCTCAGGAGGCCATTTGGGAATAAACAAGACGTTGGAAAAGGTAAGGGAACGTTTCTATTGGCTAAGCGCTAAACAAGATGTCGAGAATTGGTGCAAAAAGTGCATAAGATGTGCGGCTACCAAGGGCCCAAAAGTAAAGCCACATGGACAAATGCAACAATACAATGTCGGAGCACCTTTCGAACGAATAGCCATCGACATCGCTGGGCCGTTTCCCGAAACCTTTAATGGAAACCGATATACTCTCGTAGTCATGGATTACTTCAGTAAGTGTTTGCCATCCCAAATCAAGAGGCTAAGACCGTAGCCGAACAGATAGTCAACAACTGGGTGAGCAGATTTGGGGTCCCAATGGAGCTGCACTCTGATCAAGGGCGAAACTTTGAATCAAAAGTCTTCCAGGAAATATGCCAATATTTGGGAATAAGAAAGACAAGGACAACGCCACTACACCCTCAATCTGATGGAATGGTCGAGCGATTCAATTGGACCTTGAATGAGCATCTATCTAAGGTTGTCAGCAACTGCCAGCGGGATTGGGATCGACACATACCCCTCTTCTTAATGGCCTACCGAAACGCGGTCCATAGCTCAACAGGGCACACACCATCCGAGATCTTATTTGGTCAAACAATTCGGTTGCCAAGTGAAGCAAAATTCGGATCCCCACCGACGGAGCCCAAAGAGGTGAACGAGTACGTGAATGACTTACGCAGCAAGATTCGTAAATTGCATGAAGACACCAGAGAAAAGATGAAGCTAGCAAGCAGCCGCATGAAAACTAGGTACGATATCAAATCGAAATCTGCCGGTTTCAACGAAGGAGATCTGGTTTGGCTGTACTCGTATAATCCTCAGCGTAAGAAAGGCAAATCACCAAAATTGCAACAGGACTGGGAAGGTCCATACAAGGTGATAACCCGCATTAATGACGTTGTCTACCAGATCCAGCGTGGGGATCGAGGAAAATTGAAAGTGGTCCATTTGGATAGAATTTGTGATTTCAACGGGATGCTGAATGACGAAGTTGTTCGGGACGAACAACTGTAGGGAGGGAGCAATGTGATAACCACTTAAATGTGAGCAGCGACATCTAGCAGAAAATGTCGATACTGGAATAACAAAGTCTCGACTGGAGAGTGGAATCGAATTTTCTAGCAAATTGGAAATTGTATGGGACGCTGGATGGCGAGGATTGTTCTCGAAGTATGTCATTCGAGTATAAATACCAGCATCTCCAAGGTATGCATATCAGTTCTAAAGTGTAATTTGAAGTGTTAATTAGGAGAAGTGATTAAGTGGTTTAAGTAAAAGATAAGAAAAGTATAAGTGGTTGAGAAATTGAATTGTACTCAGAGAAAGAATTAAATAGTGAATTGTAACTGTACTGAATAAAGGGATTTGTATTGAAAAGAATAAGTTCTATCATTTGTACCCACACAAACATTTTACAATATTAAGTCTTAAGAAAACTGGACGTAGTGAAATACATGAACACTGAAATATTAGAAAAAAATGACAAATTAGAGCTTATTCGAAGGAAAGTTTTTGACAATCTAAGGCTATGTCCTAGGAGTAAGGACATAAAGTAAAATTTATAAAGTAGGGCAGATAGTGTACAGACGTAATTTTAAATAAAGTAGTTTAGCTGATAAATACAATGCCAAATTAGGATAAAAATTTATAAAATCTGTGATATTACGTGTGATAGGCAATTCTCTCTATGAAGTTGGCAAGCAAAATGGAGAAAACGTGGGCATTTTTCATGCGAAAGATCTTCATTCACGCCCTCTACCTGTTGTTGCTTGATTTTTTTCTTTATTCATTTTTCTATTTATTTTATTATTTCATTTATTTATTTATTTATTTTTATCTATTTGTTTTATTTGTTTATATTTTTATTCACATATAGATTTATTTATTTATCTGTTATTCTAGTTATTTACATTAACTTATTAGGTATTTATTGTGTTTCTTTCATTTATTTATTTTTGTTTAGGAATTTCGCTGTGATATTAGTTATAAGTTAGATAGGTAGCTTAATGCTTTACCCCGTTATTTATTCTGTGATAACCTTGGACTGTAGTTTTCGTGTAATTGTATGTTTGGAAAGGAATGGCATTTCTCAGGGAGTGGGCTCTTGCACCACGTATCAAATTAATAGGCACTCGTCCTAACAAAGACCTCCTTTATTTTCTTTACGAAATTAGAATGTTCACGACACTCACACCCTGCTTTCGAGCCTGTAGCTTCAGCCTTTTAAGAAAAAAAAACTAAACAAATACATTTATCTGTGGTGTTCATATTTGTATCACTGTACCAAGTCCAATAAATTGACCCCTTCTCTTAAACACATCCTTTCCCCTCGCAATAATTCAATTAGAGCTACTAACCTCTCTTTCAACCCTCACCATAGAACCTGATTCTATCAGTCCTCACTCTATTTTTGAATTCCCTCATTCCGCTTTCTTCGTAGGCTCCCTATATCACTGTGCTCTTATTCGTGTGGTGAATTTGTCTCTGTTGTCCTAGAAAGTGTTGAGTATTTCGAATTCTGGTGGAAGAGGTGGAAAGCCTTGTGTTTGGAATAGCCAGACAGGAGCCTAGGCTGTCTGGCTCGTCAAGAAATAACATCCGATACGAGCAGATGGTACAGATAGCACAACTGGAGCAACGCTCGAGCGTCGAGCATCTACACAGTACAACTTTAACCACAGAGCAGCGAGCCTCCACATACTATTAATCACGAATTGTGAGCGTTTTTAAATAAAGACAATTTCTTTTGTTTGAAATAAATCAAGTGTTCTGAATTTATTTGATACGAGTTAGGCGTTTTTGTTCCAATCAAGCTTGATTAATTGAAGCTGGCGGTGAATTTTCAGTGTGAATGTCAATATGGACATTTATTTTATATTCTTTGTCAATTCAGTGCGAATATCGGTGATTCAGTGTGAATATTAATGCTCTTGACTAGTGCGAGCAATACATTTTTCCGTTTTTATTCTTGTGAGCAAAGCGGTAAAACAAGAAATTTTAAAAAAATTATATGTGCGACAACTGTTTCATTTTGTGTGCCAAATTACGGATCATTGTGCTAAAATAATTTGTGCAGTAAGAGCTACTGTACTTCTGAATAAAGCAGACTACGTAGTGCCTAGATAATTTGTGCGTCAACAAGACATTGTGCCACTGCATCAAGCAGCAGGTATTGAAAATAATTTAACATTTGAGAAACAATTAAGAGCTTATTCCATATACAGCTATAGCGATTTCCGAATAGTCGACCTGGGTTGCTATAAGTGTGTACGGCCTTACAGTAAACTGAACATCAATAAATGCAAGTGCGAAACATAAGTGACGTTTTCCCTTCGTTGCTCATGCGAATTTTGAAGTTCGCCAGCGATCGCGAGGATGCTACGGCCGGAGTGCCGCTGCTCAACTCCAGATTGTTAGTAACTAAAAGTCGATAACAACTAATGGGTAAGGTAGCCCACGTAACTACTAGCAGTGGGTAGCATCATGCCATCACAAGGCACAGACAGACTATTGGCAACGGCGTGCATAAATGTGAATTACTTCTATCTAGTGGCAGCCAACTTAATTTTATAACAGATCAGTGCGTTCAGAAATTGGGGTTGCTTCAACGGACCAGTGAGCGGCAAGTGCAATGAATCGGTCCCAAAACCAATGTGCGGTAGGCGCAGCAAAACCAAGAGAGAGCGGTAAGATCAATGGTTGCAGCAACGGACTCATCAAATGCAGAATTGCGTGGTAACTATTACCATGAATCCACATGCAGAGATGCTGGGAATGTTAAGAGCCATGGTCATCAAAAGATTTCATCAGCTTGAGAAGAAGTTACAAACCAATAGCGAACTCAAGGAGAAATATATCGACTTCATGCGCGAATACATGGAGCTTGGGAACATGACTGTTTCTTTGCGAAACTATTGTAAAATGTTTGTGTGGGTACAAATGATAGAACTTATTCTTTTCAATACAAATCCCTTTATTCAGTACAGTTACAATTCACTATTTAATTCTTTCTCTCGGTACAATTCAATTTCTCAACCACATATACTTTTCTTATCTTTTACTTAAACCACTTAATCACTTCTTCTAATTAACACTTCAAATTCAACTTTGGAACTGATTTGCATACCTTTGGGATGCTGGTATTTATACTCGAATGACATACTTCGAGAACAATCCTCGCCACCCAGCGTCCCATACAATTTCCAATTTGCTAGAAAATTCGATTCTACTCTCCAGTCGAGACTTTGCTAATCCAGTATCGAAACCTTCTAATCTTCGAGTTTCGACATTTTCTGCTAGATGTCGCTGCTCACATTTGAGTGGTTATCACATTGCTCCCTCCCTACAGTTGTTCGTCCCGAACAACTTCGTCATTCAACATCCCGTTGAAATGACACATTCTATCCAAATGGACCACTTTAAATTTTCCTCGATCCCCACGCTGGATCCGGTAGACAACGTCATTAATGCGGGTTATCACCTTGTATGGACCTTCCCAGTCCTGTTGCAATTTTGGTGATTTGCCTTTATTACGCTGAGGATTATACAGCCAAACCAGATCTCCTTCGTTGAAACCGGAAGTTTTCGCCTTGATATCGTACCTAGTTTTCATGCGGCTGCTTGCTAGCTTCATCTTCTGGTGACATCTCTGGTGTCTTCGTGCAATTTACGAATCCTGCTGCGTAAGTCATTCACGTACTCGTTCACCTCTTTGGGCTCCGTCGGTGGGGATCCGAATTTTGATTCACTTGGCAACCGAATTGTTTGACCAAATAAGATCTCGGATGGTGTGTGCCCTGTTGAGCTATGGACCGCGTTTCGGTAGGCCATTAAGAAGAGGGGTATGTGTCGATCCCAATCCCGCTGGCAGTTGCTGACAACCTTAGATAGATGCTCATTCAAGGACCGATTGAATCGCTGGACCATTCCATCAGATTGAAGGTGTAGTGGTGTTGTCCTTGTCTTTCTTATTCGCAAATATTGGCATATTTCCTGGAAGACTTTTGATTCAAAGTTTCGCCCTTGACCAGAGTGCAGCTCCATTGGGACCCCAAATCTGCTCACCCAGTTGTTGACTATCTGTTCGGCTACGGTCTTAGCCTCTTGATTTGGGATGGCAAACACTTCCGGCCACTTACTGAAGTAATCCATGACTGCGAGAGTATATCGGTTTCCATTAAAGGTTTCGGGAAACGGCCCAGCGATGTCGATGGCTATTCGTTCGAAATAACGAATAGTGCTCCGATATTGCATTGTTGCATTTGTCCATGTGGCTTTACTTTTGGACCCTTGGTAGCTGCACATCTTATGCACTTTTTGCACCAATTCTCGACATCTTGTTTAGCGCTTAGCCAATAGAAACGTTTCCTTACCTTTTCCAACGTCTTGTTTATTCCCAAATGGCCTCCTGAGATTCCGTCATGTATTTCATGGAGCACTTGGTTGACTCTGTACCGTGGCACAATTAGCTGCATACGAGATGTTGTCCCATCTGCACTTTCCCATTTTCTCTTCAGCAATCCATCTTGCACAAAAAGCGAGTCCCACTGTGCCCAGTATGCCTTCAGAGTTTGGCTCCGATCTGATATCTGCTGCCAGCTTGGTCTTTCCTCGTGTTCCTTCCAGGCCAATATTGGTTCGATGTCATTGTCTGCCTGTTGGGAGGAACGGATTTCGTCTATACTCCAACCCTCTATTGGCTCAGTCCTGATCGTTAGGATAGTTGCCTGTTCTTTCGCTTCCTTATCACTGACTACTTCATTGCATTGCTTTACCTGTGAGACTGGGATAATTACCCTGGAGTCGACTCCTGCTACAGACTTCTGCCCCGCGAAGTAAGCATTTCCCAACTTATGGTTTCGGGAAGTTTGATCGGTTTCTTTGTATTCGTTTCTGCCGGTTTTTCTTTCTATTTGCTTGTTACCCCAGTGCAGGCAGCCTTCTCGTCCTACCGGTTCTTTACAATGCCCTTGCAAATGTCCTACTTTATCGCAGTTCCAGCAGCGCATCCTTCGTCTCTCCCGCGGGATATTTCGTTGCATAGTAGTTGGTCTTGAGCAGGAGCATTCACCAGATACTATTTCCCTTACGAAATGCATTCCTTTGGAAGCCTGATTGGATGCTTCCATCGCCAGAGCGAAGGCAAGTGCTTCAGCAAGGGTTCTTTTCCCGGCCATCCTTACTGCTGATTGTAGCTTCAAATCTGCAATTCCCCTGATGAATGCGTCCTTTGCCATTTCGTCGATTATTTCTTGGTCTGCGGTGGTATATGACAAATGTGCCAGTCTACTAACGTCTGCTTGGAGCTGTTGCAGTGTTTCTCCTCGTTGCTGCATACGGCCTTGCAATTCAACCTTGTAAACTTCCCGCATGTGGCTATCCCCAAACCGTTTCTCGATAGCCTGCACTAAAGCCATATAGTCTCTATTCTTTTCGATATCGATTGTTTGTAACAATTCTGCCGCAGGACCACGTAAGGCCATCGCTAGGGCAAAGCACTTCTCCTTATTGTCCCAGTCGTTTGCACAGGCAGCCATTTCAAACTGCTTCTTATAAGTAGACCATGAGGTCTGGCCATCGAATGAAGGAGGCTTCAAATCTTTTCTCCTTAGACCGCTTAAAGAACATTCTCGCAGTTTCTGTTTTCGCACTGTGTCGAGCTCTTTTGCCAGTTGCTGAACTTTGCTGTCCATTTCTTCGAATTTTTCGCCAACATTCTTCTCTATTGTATCAAATTTGTCATCAACGTTCTTCTCTATTCTTTCAAATTTGTTATCGATTTCTTCGAACTTTTGGTGTAGAACGTTATTTTGTTCTTCCAGTTTTTGTTCTAGACTATTCTTTTTTTCGTCGAATTTTTGTTCAATGCTGCTCTTCTGCTCGTCTAGATTTTTCTTTTGTTCATCCAGCTTTTGTTCGAGGCTATCCAGATTTTTCTTTTGTTGGTCGAGACTGTTCTTCTGTTCGTCCATTTTTAACAAGAGGAGTTGCATCATCGCAGCCATATCACTTTCGGTACTTGTCTGTTCATCCTCGTCAACATCAAAGGAATATGCATCAGGATCATGACCCTCGTTGTTCAAAGCCTCCTGAAGTCTGAGCACCAGGTAGGTCACTTTTTCCTCCACTGGCGCTGAGGCTTCTCTTGTTCAACTCGGATTTGAGTTGGACGAGGGTCAACTGCAATAGAATAGTTTTCGACCCATTCTAGCTTTTTCAAATAGTCAGAAAACACTTTTTTTTTTTTTTTTTTTACACACAATAAGTCCTATCCCACTTCTGACACCAATGTAAAATGTTTGTGTGGGTACAAATGATAGAACTTATTCTTTTCAATACAAATCCCTTTATTCAGTACAGTTACAATTCACTATTTAATTCTTTCTCTCAGTACAATTCAATTTCTCAACCACATATACTTTTCTTATCTTTTACTTAAACCACTTAATCACTTCTTCTAATTGACACTTCAAATTCAACTTTGGAACTGATTTGCATACCTTTGGGATGCTGGTATTTATACTCGAATGACATACTTCGAGAACAATCCTCGCCACCCAGCGTCCCATACAATTTCCAATTTGCTAGAAAATTCGATTCTACTCTCCAGTCGAGACTTTGCTAATCCAGTATCGAAACCTTCTAGTCTTCGAGTTTCGACATTTTCTGCTAGATGTCGCTGCTCACATTTGAGTGGTTATCACACTATGTATTTTTTATTTATTGATAAATGGACTGTAACATATATATTCTTTTTACTTGTTTGGTAAAACCGTTTTTAAAATGAAAGGAGAGCTAGAGCGGAAAAATAAAAAGCACAGTTTTGTATTCTAAAGCGTTATAATAATATTTTATTCAGTTAATGTAAGTTATACATTTCTAGGCGGTTATGTTTTTGTTAGTTTGTTGTTGTGCTATTTGACGTTTGTAGTGTAGACTTTTGTGGATTTTGTTTCTGATATGTTTGTTTGATGTCATCTGTTTTCTGATAAATGATTTTATTTGGTGTCATCTGTTTTAATGCTTCAACATTCTCCCCCGGCAGTAAACTCATGTAATGAGAAAGAAGACTATCATTATTACATTTAAAACACATTACAAAGAAAAGGACAGCGATCACTCAATCATTACAACGATAGAACACATACGTAATATGGCTATATCTATCTTCCTTACTCTAACTGGCACTACATGCATGCGCGAAATGCAGTACATATAGTATCAAATTGCCATTGATAATTTAATAGTTGTTTACTTCAAAATACTCCGGTGGTGGTTTTGTAGATTTATATAAAGTTAAATTTTTATTGAATTTAAAAGGTAAAATCCATAGTGATGAAGCAGAAAACTGGGTGACGACGGGGAAATTCGAAGTAATTCAGGTGAGTAGATTGTATTTAAATTGAGAGATTAGAGTTATTTAATTTATTCATTTTAATATTGAGTGTCTGGGTCGATCTTTGAAGTGTTGATCCAAGATAAGTTTAGTTATAAGTTGTAGTATTAAGCTTTTAGTTTTTAAGTGTCATTGGTTAATTAAATTTTTTAAGTGATATTAGTTTATGAGATAATTTTATTTTTTAAGTTTTGTCACAGATGCTATAGGTTACATAGATATTGCACACTGAAGGAAAAAATCTAACCATTTTTCCATTCAATGGGACGTACCCGTACGTCCCAGTTCGATCGAACTAGAGTGAATCATAGTCAGACATGATATTACTCTTAATTGTTTTGTATTATCAAGTTACGTGTTCTGTTTTTTGGATAGAAGTTTTCCGTTTTTCGCAACGTATATTTTTAAAATCAAATTTGACTTATAATAAACACTATATTTGAGAACCAGAGGAAGGTCAAAGCAGAATGCGCTCTCTTTAATGTATTAAATAGTTGTTTTACGTTGTTTCCAGGTAAAATCTGAATTTTTTGATTTTTGTATGCTATGTTTTTTTCTATCTTCCACGAACAATGCTTCATTAATAGAAAGTCCTTGCGATGCTTATAGCAAGGACTTTTTTCATCAAACCATTTCGGATCTCTAGTATTTGTTATCCTTATGAAAGGCCATTGTCTCTCTTATATTTCTTTCCTGTGGACGTTCTCTGAAAATTCTATTAAATACTTTGAAGTGAACTTTACAAACGTTAAAAAATTCATTAGTTGGTGGCTTCAGGTTCAGATTTCCAAAGTCACTTCTTTGAGAATAATTTTTTTGCAAAGATGAAAAATTCCGAAGGACATGTTATTTTTTCATCAGTTTTTAAAAATAATTTGGAACAATTTAAACATTTGTTCCTTAAAAGCATTTTAAAAGCAAGATATCCAGTAAAATATCGCATTGCTGTTGTTTCTAATGTGATTTTAGTTTCGATTTCCATATCACAAATTACTTTTTCATACAGAGTTTCATCGCATACGATTTTCTTACGATCCTTAAGCAATGAAGAAGTTTTTTGGAATATTAGTTTGAGTTGGGGATAAGTCTACGTTTAAAAATTCTACATCATCATCACAGTTACTGAAAGGAGAAAAATTAATAAGTTTTGACGAGAGAAATTTCGACATCAAAACATTAAATTCGTAAACAGACGGATTTTTTTTTGTAACCACCTTTGATGCGAATAATAGAAAATAAATTTTCTAATACGTCTTTATTAGTAAATAATCCACGTTCTCATATAGGCCATTGCTTATATCATGACAAAGTAATAAGACCCCGTTTATAATAAACAAAAGTTTCTTGGAAGGTTAACTGATTTTTGTATATCTTTTAAGTAAGATAAAAATTGTTTCAACTCATTATAAGCTGGATTCTCTAGCTGAACTCCCCGCCTTAAAACATACTTATCATAATGTGAACCACTATCCATGCAGTCAAATACATTGTTCAATTTTAGTACTATTTTTTATTTTACTACTCTTTCGTTGCTACCGCTTTATTAGAGCTTTCTTTTAAGCAATTAAGTTCAAACGCAGTTTAAATCGATGTCCGGTTAAATATTTGCGTTGCATGTATTTTTTTGAAGGCATTTGGTGCTATATGATAACTTCTAACTTTTAAACATGTCTTAGCTACGTTGTCAACTTCCAAATTTTATATTTCTCTGATAACATCAAAAGACATTTTACCATCTGGAGTTTGTAGATCTGATTTCAATAGAACATTACGAATTGATATTAACAACTGAGGGAAATCATAAAAACAAAATGTTTTTTCATCATTAAAAATTATAAATGGATTTTCTTCAGAAGCACCTAACATTTTATAAGCTTTTCTATTATTGGCCCCTTGGTCGCAAACAATAGCACATACCTTTAGACCAAGTTCTTGACAGATTTTCAAATTGTTTTTTATAATTTCGCTTAGCTTAACCCCATTTACACCCTTTGCTGACACAAAATAGTTTAAAACACTTTTCCAACTATCAAACAAACCATTTAGCATGAAAACACATATTTCATTAGCAAACAATCTACTTCTTTCATCACCAAGGTCTTCGAAACCATCTATTAAATTATCTATCTCTCAAAAATTTATAGGCGTTTTGTGATCTATAATAAATATTTTGGGAAAGTTCTTTTTCGTGACTGTTGTATTTTGTAGTCTTTGATTCTTTCAGAAGCATTTTACAAAATATTTTTGAGTTGTCTGAAATATTGAGCCTTTCGATTTGAGACGTCGTAGATAATTTATTTTTATTAAAAATGTTTATGGCAGTATGCGCTCTGTTTTTTTTACAATGTTTTATTTTTAAATTTCTTAATTTAAGCTTATAACTTAACAATATTTTTTTTAAAGTTGCATTTTTTTCTCCTCTTTTGCACATCTTTCCAATCTTTCCAATACTGCTCGACGTTCTTCTTCGTTTAGTTAAAGGAGACTTCAGATCTTCTAAATTCAAGTTTGAATCCAAATCAGAATTTAAATTTAAGAAGGAACAGCATCCGCCTTAAGATATTTTTTTCCTACGAACTCGGGACAAAAATGATCTCCACAAACAAAGTATTTGCCTTCATTGTTAAAACCACATGCCTTCGTCCACAAATGATTTAAAATTTAATTTTTTTCCGTAGAAGGACATTTAAAAATTCTGAAGTCAGGGTAATTCCTTTTAGTTTTCCTACAAACAGAACCAGACACTCCAGATAATCTCTTGTCACCCATTGCTATCGAAAAATGAACTGCAAAATATTATATCGAAGAAAAAGTACCGCTACAAAATTTACTAAGAAAGATTGTTCAGCCACATAAATAAACATCCAAATCGCTCGAGAGTGGACGGCGAATGATGTAAAGAAACTACACAGGCAGCGAACGCGCCGCGCAGCTCCGTGAACTGTGGTTGTTTTATGTATGAAGATAAGGATTGCCGCATGCCTGCTCGTCGGTTGTACACACAATACAACACATACGATCCCAAGAATTGACTTCGGTTTTATAATACATTTTGTTCATACAAATTGTTTATACAAGAAGTTCGAAGTAAAAACAAGCAATTAAAAACTGGTTAATTTTATTCCTTCGGTGTGCAATATCTATGTAAACTAGGCATCTGTGGTTTTGTTGTTCAAGTTGAATTCGGAGTTCGTAATTCAATAGGCGTGTTTTTTTGGTAATCTATAAAGGCTTAACAAATATTTTAAATGTAAATTACACTAAACACTTAGCGTATATAGAATAACGAAATCTGGATAACTATCCAGCCTTACTTCCTTAGCCTCGATAAAAACTGTGCTACCAAACCATTTCTCCCCGATTGTTATCAAAAATGCTATCGAATATGTCAAAAGTGACACAACTGAGAGACGTCAGTCACAAGAAAAATCATTTTGCTATGTATAGTGGTGAGCAAAACTAGATACACAATTGGTCATTTCATAATTTTTAACGAATAAAACATTTTGAAATTCAGTTGTTTTATTATTATTTAAAAAATTATTACAAAACAATTAACAAATAATAATTAACATAAGTCTTAATTCTTCCAAAATGTTGTATAACTCCATGTATCCACTTTTGCCCGTTTGTACTTAAGTTTGTTTTTCTTCTAGTTTACCGTTAATATTCACTTTTTCTTAGCTGTGGGTCAGAGTAGGGACGGAATGAGCAAATATTCCTAATGATATCATTGAAAAATTGGTTGAAAGTATGCAGAAGCGAATAAAAGTGTCATCAAGAATAAAGGTTTATGGACCAAATATTAAAATGAATAAAAATGGACTATTACCAAAACCTTCAAAAGTAGATACATGGAGTTATACAACATTTTGGAAGAATTAAGACTTATCTTAATTATTATTTGTTAATTTTTAAGAAAATTGAATTTCAAACTCTTAAAGTATTTGATTTAGAAGAAAATGTTTTATTCCTTAAAAATTATGAAATGACTAAATATGTATCCAGTTTTGCTCGCCACTGTACATTTAAAAGCCAACAGAAAAATTTACAAATCACAAAACAAAACCGAATAGGTAAACACAATAGTTATTTCGCAGTGCTGCCAAACTAATGTGCTGAAATTGCTTATCCTGGATAGACGTTTTATTGGCAAGTACTTTTTTAAGCCTATATAGAATACGAAAAAAACACACCTAATATTCGGAGTCCTGCAACCCTGAACTTGACTTTTAGATTATGGAGTGTATCCTTGCTAAGCATAGGTTTCTGGATGTGCTACGAAAAATATCGAATTTTGTGTTTATGCTAAATGATCGGCTCAGCTAAGTATTTATTATTTCTAGGATTATTACTGAGTTTGTTATATTAAGGTTATGGTTTGATTTATGCGTTTAATGTTAAGTATTATATGTATGTTGTATTACGATTTGAATTATATTAGCATTGTTGATTTAGGTTTCTATTTAAAGCATACCTTGTTCTTCGCTGGTGTTGTTGGAAGGCAGTTAACAGATTTTTGTTATCGGTCGTTTCATTATTCCATTTTTCGTTTTTAATGTTACGACGCGCGTAAGTCCGTCTGATCCAGGGTGCATCTGATGTATCCTTGCTAGACACAACTGTAATGGAGGAAGGCGTTCGTCTTTTATGGGTACCAAATCTCCAACTTTCGGCGTTTCACTGGTTTGTGCCCACTTTGGTCTTTGTTGTAGCCTAGTTAGGTATTCGGTACTCCATTTTCGTCAGAATACATCAGCTAGCACCTGCAATCGTTTCCATCTTTCAAGATATCCGATCGACTTTGTTGAGCTGTCACCTTTTGGGATAGAGCAAAAAGCTTTTCGGACTAAAAAGTGTGCTGGCGTGATGGCGCTCAGATCTTCTAGGCTCTCCGTAAGAGGGCTAAGAGGCCTGGAGTTCAAGCATGCTTCTATTTGTGCAAGAAGAGTTGTGAGCTCTTCGATGGTTAACCTCTAGTTCCCCACAATTCCTTTTAAATTGTGTTTAACCGATTTCACCCCGATTTCCCATAGCCCACCAAAATGGGGTGAAGTGGGGGAATGAAATGCCATTTAATGCCTTTATTCGCTAAGTGCCTAGCGACGTCTTTCCAGTTGCGAGTTCTTTAACATTCGATCTAATTCGGCGCTGGCTCCTACAAAGTTTGTCCCACAATCGCTATATATGTGGGCGCAGATTCCTCGTCGGACGATAAATCTTTGGAACGCCGCTAGAAAAGCTTGAGTCGTCAGATCCGAAACCAACTCAATATAAATGGCCAATTTGTCGCCATGCATATAAATAAGGCGAAATATACCTTGTATGTTTTATTTCCGCGACCTTTCCAAGACTTTATCTTTATGGGACCCGCGTCATCCACTCCGGTGTTATTAAACGGTCGGTCTGTTTGCCCTCTTACCGCTGGAAGACTTAAAATAAGTTGCTGCATTAATTGCGCCCTATACCTATAGCATTTTGTGCAACGGTGGATGTGGTATCGCACGCTGCGGATGATTTGACCGATCCAGTATGTCCTACTGATATAAGCGATTGTCTGTTGAATGCCACCGTGTAAAGTGTTGTCATGAGCGTCTCGAACTATCAGCTTCGTCAGGTGGTGTTGGTTCTTTAGTAGGATAGGATGTTGTTCGTTACAAGTAAGAGCCGTATTTTGTAAACGGCCCCCTACTCGTAGAAAACATTTCCCTTTGAGCGGACTCCACGATTAACAGTCGTGACTTTTCCAGTTTGTAAGCAGGTAACGGAGCTTCATTTCGGGAACCTTTTGGGGATCTACAGTTGGATGCAAACCGAAGACAGGACGCAATCACCCTCACCAATTTTAAGAGACGAGAGTAGCGGTGAATAAATTGGCTGATGCTATCCCGTGCAACGCCTTGGGTATAGTATGTTTTTACTGCAACGCTTCTCCTCCTCTATAGTTATATCGATGGGTTGGTCGGCAACGTCGTATTCCCATCAATTTTGCAGGAATTCTGGACCTTTCCACCACAATTCGGATGATTGGAGCGTAGAAGGAAGTATGATGCTAAATCAGCAGGGTTTACGTTGATAGGAACATGTCTCCATGCTTCGATTTTCACTTGACGTCGGACTTCTGCTACGCGATTTGCTACAAATGTTCCCCATCTTGTTAGCGGTGCCCGTATCCATGCTAGTGTAATTGTGGAATCCGTCCATATTTTAACCTTGTGGGTCGGTATTTCCAGGATCCTTACGTCTACGAGCGAAGCAAGCAGAACTGCACAAAGTTCAAGACTAGGAAGTGTAACCGGTCTTTTCATCAGTGCTACCTTATTGTTTAGCATAAGGAGATGCGTGTGGATCTTGTTGTGTGCGTCTAGGACCCGGATGTACAGCACAGCTGCATATGCCTTTGTAGACACGACGCAGAAACCATGCAGTTCGACGTCCTTGTTGCTTTGTCTCGTGTTGATCCAATGTGGAATTTCAATGGTCTCGATTTTTGACAAGTCCTGTTGGAAGGCTTTCCATCGTAGACGTAGTTTCGTAGGAACCGGTTCATCCTAATTCGAGCTCAAACTCCAAAGATTCTGCATGATTATTTTTGCCGTTACGATGCAGGGAGAAATCCAGCCGAGCGGGTCGAAAAGTTTGACGATGGCAGACAAAATAGACCTTTTCGTTATGTCGTCTGTATGGGGTTGAACATTCCGAAACGAGAAAAAGTCGTTCTTAGGAAACCATTTGATTCCCAACGTTTTGACGTGATTTGCTGACTCGAACGGTAACTCGTACTCTATTTCGCGGTCTTCTTCTGCAATCTTCTCCAGTATGGATTGTTGGTTGCTTGTCCACTTTTTCAAATTAAAGCCAGCGGCAGAAAGCAATTGACATGATTCATCTCTCTTCTGGGTTGCTTCTTGGATGGAATCCGCACCACTTATTAAGTCGTCCACATACATCTCGTCACAAATCATTCTGGCGCCTAGTTGGAATTTGCTACCTTCATCCTCAGCAAGCTTTATGAGCACTCGGAGTGCTAAGTAAGGTGCAGTCGCTGTACCGAACGTTACGGTGTTCAGTTTGAGCGGCTCCTGTGTATTGAGCGGCTCCTGTGGTTTTCTCCTCCAAACAATCAGCTGGTAGTATCGGCCCGGTTGGTGCACAGCGGTACGTCTTTTCTATATCCGCTGTAAACGTGATCTTATATGTTCTCCATCGTAAGATGAGATCAACAATATCCATCTGCAATTTTGGACCTACTAGCAGGCGATCATTCAACGACAACCCGTCTGCTATTTTCGCCGCTGCGTCGAAGACTACCCTTAGCTTGGTGGTTGTACTACTCTCCCTTATGGGAGAGTGATGGGGAAAGAATAGTGGTATGGAGTTCTGAGGACTGGATCGACCTCGCGTTCCTTTTCCATATGTCCGAGCGTAGCATATTCGGCAATACATCGAACGTAAACTTCGTACAGTTCTGGGTGCTTACTAAAACGCCTTTCGAGAGAAGTGAATCTCCGCACTGCGCATTCTTTACTTCTGCCCATCTTTGGATGCCGTTGATCTTTGAAAGGTAGCTGGACTTCGAATCGCCCATTAGAAAGCCCTCTGGTATGCGCAGCAAAGTGTTCTTCACAGACAACTTCCCCTTCCGTCTTTGGCCTTTGAAATAGCGTCTCCTCAATTTCCCAGAATTTCTGCAGTTGAGTTTTTGACTCTCAGCTGGAACTTTTCCGGAGACAATCCAGCCTAATAACGTCTTCTGTTCCAAGGGTGTATTAAGCTGCCTGCCTCTGACAATGTCCGGAAGGGGAATTTCGGCGAAAACGTCAGTTCCGAACAGAAGATCGATCTGTGCTGGTACACCAAATTGTGGGTCGGCTAATCGTAGTCCTTCGAGATGATGCCATTTGTCTGGTACCATGTGTTGGGGCGGAAGAAGCCCAGTCAGCGATTTGAAAACCCGCGCTTTAACAGCGCTCTCATATGTCGAGTGAAACGACCCAAACTGTAGTTCGACGTAGCTGTCTGAAGTGCCGCTGCTGACCAATCCTAACCCTGATACCTCGACAAAGGTCCGCTTCTTTTTTAGTTTCAGCAATTGTGCAGCCGCTTCAGAAATAAATGTGGCCTCTGATCCTGGATCGATTAAGGCGCGTAGCTGGTGTAACCTATTATCTGATCCCTTCACTTTTACCACGGCTGTGGCGAGTAAAATTTTAGTTTCACGTTTTTGCAGGGCGTGACAGCTATTGAGCGTTGCACTACTTATCGGCAGCAACTCCCCCGACGGCTGCAACTGAGGCGAATTTGGATTCATGGCTACCTGATAAGCATGGGAACTAGTGGACCTCACTAGATATTGCCGCTATGATGATTAGTTTGTATGTATTTGATCGACCAATAGATTTTTGTGAAGCAGCGAATGATGACGCATGAGAAGCATGACTTTGAGCTGGAACATTCCCTCACCAGGTGATTATATCCAAGGCAATTCTCGCAAAACCCTATCTTTTTAACCGTTTGTTTTCTTTCTAGGTGATCCATGTTGAGGAATCGTGTACATCTTCTCAACGCATGCTGGCTTCCTTGACACACCCTGCAAGTTACGGATCTCGATATCTGGTTTGTGAGGAATACCTTGGACTGGTTCACTTGTGACCGCTGTTTGACACCTGACGACTGACCTGATCGTCATGGATACGAAGAACCTCCTCTTTGCTGCTCCACTACCTCCAACGTCCGAAATCGCGTCTGAAGGAATTAGATGAATTCCTGAATTCCTTGTACGTAGGAAGCTCCTTAGTGCTGCTCAGTTTCTCCTCCCAAAGCTGTTGAAGTGAGCACGGAAGTTTTTGCACCAGGACAAAAATGACAATTGTGTCCCACTTCTCCACCGCTAACTTCAAATTCCTCAATGCATGAATACATTCGTGCGAGGTGTCCAACAGCTCCTTCAGGCCATCTGCAGATTCCTTCACCAACGTCGCCTGACCGAAAAGTAACTTCAGCTGTGCAATCACTAGCACACGCTTGTGGTCGTAACGTAATGTCAGCAGCACCTGGCCTTTTCGTAGTTATCGGAGTCAAGCTGAAGATGTTGGAGCAAACGTTCAGCTTCACCTTTCAATGAAGACTTCAGATAGTGTAGTTTCTCAACGTTGCTTAAGGCTTTGTTGTTATGCACCAATGATTTAAAGAGATCATGGAATGATCGCCAAGTCGTATATGAGCCCGCAAACTTCGGTATGTCGATCTTCGGAAGCCGCAATTCATTGCGGATGTGTGGATGATTTGCATTCAATGCATCCATCAACTCTGCTTTGTATTCCAGGTAAATGTCAGTTAGCTGTTCGTGGACCACTAGTAACTCTACTTTTTTCAGAGTAGCTTCTAGCCTCCCCCCTCCAAAGATGGCCTGATGATAGGCTCGTGCTACCTTGATGTCATCTTCCAACAAAGAGAGTCGGCTGGTAAGATAACCCTGACCCCGGCGTTCTTTTGGAGCTTTTTTGAAATTCGTAAAATATCTTACGATCTGGCTAAGAACATCCTTCTGCAGTTCACCGCATTGAACTGAAGAACTTATTTTTTGTTCAGCCATATTATTTTATTTTATGTGAATACGTAAGTACAACACTGGACGAACTTTAAATAGATATGTAAGTGTACTCACTTGTTTTATTTTTCTGCTTCCAGACGAATCTATCTTGGGGATTTGCTAAATGCCATGATGTCGGCAGCTACTCCAGATGCTGAGATGGTTACAGTTGCAGGTTGTTCCAGATGCAATTACAGGTGTTTTCTTGTATTATGTATATGTATAATTTCGCGGCGCGAGAAATTTACGTTAATATGTACATGCAGCGCGAACTCTTATATAAGATTTTTATTTAAAGGCAACTAAATATATATATATATTTATATATATATATATATATAAGAACTTATTGTTAAAAGCCTTTACTTTGTATAAAAGACACTTATTTATTCGGAGAATTGTAAATTTATTTCACACAGAGGCTTAATTGGACACAATGGGTCAAATATTGTGCATTCGTAAAAATGTCACTTTGTTTAAAAACTTTAATTTAAAACACATATGACCAAATGATTCAAATACACAGCCTCGATAGGACCAAATGTTTTTGTTTTGTGAAACTATGTATTTTTAATTTATTCATAAATGGACTGTACGAGTATATATTCTTTTTACTTTTTTGGTAAATCCGTTTTTAAAATGAAAGGAACGCTAGAGCGGAAAAATAAAACTCACAGTTTTGTACTCTATAATAATAATATTTTATTCAGTAAATGTAATTTATACATGTCTAGGCGTTTATATTTTTGTTTGTTTGTGTTGCGCTATTTGACGTTTGTAGTGTAGCCTTTTGTGGATTTTGTTCAGATATGTTTGTTTGATGTCATCTGTTTTCTGATAAATGATTTTATTTTGCGTCGTCTGTTTTAATGCTTCAACAATGACATCAGCGACGAGAGAACCAAGGGCAGATGGGCACACTTATACCATATCACTGCGTCACGAAGAAATTTCGTGTGGTCTATGACGCATCGTACAAGAGCGAATCTGCACTTTCGCTAAATGACGTTTAGCTACCTGGAGGGAGGCTGCAAGACGAGCTATCAATAATCATCACCAGGTTCAGGCACTTCAAGGTTGCAATAAAAGCCGACGTTAAAAAGATGCTTCGGCAAGTGCCGAATATTCTGGAGGGAGGATCCTAGTGAATAGCTACGAGAACACTGACTGAATGTGTTGACCTAAGGCGTAATATCCAGTGCTTTTAACGCAGTGTGCATTAGCACATCATGTCATAGTCAACAACTTTTACGACAATGATATGCTAACAGGAGCGGACACGGAAGAGCAAGCAGCATCATATCGTTGGGCGCTGGCGAATTTGAGCTAAGTAAGTTCATCTCATCTAGCGCGCAAGTGTTGTCAAACCTTTGTAGCTCCGAGAGCAAGGAGAGAGAACTGGCGTTCTCAGAGGATCCAGCGACTACCATATTGGGTGTGGTATGGATTCCCTCAACTGATGAGATCAGTTCAAAGTGCATTTAGAGGAGCAGAGCCAGAAGCTAGTCAAGCGATCGGTAGTAAGTGCAATCGCTAAATTGTAGGATCCAAATGGCTACATTGCACCTGTCATCATAAATGCGAAGATTTTCATCCAGGACTTGTGGCGTTCCAGCGTGCTATGGAATGAGGCCATTCCCGCATCCCTGGTGCTAGCAGTTTCTGCGGAGAGCTGCCGCAATTGCCATCGAACCGAGTTCCGAGATGGCTGGGGAGCTAGCGAGCGAGCGGCTTGGAAATTCATGAATTCGGAGGCGCATCGACGAGAGCTTGCGCAGCAGTCGTTTATCTGCACACGACATCGAGCAGTGGAGAAACCAGATTCATACTAGTAGCTTCAAAAACGAGAGTGGCGCCACTAAAGACGGTAACGGTGCCGAGACTGGAGCTATGTGCAGCGGTCTTATTGAGCAAATTAATAAAGCAGGTGATCGCAGCTTACAACCTGCATAATATTCCGAGAACATATTGGAGCGACTCAATGGTGGTGCTTTACTGGATCGCCAAGATATCATTCGAGCTAAGAATGTTTGTTGCGAATAGGGTTAGTTTGATACAAGAGCTAACCGGGAGCCATCCATGGAAACATATCTCATCAGAGGACAATCCAACTGATTTGGGATCCAGAGGAGTAACAGTAGTGCAGCTATTGAATTCGAGCCTATAGTGGGAAGGTCCACATTGGCTTAAGGGTCCGAAGCAGGACTGGCTGAGCCTGCAACCAAAGATGAGCGCAGAGCAACGAGAAGGGACGACTTCAGCGCTGAAGCCAGTACTTGTGGCAAGACTAACATCACATAGGGCTACCGAGCTCACCATAATGGGCTAATGCATGTTAGATCGCAAGTCAACCTTGCAGAGCATGCTGAGGATAACAGCCGCTGTATTACGATTTGGGCGAGGGATTTGCAGGAGTGACCTTGTGGTTACGCAGATCGGACTTGTCTTACTATCCGAGCGTGAACAAGCGATGACTTACTGGGAGAAGATAACGCAGCAGCAAGGTTATCAGTCAGAGCTAGAGTAGACCATTCATCCAGTCATCTTACCACCCAAGTGCAGATTGAGGGAGCTATTATTCAGAGAAGATCAGATCAGAACCCTACATTGTGGAGTGCAGTTGAGCGCGGATTCCTACATTGGGCGGTGCATAGCATGCTTTCGTCAGAGGCAGAAGGTAGCGGAGAAAAGGGATACATTGCAATGTTTGTGTGTTTGGTCACTTGGACCTTGTGGGCAATCAATCTACTATTGCGTTTTAAGCCGCCTTTTAATGATTCACCGGGCGACGTGGTGCATGTTCCGTGCTATATATTTATAAAGCCAAAATCTTTGTCGGAGCAGACAGGGAGCTTCGAAGAAATGCAAGGGCAAGCTACCAAAAACTTCCTATAGAGTAGATCGTGGATATGGGCACTGAATGGAAATTTATTGTACCAAGTGTACCACATTCGGGTGGAATTTGGGAGGCTGGTGTCAAAACCATGAACATCACCTGCGGAGAGTCATAGGCAACCAGCTTTTCACCTTCGGGACATTGGTCACAACATTAGTTTTAAAGGAGGCGTGTCTAAATTCAAGACCGATCAATGCATTATCGAATGACATAGGCGTTCTGACAGCCCTTACGTCGGGGCATTTCTTGATCGGGGAGTAGATCGTACAACTACTATCGGCCGACGGCAATGAGGTTGTTGCAAATCCCGGGGAGGAAAAATTAAATTTATTTTTTTTTTGGTAAATGCCGGGCCGCCGGCAAAACAACAAACTCAAAAAAAAGGGAGACAAACAAACCGCAACCACACAGGTGGTGGTTGGTAAGCGAATGAAGAGGACTGTACAAAACCGAATGTGAGTCCAAGGAGGAATCGCAAAAACCGGAATTGCAACAAGCAGCTGTTGGTTAGCTGCACACACCGGCTGCTCAGGGAGGGTTCGGCAGGATCGCTCGACACAAAACAGCAGGTAGGTGCCACCCAATTATGCAATTTTGGAAAAATAGATGAAAAAACAGATGATTTTTTTTCGTTTCTTTGGATGGAGATTACAGGGTATGCCGAATGTCTTATGAAACAAAGTTGCTTAAAAATTTTAAACGTTTAATAGGTCGGCTAACGGAAGGCCCACAGTTCCGCGTTGTCGTATCGTTCAATCTAGCGGGTCGCGCAGTTAAGAAGATCTAACCACTTTACGAACGGTTTTAAAGGAAATGGGAGAAAGGCTTACGGACGGTTTTATTGCACAAATATGTGTTATTTGAAAAGAGGGAGTACTTATCTGTTTTATGAGGTTTTCCAGCCTGTGCGGTGTTCGGTTTCTGCTGGTGGAGGAGGGTAAACCGTCTCCGCCACAATCACCGACTTTCGTCCGGTCGTGTCCGTTGTGTGTTGTAATTTCCTTTCCAGCTTGTCCTTTGGTGTGCTTCTCATCCTCGGTTTGTTTAAATTTTGTTGTTCCTGTTCTTGTTCTCGTTTTTGTTCTTGTTCTTATTCTCGTTCTTGTTATTTCTATCGTGTTCTTGTTCGTTTTTTTTTTCTCTTTGTTGTTGTTTTTTTTTTGTTTTTTTTCGTTCCTTTTTTCTACTTAACTTTTTTGTATGCTCTTGGCAGCAAACTATCGAATAAGCTTACCGCGCTTTTTGGGCATCGCCGCCATTCGTACATACACACGCACACACATGGGGTTCCCCCAATTCAACTGTTAGAGCAAAGGGAATCACATCCAGAGCTCCAATAGCTTATCACCGAATCCCCAGCTAATCACACACGTCGATGTTCTATGTTTGTGGGTCATGTTTGTTCGTTCTGTTTGTTTCGTCGATCGAGTGATTACTTTGGTTCAAAGCCTGACCTAAAACCGAAGCTATGGTTGAGAGCTTCAATTAAGACCGCCGAATAGGGAGGAAAACTTATTTTACTAAGGGTACAATGCAGACATACGAAGGGCGTTCAACATATTCTCGGTATCGGGGTGAAGCTGTGGTTGTATATATAAATTGACTTATTTATCAAGTAATACTATTATTTTAGTGCATTCATGTAAAATTTCATATAAATGTGATAATTCGCGTTTTATCTCTAGTTAAACAGAATCATAATGGCAACTGAGACGATGATGGTGAAAATTGAGCATCGCGCTGTAATTAAATTTCTCACTAAGCAAGGAAAAAGTCAAAAAACTATTCATGAAGAGATGGTGGCTGTTTACCAGGGTTCCGCACCTTCATTATCAACTGTGCAAAAGTGGTCAAGTGAGTTCAAGAGAGGCAGAGAGAGCATTGAAGACGACCCCCGCTCCGGCGCCCCGGCTACTGCTTGTACGGGAGAAAGCATCAAAGAAGTCGAAAAACTTGTTCTTGAGGATGCCCGAATAAAGGTGAAAATGATGGCAGAGATCACCAAGCTTTCAATTGGTACCATTCACACCATTCTTCATGACCATCTTAACCTTTCAAAGGTCAGTGCAAGGTGGGTGCCACGAATGCTCACAGCGCCTCAGAAAAAAGTGAGAATCGCACGCTGTAGAGAGCTTTTGGAGATGTGTAGTGAGAACGCGGACGGTGTTATGGATCGAATTGTTACTGGGGACGAAACATGGGTCCACCATTATGACCCTGAAAGCAAACAAGAGTCCATGCAGTGGCATAAAAAAGGAACAGACCCCCCGAAGAAGTTCAAAGTCACTCCGTCTGATGGGAAGCTCATGGACACAGTTTTTTGGGACTCAAAGGGAATCTTGCTCATTGAGTACAAAAAAAAGGTGAAACCATCGACGCCACATCCTACGCTTCCACTTTGCATAATTTGCGGGAGGAAATTAAAAAGAAAAGACGGGGTAAACTCGCAGCGGGTGTGTTGCTTCTTCATGACATCGCTCCTGTTCACACGGCGCGAGTTTCCAAGGCTGCTGCGCGAGATTGTGGTTTCGAAGAAATCCAACACCCACCCTATAGTCCAGACCTTGCCCCTAGTGATTATTTCCTGTTTCCGGATTTGAAAAAATGTCTTCGTGGAAAAAGATTTTCGGATGATGAAGAACTCAAGTCCACAATAAATGGGTATTTTGCAGAGAAAGAGGAAATTTATTTTTTTGAGGGTTTAAAAAAGCTTATCTCAAGATATAGCAAATGCATTGATGTTAGGGGAGATTATATTGAAAAATAAAAACAATTTAAATTGAATTCGCATTTTCCTTCATATCGATACCGAGAATATATTGAACGACCCTCGTAGGGAGCAGAAGACGACCCCGGGGAATTGTGGGTTTTCCCTTGCAGTTTTGTTTTTAGTTTTTGTGGGTTATACAAATTTACATGCTGGGGCAAGCAATAGTAGATACGGTGGGCTCGAGGCCATTGTTGATGGTGTTGAGCTCTTGGGGCATCCAGGGGCGAACCGTCCGTCCGCTATGTGGTCATCTCTGGCGCGGTAGGCCGGGGGAGGAACCGAATTCAAAGGATCCAGAGAATCCCACCGTGGCATCCAAAGCATGACGGGAAGAAAGAAAAGAAGGGACAGAGGAGAAAAGAAGAGGTCAACAGACAGCAAATGGAAAGGGGAGTGGAGGATTTTTGGGGCGTGCACGCAACAAGGTGCCACAAAATCGACTGAAGTTATGGAGCGTCAACCATCAGATGCAGCAGTATTTCTGGAGACCATGTAGCGAAAAGTACATCAACACTCTGCAGCAACGGTTCAAGTGGAATTAACGAATGCCAAATGTACAGATTAATGATGTGGGCCTACTTAAGCGAGAGAACATGCCGCCTACAGTATGGCCACCGCGACGAGTTACGGCAGTCCACCAGGGTAAGAATGCGTCCAGTGCAGAAAATGTGCGTTCTACCCAGAGAAGACGATTCCAATACCCGGAATTGAAGACAAGGCTTCAATTGGGGGGAGGGGGAATGTTGTGCCAGAATTCTGTGCCAGACAGAAGCCTAGGCCACAGAATGGTTCGTCAAGAAAAAATATCCGATACGTGCAGATGGTACAGATAGCACAACTGGAGCAAGAGCACAAACATATGTGTGTAAGTATGTATCTGCATATCCATATGCATTCAGTGCAAACACAACGAGCATGTGCGAACAGGATATAGAGGAAAACGGCAAACGACGCGATGGAAATTCATTTCTGTACGGAACAAAGTCAGCGCGCAGTTAACTTCATGCAGGTAACAACAACATGCGAAAACAACCCTTTTGTCTTGTGCGCGATTTCAACTACAGAGCGGCGAGCATCTTTACAGTACAATTTGAACCATAGAACGGCGAGCATATTTACGGTGCAATTTCAACCATAGAGCGGCGAGCATCTTCACAGTGCAATTTCAAACATCGAGCAGCGAGCATCTACACAGTACAACTTTAACCACGGAGCAGCGAACATCCACATATACAGTCCACTATTAATTACCAATTGTGTGCATTTTTAAATAAAGACAATTTCTTTTGTTTGAAATAAATCAAGAGTTTTGAATTTATTTAATACGAGTACAGCTTGCTGAGGTTACAGATCGTGTGAGAGTAAGCTAGATATGAATGTTTATGTGTAAGTTGTCTACTGTGATGAAGAATATAATTTAGGCAGGAACCTATTCTTGCGAAAGAGAATCTAGAGTAGGAATAGATTATATTAGTAGGAAGCGAAATAAGAAGCAAAGAAATGGTATTTTTTTAGAGAACGAGACCAATTAGACAGGTCAATAGCCTTTACGGAATCAGCAGACGTGATTGGGTTTTTGTTTTGGAGTATCTGGGGACATAACGGTCACATTGGATGGGACTTTTTTTTTAGCAAAAACCAACCCTATCCGACGAGCTGGAGCCGAGCAACCGCGAGCGTGCCACTGTCATCTACTCCTGCATCATGGTTGCCTCCGCGGCTGACTACACTCCATACACTTCTTAATAAACGTAATCTTCTTTACGCAAGATGGAGAAAATGTAAATGTTTAGCTATTTATAATAAATACACTAGAGTAAGAAATGCAGTTACGCTATTGGTTTTAAATAAGCAAAATACTTTTTACCAGAACAATCCAATCCAAATTTTGGAAGAACATTCGCCAGGCGGGACTGAGGTCTCCTAAGAATCAATCCCTAACAACAGCGACCTCAATGAGCTGCTCAGATGCTGTTTTCCCAGTTTTTATTCAAATTCTTCTACCTATCTTACTACCTCATATAACCCATATACGAGTATTTAACTCGATTTTAACCACATCAGTTTTTCTCAATAGGTGGAAAATTGCTAAAAAATGGGATTTATCTTGGGATATACTTCAGTAAAAGCTTGAATTGAAATATTCAAGTTGTATCGAAAGTTTATGGTGCTCTGTGGGGTATAAGTCCTATGACAAAGTACCTTCCGACATGTGTTAAGCTTAAGCTTAATAAAGCTTTCATTTTACCAATATTTCTTTATGGATGTGAAATATATTCCGACATGGATTACTCATCCAAAAGGAAACTATTTTTTTTTTTGTTTTTCGAAAGAACTTAATTTAATTTTGGTGGGGGCGAATGCCCCCATTTATTCTGCTTAATACAAGCTATAACTTACAAACTAAACTTAAACTAAAACTTAAAACTTGGTTGGTTGGAGTGGTGAAGGAGAACGGATTTGAGGTAGGGAGTGGTGCGGTGGAAATCAAAGACGGTAGGGTTTGAGTTGATTTGACGTAGCATACGGGAGATTGGTTCGTTCGCGCCATAGGAGGTGTGGTGGGTTGGTAGATAGAAGAGTCGAGGGGTACGTAGATTACGAGGGTTAGTGTTGAGGAAAATGGAGTTGTGAAGGGACGCGCATTCAACGTGACCTGAAAGGAGTCGATGAATGAAGAGAAAGTCTGCTGCATCTCTGCGATCTTCAAGGGTGTTTAAGTTGATAAGGTTGAGACGGTTTTGATAGGGGGGCAGATTAAAAGGATCGTCCCAGGGCATACCTCGGAGTGCAAATCGAAGAAAACGGCGCTGAATGCCTTCAATTCTCGAGATATGAACACGATGATATGGGGACCATACTTGACTGGCATACTCTAGGAGGGGGCGAACAAAGGTAATATAGAGGGACCTGGTCACGTATGGGTTGTTGAATTCTTTGGACCACCGTTTTACAAAACCTAGTGCAGAGTTGGCTTTGAGGATTATTTCATCCATATGTAAACGGAAGTTGAGCTCGCTATCACACAAAATGCCGAGGTCACGAAGAGATTGTACGGAGGAGATAGGTTGGTTATGGAGAAGATAGAGTCGGGGAGGAGATTGGTTCCGCTTATGTGAGAAGGTGATGGATTGGCATTTGGCGATGTTAAGTTCCAAAGAATTTCTGAGGCACCAGATCGAAAAACTATCAAGATCTTGTTGAAGGAGGAAAGAGTCATGGGGAGAGGAAATGGTTTTGAAAAATTTGGTATCGTCGGCGTAAAGGGAGACAGACGAGTGTTTGATGATCATATCGAGATCATTTATGGTTAATATAAAAAGAACGGGACCGAGATGGCTGCCTTGTGGAACTCCAGAGATGGCCAAAAATGGAGCGGACTGGACTGACCTAAAACGAACACTGTAAAAACGGTTTTTGAGGTAAGAGGATATCCATTTCAACAATATGGGTTCAAAGCCGAGGGCAGACAATTTAAAGATAATTAACCGATGAAAGATTTTATCGAAGGCTTTGCTAAAATCGGTTGCAACTACATCGACTTCATTGCCATTTTCTAGGGCAGAGAGGGCAAAGGATACGAATTCAACGAGATTTGTGGTTGTTGACCTACCCTTTAGGAAGCCATGTTGTCTAGGAGAAATAAGTGATTTGCATTGGAAGCTTAGAGCTTCATACAAAATACTTTCGAAGAGTTTGGGTATATGAGAGTTTAGCGATGGGACGATAGTTGGTTATTTCATTCTTTGATCCTTTCTTGTGGATCGGGAGGTTGAAGGAGGTTTTCCAAACCTGAGGAAATTCTCCTTGTGAAAGGGATAGACGGAAGAGATTAGAAAGGGCAAGGGAAAGAGAGGAAGAACATTTTTTAAGAAATATGGCAGGGAGGCCATCTGGGCCGGGTGTGAATTCGTCATTGAGTTAGTGTAATTTATGTTCGATATAAAACGGATCAAAAATATGAGAGAGAAGTGGGCCATTGGAGAAGTCAGTAGGTAACTAAAATAGGATGGATCTGGTACAATGGAGTCGTTGGTGAAGGATTGCTTAAAAAAGGTGGCAAATAGGTTGGCAATGGTGAGTGGATCGGTTGATGACCTGTTGTTGAAAGAGAGGGAAGGAGGGTAACCATCGGACTTTCTTTTGTAGTTAACAAATTGGAAAAAGGACTTAGGGTGGTTTATAAGGTTGACTTGCGCATTGTTAAGGTAGCGCTGGTAAAGGGAATCGTAAAGTTCGGTGAAATGAAGATAAGCACCAAGATAGTTGGAATAGTCGGTAAAGGATCTGGTACGCAGGAAAACAGCCCATAACTTATTTCTCTTATTTCGTAAGGAACGAAGCTTGCGATTATACCAGGGAGGACTAGTAGATGATGTTTTAAGGCGGCAAAACGGAACGTAAAGGGAAAAAGAATTAAATATTTCTTTATAAAAAATGGATAAGGCATCATTTATACTTAGGTTGTGAAAGTTAAAGAGGGATCTGCTGAGATATTCACTGAATTTGTGAGAGTTTGCTTTATGAAAGTCGTGGGATGAGAGAGTTGTGGGGGGAGTGGACTGGAATGAAGAGTTATGAAAAAATGAAAGTAGAAGGGGGGGATGGTAGTTATCGATTGTTGAGAGAGATAGGGGACAAAGTGAGACTGAGGAGTTAATTGGATCTGTTGTGAAAATAAGGTCTAATTGCCTGCCCATAAAATTGGATATACCACTGACTTGGCATAGACTTGAGTCTGTTAAGTGATCTAAGAAGAGACATTCCTTAGCTGAGTTGGCATTTGAAGCGATGAAAAACGATTGATCATCTGGTGGAGTCCATTGTAGTTGAGGAAGATTAAAGTCGCCAAAAATAAGGATATCATCAATAGGGTCTGACAGGTCAATTAAATGATCGATCGCATCAATAACAAATTGGTAAGATTCGATAGGTTGAGCTGGTAGGATATAGCAACATATAACGTAAAGGGACTTGAGAGGCAGTGATATTTTTATTGCGACAAAGTCGGCTTTAGAGGATGAAGACATTGTAATGGGGGAAGAGTTAAGGCTGTTGTCCATCGCCAGTAGGACGCCTCGGCAGGGGGAATCTTTATTTGTGCGGGTAGGATCGTCGTCGCGGAAAACATTAAAAGTAGGAGGGAACAATTCCTGGTTCTTTATGTCGGGAATCAAATTGGTTTCGGTCAAGGCGTAGATATCAAAGGGAAGAGCATGCGATTGACGTAGGACAGCATTGGTTTTAGAGCGAAGACCTCTTACATTCTGGTAGTAAAATGTAAGAGGGATGTTGTGGGGTGGAGGTGTGAGGCAGGATGGTTTAAGCGCTGGCAAGGGAGGCATGTTATGGACGAAAAAATTTGTCGTGATCGGCTCGGCTTCGCTGAAGGTGTGATACTCGTTTAGAGTGAACATAGTTGCCGAATTCAGCGAGGTCGTCTGCTACTTTCTGAGGGGACATGTTAAAAATCTCGTGGTACCTGACATAAAGGTTCCTGAGACTGATAGGGCCGGTAGGGAGGCCTTCCTGCTGGATGGAAACCATGACGCTGGTTTTGGTTTTCCCTTCGTAGCAGACCGAGTCCGATTTGTCATGTAGATAGGCAAGAAAGAGACGAATGTTTTCATATATCCTTCTTTCTCTGCGCCTAGAGAGAGCATATCGACTTTCTGTAGTGCCATTGGTTTGCTGTGTTAGTTTAACAGTGGGGGAAAAAAGGGGATCAAGAATAGGAGAATTGGAGGAGGGAGATAAATGATTGGATATGGAGTTGGATGAGGGATGAGATGTGGGGTTTAGGGTATGGGAGTTAATGAAATTAGGGTACTTAGCTCCAGTTTTAAGGTCGAAGTTGGGAATTGAGTTGCTAGCTGGGTTTGGTGGTGTATCAAAAATAGGGACTGGGGCCCGTGAAACCGAAGGAGAAGGCGAGCTGGAAGATAGGTGTTAAGTCAAAAGAGACACGTTGACGTCGGGGCTTGGTTTGGGGTGGAATAGACGGAGTTGGAGTATGGGTAGGAGGCTTAAAATTAGGAAAAATTTTAGTTTTAAAGCTCCAATTGGAGCTGGGTTTGTTTTGAGAAGAGGAGGTGGGTCTTGGCAAATTGGGTTTACTTGCTATCTTGATAGATGGTTTAGGTAAAACGGACTGCTGACTTTATCCTGCTTCTTGGTCGTATTTTCCAACCATTTGCAGACACGCATCTTTCCAAGGTTGAAATTGTTGCTGGCTGGATTATGGAATAGCCATTCGTATTTGGCCGGCATATTGAGCTTGAAGCTGCGCTTACTTCTGTGGTGAGATGTTGGAAGTAAATTACAGTGGCTAATGGTAATGCCATATTTCTTTACGAAGAAATTCGAGATCCAATCAGCATCGGCGTGTGGTGGGGCGCCTTTTATAAGAAGCGTAGTGACCAATTGATTTTTCGAAGCAAGCTTATCAAGTCTACGCTGCCATTCAGAAGGTGTCCAAGTTGAGTTGAAGTGATTGATAAGCCTCCGTGGGGCAGCGATTGGAGGTGTTGACGTAACCGTCCGCAGATGACTTGTATGTGGGGGTGAGTGTGAATCCACTTCAGGTTCCATTAATTCAGCCATTAGCGATGTATTATAGGGAACATTCTGGTAAGGCTGCGGGAAGTTTGGTGGGTCAACGATTTTGCTGTTTATTGTTGCGATGTGATGTTCAATATCGCATACGAGGGATCGAGTCGCAGTAAGTTCATCACTGACATCGTTCACTTTGTCGAAGATAACTTCGAGCATAGGATCGGATTCTTTAGGAGATGGTTGTTTGCGTGACGAGGACTGGAAATGAATGTCAATGTCGTCACGCAGAGAGCTTATCAACTCGCACGTTTTTTGGTTGGATATAACTTGCGTAGAACAGATGGCTTTGATGTCACTTAATACTTTATCCAGGTGACCTAAGGGAGTTTCTTCATTCCTGGATCTCCCAGAGTCTAACTCGATTAGACCAGCAATTTGTTTATCCATATGCCTTACTTTGGATTTTATTAGTTCGGCTGAGGTCTGCACTGAGTTCCGTAACTCTTCAACACTTTTAACACTGCTTTCGATGACCGAAATTTTGTCCGTGATCTTTTTCGCGAGTGCGTCTTGGTAGGAGTCATTGGAATCGCTTAGGCATTTTATTGCCAAAAGAACATGCGAGAGTGAGATACACTTGCACTCATCACAGAAGAAAAGGAGGTTATCAGAGAATTCCTTGATAAACACCGTATTTCTTTTGTTTAACCCGACACAAACGGCATGAAAGGCTTTCCCACAGATGCCCTTGCAAGCTACCCAGTCAGCACTGCAGTCATCGATTACACAATTGGCAATTCCGCAAGACATATTTAATTTAGTTGAGTAGGTCAGTGAGGGTATAAATATTAGGTCGAATTATTGTTTTTATTTATTTATTTTTTTTTTTTTTTTTGTATTGCTTGGTTGCAATTTTATATATTTAGGGGCTTTGCACTGAAAAAAAATGCACAAACAAAAAAAAAATTCGAGAATTCCAGCACTGGGTTTAAGAACCGGAAAATGCAATTTGACGAAAATTAATTAAAGGGAGAACAAGAAAAACACGACTGTCTGGTTTGAGATACTGACTGAAAGTCAGTGTCAGTCACCTTGACACCCAAGAAAGTATTCTTGAGCACATGTTAAGTTTTTCGGGAAATTGGATAAAGAGAGAGAATGAAATATGTTTGGTTTGGTTATTTTGCACCGTGAGTGGAGACTACATTATTAATGTGAATTGACTTGCTGTTGTATTTTAGGCACCATTCATCTCACGAGATCTTATTTGGCTGAAAAAAAAATATAGAATATTTTTCGGGCGCCATTGGTATTTAAAAAAAACAATCCGATTTGGAAGCCAATACACTACCACTTGAGCCACGGCCACCCACAATGTTTCATGCAATAGTTGCGCGAGATATATTTTTAATATAAGAAGGTCTGATTCCGAACTTACAAAAAAATAACAGGCTGTTCACTAATAGCTCTAATCAAATATAAAACCATTCAACTATTAAAAAAAATTATAGCAACTAAAAAACCAGATTACATATTTGAAAAAATTAAATTGGCGACTAATCCAAGAACAATGAAAACAACTCCTCTTAGACATAAGTAGCTATTTACTCGTAATTACAGGCCGACAATTTTATATACATGTAAGTCATCTTTAAATGGACAAATAACGCAACTGCTTTTACTACAGAAGCTTTTAAATCCTATGCGCAAATTTTAATGGAATTCAAATATTCTCATCTATACTCTTATCTAGCTCCTTTTCCTTTCAATCTTTTCTCTATCTCTTAGCTTTTTGTACTTTCCATTTTAACTTCACTTTTAAATATTTTATTTTATTCAATATTTTATCTAATTTATACAACTTTGTAATGTAATATAAGCTTAGCTTGTACAATTTAATATAAGCACACACTTCGAGGTATCCGTTCGGAAGAAATTCCGAAGCGAAAGTCGATTCCGTTCGGAACTACTCGTAAAATTGCGTTCAAAGTATCCGTTTCGTAACAAAATAAATGAGGCATATAAATAATGCGTCCATTTGACATAAACAGCTGTTTTAGTTCCATAACAGTGTGAAAATATTTCTGGTAAATTTAATATATTTATAAAGTAATGGATAGTGTGGCTTTATTTTTTGAAGCAGAGGGCCATAAATAGAAGGACATTGCATGAAAATAAAAGGCGAATTTTAATAGATAATTCAAATATAAATCAACTTTCAGATACAGCGTAAGCATTATAGTTATGGGTACAATTAAATTAGAACAATACAAAATGAAATTGTTGGACGTGGAAGTATTTTTCTGTTCATTTTTATTCCTACATTACCAACGGAATAAACAACAACAAATTATGAATTTTTTACTTTTATTACTTACAATTTTGAAGTCCTTTCCATATTTCATGAAATTTTCCGCAGCAATTCTTAGTCGGAGAACTTCGGAAAAAATTTACCGTGTAGCTGTCAAAAATTGTTTACTTAACGCACCACATCGCAATGAGGTTATGTGCGTTAGATTTAATCGGAGGATGTGTCCGACGAGTGTTTCGAAATGGATACCTCGAACGGAAATTCTCCGATTTCGTACAAATCGGAGAAAATTATCTTCGGAACGGATACCTCGATAGGAGCGAAGTTTATCTGATCTATCATCATCATAAGCGATCGGAACGGAATTTCCTCCGATTTTTACGAATTTCGTATCATGGTATCTGTTCCGATGACCTAATCAGATAAACCTCCGAAAACAAATTTTCTTGTGCGATGTATGACTGCTAAGTGTCAAAATAACAGCAACGCGTCTCAAATTAACGCGATGCATTCCGATGCATGACATGTTTATCTTTCCGATTGTCTCCGATGTCAAAAAAAATGTAACAAAATTTCCGGTACCGCTGAATTTTTAAATTCGTTTAAATTTCGTTTCAAACAAAATGAAATGAATCTTTGAGTAGGCTAAAAATTTTTTTTAACCTGTAAGTAAAAATTATGGAAAAATCATATACGAGTACTTTCACAAAGTAAAATAATTTGGCTTAAGCTGCATCTGAAAGTTCGAAAATATTTGATACATTTTTCAAAAATCTTCTTTTTTCTTTGCTTAATGTTCTCTGTTCATATCTTTCTGCTTTCAAAAATATCGTTACGGTATCCATGATTATTTAACTATTTTGGAGATATTTTATTTTCACAAATTGAATGTCAAATACATGCGTCAGTACGCGTGTATATTTCTTTTACGATTCGGATACCATGAAGCAAATAAATCCTCCGATCGGAGCGATGAAAGGTATGTATGTCTTATGTACAATGAATTCCTCCGCGTGGCAGGCACCTTGACGCGAGCGTTATCTTCAATGACGCCGGTGCAGAGGCTTATGTCGCAAAGACTCAACTGACTACGGTCGGCTGAACTAAGAACTGCCAGACCTGATTCCAGTGGTGGTGTGAGCATATAGAAAACCGTGCAGAAGGATGCAAGGTTGGAGGTCACACCAACTGCAAAGGAGCTCTCTCATGCGCCTTGGCGCGGGCCTGTTATACTTAGATTTAGATTTCATCCATCTCCCTCCTGGTAGGGGAAATGGAAGAAGTGGAACTGCTGGCTAGCGATAGTGAGGTGTTCTAAAGTTCACTAACGAGAGGGGCTTCATCGGTGAGCAGGCTGGTACTCACACCGGTGATACACAGCGCACGACCTCGGTCGAAGGGTATTCCAAGGTATCTGGAGCATCTGTTGCCAGAGCTAACTCCAAGAGGCAAAGAAAGAAAGGCAAGGCTGCGGTGGTGGAAAAAGTGGAAACAGCTGGCTAATCCATTGTGCCTGCCGCCTCTGTCACCGCTGCTAAGAGTGCGAAGACCGCAAACCAAAGGGCAAGGGTTTTGCTACGTAACGCTAGGCGTAAGGTAGTAAAATATGAGGGCTGTGATCCCAGCAGCTTAATAGAATGGGAAAAAGCCGCCTTTGAGAGAGCGAAGACTATTCTGGCTAACAAATAGCTTACTCAACAAGTGGCGAGCAAGGGCAATGATGCAGCAAAGGCGAAAGGGGAAGCCAGTCAGGCGCCCTCTACTTCCTACGTGGCAAAATTAAAAGAGGGGGCTTACGTTTCTGAAAAGAAGGCAAGTTTCAGCAGCAAGAGAAGTAGATCCGACAACGTCGTGGAGCAGAACGCAAAAAAATGTGAAGCCTGTTACTTCGTTTGCATTGCGTCGTTAGCAAAACTACCCATAAGACTACCTGCTCATTGCCGTGATTAACGAGCTGGAGCCTTGCGGTCGTCTAAGAATCGACCAGTGGAAAAACCTTCGAGGAGAAATTCCAAAACGTCCTGTGGAAGGAATTATCACAGGAAATGGGGAACTTGTGGGAATAAGTCTTCTGTGGACTTCCTCAGACGCTTCATTTTGGAAGTATGCGATGCTCGAGAAAGCATCAAGCTAAAATGCATGACGGTGGTAGATTTGGCAAAGTACATTCTGCTGATAACATGGATATGGGTTCCGTGTCCTTACACGAACTCTGAGAAGCTCCTGGGATTACTCCATGTGCAGTATCGGGAACTAAAAGCCGATACATGGAGAGTCCTTAAGACGGGGCCTAGAAGGCAGTATGGTCAGCATTCTCTGCTGTCCCTTCACAGGGACTGCTTATGATAAGCAAATCGAAAAATCGAAAGGTATGGTAAAGTACAGCATGGATAGGTTGATGGTTAAGCCATCGACCAAGGGAAAGGACGAGGAGAAAGAAATCCTAGGAAGACTGATTGGGTCAAGTATACAGAAGTAGTAAATATACACCTGGATGCCCAATCAATCACCTCCGATAATATTGTTAACTTAGATAGGGCGATAGAAAATATTAATAAGGCACTAACAATGACGTTCGAGAAAGCTTGTCCGGCAAACAGAACACCTAAATGGGCTCAACTAAAATGGTGGAATAGGGAGGTAGTTTTAAAATGGAAAGAAGTCAGGAAACTCTACAATAGGGTGAAGCTTTTCAGAAGCGACAGTACATGGAATGAGTACTACGAATGTAAGAAACAATTAAAATACCTAGTAATAAAGTCAAAAAGAGCTTCATGGCAGAAGTACTGCGAATCAATCGCAGTAGCAGACTAGGTTTCGGGGTTGCGCAAAGTGCTTTCAAAGGAAGCGAACATTCCTAGTCACCTCAGGAAAAGTAATGCACTATGCCGTCAGAACCGGGTAAGACAGTTCTGGGTGCCAGGACACTGCGATACTGAAGGAAATGAACAAGCAGACGAGCTTGCAAGAACAGGAGGGCTCCTCGACAATAGTGAACATGCCAATATCAAACCACCTCTGTGCATAGTGAGGGGTTCTATCGAGGAAAAAATCACAAAGACTGTCAACCTAAAGTGGTCAAGTCTTGAAGGACACAGGGTATCCAAGGCTCTTTGGCCGCTTTGCCGTCAAGCAAAAGATCTGGGAAGTTAATAAAATTAAAAAGGGATATGCTTAGGACAATAATAGGAATTCTGACAGGTCACTGTCTTCTGCGGAAACATGCAAAGAGACCCAAAATTGTCAGATACGGATATCTGCAGATTCTGCGGTGATATGCATGCTGTTGAGGACATAACACACATATTGTGTGAATGCGAGGCAATATCGCACAGTCAAAAAAAAGAGTTTAATTGTTGTATTCGTTCTTGTGGCTTTACTTTTGGGTCCTTAGTAGCCGCACACCTTATGTACATTTTGCAACAATTCTCGACATCTTAGCCAATAGAATCGTTCCGTTACCTTCTGAAACGTCTTTTTTAATCCCAAATGGCCTCCTGAGATTCCGTCCTGTATTTCATGGAGCACTTGGCCGACTCGGGACCGTGGCATAATTAGGTCAGGTCTGAAGAGTACCTTGTTGTAATATGTAACCACTTTCTCTTGACCATCATGGACTTGAGAGATCACTGCTCCGACCCCTAGATTGCTAGCGTCTACGTCCACGTTGAATATTTCTCCTGGTGTGGGCTAACTCAAGACGGGGCAGTGCACAGCTGCCGCTTGAGTTCTTGGAATGCTTTTTCACACTCTCCAGACCATCTGAACTGTCGATCTTTTTCCGTTGATGCAGGCGCTTTGATATACGTTGTAAGTCCCTAGAAGGTTATCAGTTTTTGTTTGTCTTTGACAGCAGGCCAACTTTTCACCGCATCGATTTTGTCAGGATCCGTCCAGATATTTTACTTTGGGAAGGAACGAGGTTTAGAACTTAGCATTGCTATTTCATCATGAAAAGAAATATACCCGAACAAGCTTACAAATTATTGAATTTTATTATCAAAATTCATGCTCCTATCCGTATGCGTAGAATGCGTGCAGATGAAAATATTTCTGCTGTATCCGCCAGTGCTAATGAAGACCGCCATTTGTCCTTTCGTCGCCGTTCGCAGCAATTGGGGTTGTGTTTCTCGATTACTTCGATCGCAATACAAGATCTGCCAATGCACACGGGAAAATGTACTGTTTGAGGCGGTTTATGATCCGGTGGAATCATTGGCTTGTACTTTTTCAAAGATGACCGTGAGAACAAGTTAGCGTCAACGGCACCCGCTATCGTTTGATGATTTCGAACTTTTTTCACCCAAAATGCACGAGCTGAAGACGGCGCTACAAGCCACACTGCACGCGAATCGATGGGCCAATTGAGAAATGAATTTGGTGAGCAATTTATCTTTAGTTTTAGAGCGGTGAATTGGCCGGCTAGATCGTGTGATTCGACGCGTTTAGAGACATTTTTATGGGACACGTCAAATCCTTCGTCCATGCCGATAAACCACCGCCAATTGCAGCCATGGAAGACAAAATTACACGAGTTATTAACGTGATACCAGCCAATATGTTCGAAAAAGTTATTCAAAATTGGACTCTCTATATGGACTACTTAAAACGTAGTCGTAGACAACACTAACACGAAATAATCTTTAAAAAGTAAATGGCAAGCATTGATTTATCAACTCAAGTAAAGCTTTTATACACTTTTGCAATTTTGCTGTGTTTTTTTTTTTGACAATTAAAAGACAAACGCTTAAAAAATCACCCATTATAAACATCTAAAATTTCGAAGGACATTAAAATATCTTGAGCAGTATTAAGCAACAAAAATCAAAATAAAGTTAGAATAGATCAATGACTCAAGGCTGCCAGCAAAAGTTACAATGCCCAAAAAATATTATTTAAATTAGAAGCAGAATTCTAGAATTAAACTATATATATATATATATTAATCATCCAATTAATTATACATATATATTAATCATCCAATTTTATTTTTGAATTACTTTTTTACTAAATAAAAAATATGATTTTGAGTGATGGAGATCTTTATTTGAACTTTTACAATTGTTTCTGTTAAGTGGAAAGGGTGATATCCGCCTCTGGCTGCCGCCTGTATTGATACACATTTGTGTATCGCATTTTCCATGATTTTCCGCAAGCTTTCCGGTTATAACTGTTCGCATTCCTGTCAAATATTCTCCATAAGGGCTGCGATGGTATGAGGCTTGTTGGCAGAAACCCGCGACTTCAAGTAGCCCCAAAGAAAGAAGTCGGGCGATCTTTCTGGCCATAACAAATCACCAAAACGTATGATTGCGCTTCCTTCACAATATCCATTGTGGTTGCAGTTCCCTGCTAGAAATGAAGATTTTGCTCA
Organism: Volucella bombylans; assembly: GCA_949129095.1. Classification (NCBI taxonomy): domain Eukaryota; kingdom Metazoa; phylum Arthropoda; class Insecta; order Diptera; family Syrphidae; genus Volucella; species Volucella bombylans. Next base: position 67,862,268 of record OX422142.1, on the reverse strand, counting down.
TTGACGTAACTGCTTAAGTGGAAATGCGCCTCGTCGCTCATGATGATTTTCGACACAAAATCGTCCTCTTCGTTGTTGAGATTGAGGATGGCATTACAGTGATTCGCACGTGACTGACTGTCAGGAAGCATTAACTGATGCACTGTTTGCACTTTGTATGGGAACACGTGTAAGTCTTTCACTAAAATTCGCTGTAGGGTCCGTCTGGTGATGCCCAATTGCGTGGCCCGTCGTCCGGTTGATGTTTCTTCGTTCTCAGCGACATCGGCAGCCACAGCCCCGATATTCTCGGCCGAACGACCAGTCCGGTGGCGTCCACGTCCTGCATCGTCTCCTATGGTTCCACTTTGTTCGAGTCGAATAGCTAAGCGCCAGAATGTTTGCCCAGTTGGCCCGACACGTTTAGGAAATTGACGCCGAAATAACATCGACAAAATTATTGTGATAACCACTTAAATGTGAGCAGCGACATCTAGATTTACAGAGCAGAAGATGTCGATACTCGAAGACCAGAAGATTTTGATACTTGAATATCAAGGTCTCGACCATTGATGACTGGAGAGTGGAAGCGAATTTTCTAGCAAATTGGAAATTGTATGGGACGCTGGATGGCGAGGATTGTTCTCGAAGTATGGCATTCGAGTATAAATACCAGCATCCCCAAGGTATGCAAATCAGTTCTAAAGTTGAATTTGAAGTGTTAATTAGGAGAAGTGATTAAGTGGTTTAAGTAAAGGATAAGAAAAGTATAAGCGGTTGAGAAATTGGATTGTATTGAGAGAAACAATTAAATAGTGAATTTTAACTGTACTGAATAAAGGGATTTGTATTGAAAAGAATAAGTTCTATCATTTGTACCCACACAAATATTTTACCTTATTCCACGCTCTGTTTGTATACTGCAGCTGTCTAGTTCACAAGTGCCAAATATGATTGACGTCGACGCCATTTGCAAAAATTATACCATCTTCCGATAGGGTGATTAACTTTGCGGCACCTTGGAAAGGTTTTTCCAATAGGGTGTTGACAACTTTGAATTTAATTTCTGAACGCACTCTTTCGCTAATCATCAAACTGTCACTGTCAATTTATTAAGTAAACTCAACATTTTCTACCGAAATTCGGAGTCGGTGACTGCAACTTTAAGAGCGTTAACTCCAATTTTCGGTCGTAATTCTCAAGTTTAGCAATAACAAGTTTGGAAAGTGTCGAAAATATCGCTGCCGTTCAGGCTTCCGTAGCAAACCATCCGAATCAGTCAATTCCACTGCGTTCTCAAGAATTGGGCATCGCTAAGACCACATTATGACGTATTTTGCGTAAGGTTCTTAGTTTACACCCATACAATATCAAGCTGACTCAAGAATTGAAGCCGATGGACAATTTGAAGCGACGTACGTTATCCGATTGGGTTCTGGAGAAGATGCGCCAAGATGATGAATTTCATCGCAAAATCATCTTCAGCGACGAAGCTCATTTTTAACTCAATGGGTTCGTCAATAAGCAAAATATGCGTTATTGGTCGGGTGAAAATCCACATGTGCTTCATGAATCACTACTTCATCCACAAAAAATAACTGTTTGGTGCGGTTTGCATGCCGGCGGCGGTATTAGGCCATATTTTTTCGTCGACGATAACGATCGTCACGTTACTGTGAATGGTCAGCGTTATCGCGCCATGATCACCGATTATTTTTGGCCCGAATTAGAAGATATGGACTTGGACGACATGTAGTTTCAACAGGATGATGCCACAAACCACACAGCACACGCTACAATAGATTTATCGAAGATAAGTATTGTGAGCGTGTTATCTCAAGAAATGTGCCAGTCGATTGGCCGCCTCGTTCGTGCGATTTAACGCCGCTTGACTATTTTCATTGGGGCTACGTTAAGACATTGGTTTATGCCAACACGCCGACGACGTTGGAAGAGCTCAGAGCCAACATTGAACGCGAAATAGCGGCCATTTCGGCCAAAATGTGTGGCCGAGTCGTTGAAAATTGGGGCCAACGAATCGACCGCTGCAAACGTTCCCGCGGTGGCCATATGAACGAAGTCGAATTCCATTCATAAATATTTTGATTGTACTTCAAGCCGATAATAAAGTTTTTGAAATATCTCAAATGGTCTGCGTTTTATTTAAAAAAAAGTTGTCAAGTCCCTTTTGGAAAACCATATATATGAAACCTTGATAACTTGAAACTAGTTCCAAGACATTCAGTATTTTTCGGGTACCCTATTCACATAACTCACATCTTGGAAAAGAAAATGAATGAATAACCAGATATTTGATTACTAAGTGAGTATCTCACCCGTTGGCAACAATACATTTAGCTCAGTGTGCTCACATAGAATGGGTACACTACACTGAGTACACCAAATACATTGAGTCCACTCATTTTGAATGAATCCACTCAGTACTTTATTTACGATTGTTAGGGAAATGATATGAAGTAATTTTGTAGGATTACGGCATTGGAAAAGTGTGTTGTTCTTATAAATAAAATCAAATGCAAAGTTTCATATTTTGTTAATAATGTATTACTTTTATTAATTTTTTTTGTTCATTTTTCAAAAAAATATGTAGGTTGTCTTCTAATTCCTTATAAATCTCAGTTTTGTCGATATTTGAATTTAAAAACATAATTTGAATTTACTAGAACTGGGTCAGAACCAATTAAACTACGTTTATCAGAAATTAGTTGCCTAGCTGAGGAAAATATTCCTTCTGAAGCTGCACTACTTGCTGAAGTAGATAAAATTTTGCTGCTGACCTTAAATAGAAGTGGAAATTCAGCTTGATGCAAGTGCCACCATTGCAAAATATTAACGTCTTCATGAAAAACTATATTTGTATTGTCATATGCAGTTTTCAGTTTTTCAGTTTTCAATGCATTTTATTTACTTAATCACTAACTCTTACATACTAACAAAAAATGCTTAAATGCTAGCTTACAATTACTTAACAATCTTATACTAACTTACTGGCCCCACACAGGCACTCTAAGCTAATCTAAATTCTTATATCCATGTATTTCGACTTCATTTACATTTTATTTATAAATGTTTATTTTGTATACTTAGGGCTAAGAAAAAATTGATAACAAAAAGCTTAGCCTATGGATGTAATTTTTTATTTTTTATAAAAACTTAATATCTAACTTAAAATAAACCTTAGTCTACTTAACCTATATACACAATACACACATACAGACACAAAAACATTGTGCACAATAATATACATATATTAGCATATACCTTCATATACTCGTATACCTGTACATGTATATATTTCTTAAATGCTAACCTAAACATATGTACGAGTAAGCTGGCCATCGCTATTTACTGAGCAAATAGATTGGTCAGCTCTGCCTCATTAGTGAGGCTGGTCCGTAATTGACGGAAACGACGACGAAACATCTTCCCCATCATTCAACCACCAGAAATGCTGGTGCTGCCGAACGACATCCCTCTTATCGCGATTCCCCACCGCCCTACTGAACCTGAGGCGATCCACACTGCCGTGCGCGACGTCTCTGTTGTAGTTGAGTCGACTGTCCCCAGCTGTCCGGCTGTCCGAGCGACATGGAAGATTAACGGCACCGCTGATCTATACTGGATCAACCCTATCTGATCTAGGTAGAGGAATGCTTCCGGTAGAACGAAGCCGTCAGAGCGCACACTCTCGTGGTAAAGGTAATTGGGGTAGTAAGCCTCAGATATCAGGTTATTCGTCGAGGTCATTGCTCTTGCAATGTGCCTTCGAGTCAGCTTAATTACGAAGTTGTCCACTCGTATTAGGTTCGCCCTGTTGTAAAGGACCTCATTAGGATAAAATTTTTTGTACTCCGACTCTAGTGTTCTGTACAAGCGAAGACAAGCCCTAAGACAAGCCCTCTCAAACACCCGAGTCTTTTCCATTAAGCTTGCTCGTACATTGAACCACACGGGACAACCAAATACCAGCAGCGGTGTCGAAGGCCTTCTCCAAGTCAACAAGGCAGGCACTAGTGCAACATCAGCAGCAACAACAAAAGCAACAGCAGCAACAACAACAACAGCAGCAGCAGAAGAAGAAGAAGGAGAAGGTGCCTGCCTTGTTGACTTGGAGTAGGCCTTCGACACCGTATGGTTAGAGGGTCTTTTCTATAAGCTGACTAGGCTTGGGATCAGTAAACCACTCTTGTACATTCTTTATAATATGCTAACTAACAGACAGTTCATCGTGAAAAATGGTGATGTGACTTCTGTTGGAATATTTCAAATTAAAAATGGTCTTCAGCAAGGTGCGGTCAATTCGCCGATCCTATTCAACATTTATACAAGCGACTTGATAAGTTCACTTCCTCATACTATTGCGTACGCAGACGATTTGATAGCGTACAGAACAGGTCAAAAAATCGAGGTCATTAATACTCTCTTGCAGCGTGACTTCGATAAGATAAGACGATTTTGCGATGACTGGAAGTTGAAAATCAACTTTCAGAAGTCGGAAACCATTCTCTTTAGGACGCCGTTGTCTGGAGCCTCTAGGGATACCAGAAAAAATTGGCGAAAGTTCTCTATCATTGGACAGTACGGACAACCTCTTGCCTGTCGAAATGTAGTCAGATACCTTGGAATCTGGCTAGATCAGTTTCTGTATTTTGGCAAAAATGTAGATGCTGCTCTGGCCAGAGCTAAAGGTGCTTTTGCCCTTACAAAGAGACTGTTTTATAGCAACCAACTCGATGCGAGGGTAAAGGTAATCTGCTACATGGCCCTTATCAGACCCATGCTGGTATTTGGTTGTCCCGTGTGGTTCAATGTACGAGCAAGCTTAATGGAAAAGATTCGGGTGTTTGAGAGGGCTTGCCTTCGCTTGTACAGAACACCAGAGTCGGAGTACAAAAATTTTTATCCTAATGAGGTCCTTTACAACAGGGCGAACCTAATACGAGTGGACAACTTCGTAATTAAGCTGACTCGAAGGCACATTGCAAGAGCAATAACCTCGACGAATAACCTAATATCTGGGGCTTACTACCCCAATTACCTTTATCACGAGAGTGTGCGCTCTGACGGCTTCGTTCCACCGGAAGCATTCCTCTACCTTGATCAGATAGGGTTGATCCAGGATAGATCAGCTGTCCCGTTAATCTTCCATGTCGCTCGGACAGCTGGGGACAGGCGACTCAACTACAACAGAGACGTCGCACACGGCAGTGTGGATCGTCTCAGGTTCAGTAGGGCGGTGGGGAATCGCGATAAGAGAGATGTCGTTCGGCAGCACCAGCATTTCTGGTGGTTGAATGATGGAGAAGATGTTTTGTCGTCGTTTCCGTCAATTACGGGCCAGCCTCACTCATGAGGCAGAGCTGACCAATATATTTGCTTTGTTAATAGCGATGGCCAGCTTACATAGGTTTAGGTTAGCATTTAAGTAATATATACATATATTAGTCTATACAAAGGTATACACTAATATATGTATATTATTGTGTATAAGATCTATGTGTGCGTATGTGTGTTTTGTGTATGTGGGTTAAGTAGACTAAGGTGTATATTAAGTTTTTATAAAAAAACAAAAAATAAGTCCATATACTACGTTTTTTCTTAACGAATATTTTTTCTTAGCCTTAAGTACAGAAAACAAATATTAGTAAAACAAATGTAAATAAAGTCGAAAGACATAGCTATAAGAATTTAGAGTAGCTTAGAGTGCCTGTGTGGGGCCAGTAAGTTAGTATAAGATTGTTAAGTAATTTTAAGCTAGCATTTAAGCATTTTTTGTTAGTATGTAAGAGTTAGTGATTAAGGAAATAAAATGCTTTAAAACTGAAAAAAACTGAACTTGTAGCAATTTAAATATCGCGGCTCTTCGTTCGATCGTAATCAGTGAATTAACATGGACTATTGGAGAAGCAATAGTCGCTTGCTGTACCGTAGCCCCCCTACCTGACGCCATTTGGGCGTAGGTAATTTGGGACGTGTCGGCTGGTGTTTGAAACCTGACAGGTGAACGTTTGACCTCCACCTTCTGCTGCCGAGCCAGTTTTGCTTTCTTAATGTCAGCGAACTTAGGGCAACCCCGATAGTTTGCGGTGTGTCTCACGTTTCCACACAACACGCACGAAAGCTGCGACCTATCGAATGCTCCGTCAATACCCAGAGCACACTCCTCGGAACTGTGGTTCTTAGCGCACTTCACGCATCGAGGCTGCATTTGGCAGTTCGACGCGGCGTGCCTGAACCTCTGGCAACGAACGAATTGTATAACGCCTACGCTCCTTTAGTCCTGGTAGTCTAGGACATTGATACTCCTTAAACTATCGAGACGGCTTTCGGGACTGAGCTGCACCAGGAAGAACGGCAGACTCCGTTTCTCCTGCCTGGCTCTAGCTGTGGTAAATGGCTTTACCCCCACAAACTTGAGTCCCTCGCACTCCTTCTCTTTGAGCTGTGCCAGGATCTCCTCAGGATCAAAAGTCGGTTCCAACCCCTTCAGCAGCATCGATTGCCGCTGTTCACACTTTGGTGTGAATGAGTAATGCTCCGTCGTCGTTTCCTTTAGGAGCTCTTTCACTTTCGCGTAGCCCTCCACTGTAGTACAGTGGATGGCATGGCGATCGTTCCCCAATCTCTTTATCTTAAAATTACTAATGACCAGCTTGCAAAGGTCTTTGGTTGTATTTACCTCTAATTTATAGGTATTGATAGGAGGCACCTTCTCCTTCTTCTTCTTCTGCTGCTGCTGTTGTTGTTGCTGCTGTTGCTTTTGTTGTTGCTGCTGATGTTGCTGTTTTTGGTAACGTTTTTGCTGCTGCGGTTGTTGCTTTAGTTGCTGCGTTTTTTGCTGCTTTTGCACTTGTTGTGTTTGGTGCTGTTTCTGCGCCCTTTTCTCCTGCAGTGGCTGTTGCTGTTGGGAGCTTGCCTTAACTCCCTGATCCTTTTGCCTTCTAGCGATTTGCCTAGGTTTAATAGCAAGCACCTCTTTTTGAAGTTGCTGGATGCTGCTATTAATGGCATTCAGTTCTTCATCTTCGTCTTCCGACTCAGAAGTTGTCAACGATGCAAAGCTGTTATTACTCGCTTTGTCATGAGTCACTCTATCAGAGACGTATTCGCCTTCCGTCTCGTGACGTCTTGGTTTTTGCGCTGCTATTACTGTCGCAAACGTTGACGCTTCCCCCAATTCACTACTTAGCAGCATTTCGTTAGAGGGGCAAAGAGAGGGGCGTTTTGCTAAGTTCGATGATCCACTTTTCTTCCTCCGTTTAATTGATCTTTCACTCGCCACTGTTATTACTGTGCCGACCACTAATCCCACAATGGGGATAACGGGACGGTCTTTGTCACTCATCACTATTTAGTATTTGTATCCACGTCACTAATTTTATTATTTATTTTCAACTAAATAATAATATCAATTAAATAAATGCCGTCCACGGGTAGGGAATGAACCCGCACAATTTGAAATATTAAAATTTCGCGTCCGCGCACTATTGCACTACACAAGCCGTGCTTTTGAGAATTTGTGTGTTAATTATATAATAATTTACAGAATTCGTTGAAGAAAAGCTGAAACAGGTCTGTATACTAACGTGGTCTGTGAACGACTCGAGTATTTTCATATGCGCATAGTTCGTTATTCACTTTATCAGTAGAATTTACCACTTTCGCAGGTTAGATAAAATCTTCAAACAAATTTTTTTCATCTAATAAAAGACTATGCAACTCTTCATTTAACAATCGGTCTTGATCTTCGTGTTCTGGTATTTCATTGGCATAACTTTGCATAAGGCCTTTACAGTCGTCTTTAATAAATTTTTGTTCAGCTTCGTTAAATTGAATTAATTTATTTGCGGAAGGAAACAAAAACAGGACTATTTTATGAATTATAGTTAAATTTTGTAGCACAATTGAATCTAAAAGAGAGTTTAATTTTGTTTTTAAAATTTTAATAACATCTAAGTCTTCCAAATTAATGACACATAGCTTTTTTAAAAGATGAATATTTACGATTGTTAATTCGCCTTCTAATTTTTTTGATGTTTCTTCAAAGAGTCTTAAAATTCTGATCATAGCACTTACACAATTTAAATTTATACTGTTTACTCTCTGTATTTCATTCCTTTCATTTAATATACTAGTAATTTCCGCGCAGTTTTTTTTCTATGGATTCAAATAAATAAAAAAATGTGTTCCACCGTGTGCAAAAGTAACTTTTTAGAGAGGTTTTCAAACTAGAGTTAATGCCTGATTGACTAGGTCTCCTGGTTTGTTGAATTTACTGCTTTTGTTGGTCGAAATTACTTCTAAAACTGTATATCCCTAATTCTTTTAAATGGTTTTCCAATAGGGACTTGACAGTTTGAATTTAATTTGTGAACGCACTCTTTCACTAATCGCCAAACTGTCACTGTCAATTTATTGAGTAAACTCAACTTTTTCATCATGGTAAAGTACACGAACGAGCAACGTCTGTAAATTATAAAAATTTTCTACCGAAATTCGGAGTCGGCGACTGCAACTTTAAGAGCGTTAACTCCAATTTTCGGTCGTAATTCTCGCCCTAGTAGACAGGCAATAACAAGTTTAGTGCAAAAATTTGAGTCTGCCTATTCGTTGTGTGATGTTGCTGTGTCAGTGAGACAACGGGTTGGTCGAAGTGTCGAAAATATCGCTGCCGTTTAGGCGTCGGTAGCAAACGATTTAAATCAGTGAATTCCACGGCGTTCTCAAGAATTGGGCATCACTCAGATCACATTATGGCGTATTTTGCGTAAGGATCTTGGTTTACAAGATCAAGCTGACCCAAGAATTGAAGCCGATGGACCATTTGAAGCGACGTACATTCTCCGATTGGGTTCTGGAGAAGATGCGCCAAGATGATGAATTTCATCGCAAAATTATCTTCAGTGACGAAGCTCATTTTTGGCTCAATTGGTTCGTCAATAAGCAAAATATGCGCTATTAGTCGGGTGAGAATCCACATGTGCTTCATGAATCACCACTTCATCCACAAAAAAATAACTGTTTGGTGCGGTTTTCATGCCGGCGGCGTTATTGGGCCATATTTTTTCTTCGACGATAACGATCGTCACGTTACTGTGAATGGTCAGCGTTATCGCGCCATGATCACCGATTATTTTTGACCCGAATTGGAAGATATGGACTTGGACGACATGTGGTTTCAACAGGATGGTGCCACAAGCCACACAGCACACGCTACAGTCGATTTATTGAAGAGTAAGTATTGTGAGTAAGAGTAAGTCGATTGGCCGCCTCGTTCGTGCGATTTAACGTCGCTTGACTATTTTCTGTGGAGCTACGTTAAGTCATTGGTTTATGCCGTCACGCCGACGACGATGGAAGAGCTCAGAAGCAACATTGAACTCGACATAGCGGCCGTTTCGGCCGAAATGTGTGGCCGAGTCGTTGAAAATTGGGTCCAACGAATCGACCGCTGCAAACGTTCCCGCGGTGGCCATATGAACGAAGTCGAGTTCCATTCTTAAAAGTTTTGATTGTACTTCAAGTCGATAATAAAGTTTTTGAAATATCTCAAATGGTTTGCGTTTTATTTAAAAAAAAAGTTGCCAAGTCCTTATTGGAAAACCCTATATAAAAGAAAATACTTATAATTATAATCACTGATTTTATTTATAATTGCATCAATGGAAAAAATACTTTTAAAGTTTTTATAGAAATCAAAAAATATTAGTCATATATCGTAGAAAAGCTAGTGGTTCAAAGTACTCGTAGAAGTACCAGTTCTAAAGTGAGAACCATAATCAACATTCGGCTGACATGCACGCATATGCAAACACACGAATACACTCAATCTTATGATGCAAACTATAATAAGCCCAGCGTCGATTCGTTAAATATTGATTCACTTTTGCAAACATTAACAAACATAAGAGAGAGCGCTCTCATTCGCTCATTGCATATGCGAATCTGACAGTTGTCGTGATTATGGCTAAAAAAAAAATTAAAATACATAGTAAAAACAATGGCTGAATACGAGTTTGTGCACCTTTTAGTTGATAATGTGCGGAAAAATAGGTGCCTTTTTAACAAAAAGGATGTATGTCATGCCTTTTATGCTTTTACTTCAATAAATTTAGAAAGGAAAAGGTATGGGAAGAAATTGGAAAAGAAACGGGCAAATCATGTAAGTTAATTCAATTAAACATACGAGTATATTGTGGTTTAATCTTTCTTTGTTCAGCGGCAGAATGCAAGAGTAAATGGAAATCTCTTCGAGAAAGATTTTCACGGGAGTTGAGGAAGCAGGATATGCCTTCCGGCAGTGGAGCACCAGCTGAAGTGGAGTGGGAATTGTTTGAAGAGTTGTCATTTTTAAGAGACTCAATGAAGCCTCGCCGGTAAGGATCTTTCATTTCCAATGTTATGAAAGGTAATACACTATAGATATTTGTTTTATTTCATAACAAGATGCAACGAATCAACAGAACCTGAAGATACTTCAACTTCAGCAAATGACAGCAGCGTACCTTTTGCCGATGGATATTGGGATGACGCAATCGAGTACTGTCCTGCATTGTCAACCCCCCTGAAGAGAAGGAAAGTGGAGTTAGATGGGTTGATGGACCAGTTGGGCAACGTCATCCAAAAGTTGGGAGACCATCTTACACAGCCGATGGTAGTTATTCTAACGACGGATGACGATGCGCTGTATCTACAGACACTGCACTCCCATATGAACTATTTGCGAGTTGCAGCCAAAGACCAGTTCAAAGGTGAAATGTTTGCGAGGGTGTTACAGCTAAGAAGCGAAAATCAGCTTAAATAAAATGAAAAATTTATGTGAGGTATAGCATTGCTATGTATTAAAAAGTATAAATTAAATTAAAATATCATTATTTATTAAAACGTGTTGTCAATTATTATAAAAGTAATCGCGAATTCCTTTTCGAATTCTTGTTGATGTTTTGCCACCACATTGGTGTGTATTAGCAGATGGGTTGATTGATGCCAATGTCGTACCCACTTCACTTCGCCACAATCCATCATGCACTTGGCCGTTGGAGTCCTCCCAGTCGGTGTATTTGCTGGGACAATATGATGCTGCATTACGTTTATTGAGCATTATAAAATTATGTAGTGCTCTAGAAGCTAGCACTATTTTCTCCGCGTTTTCAGGCAACATAGGTAAAGTCTTCAGCAAAATACGCCAACGAGAGACTAAAATGCCGAAAGAGTTTTCAATTGCCCGGCGAGCTCTGTAGAGCCTTTTATTAAAATGTTCTTCTTTTGGTGGCAGCAATGTTCCGGAATACGGTCGCATCAGGTTACTTGAAAGGGGGAAAGCAGCATCAGCTACAAAGTAGCACGGAACCAATTGTGCAGTGTTTGGCAAGTTTCTTGATTCAGGAATAGGAAGCTTATTTTCCAACAGTCTCTTTTCGAAACGACTGATATGAAAGATTCCTACATAAAATGAAGACATAACATTATTATTCGTTTTACAAGGAGGAATTAATTCGATATGCATTCTTTACCTCCGTCACTTTGGCTACCATAAGCTCCAACGTCAACATTTGTGAAACAATATTTCGCATCACATACTGCCATTAGCACTATGCTGAAGTGTTTCTTATAGGGAAAAAAAACTGGCTTCCGCTATTGGGTGGGCATCTGATGGCAATATGTTTTCCATCAATTGACCCACGCAATTGGGCATATTCCAAAGTTCCCAAAAATCATTGCAAATCTCTTTGTAGTATTCGGAATTGGGTTCACTCACGTAGATGGGATGCAAGGCTCTCCACAGTACCTCTGAAGTCTGGAAAATTATTTGGAGTACAGTTTCCTTCCCTAATTTGAAGGACCAAGCCAAAGTTTGTAGAGAACTTCCTTGGGACAAATACCTTAAATAAAATTGTAGTCATTGAGTTTTGTTCTTTGATAATAACACTTACAATAAACGTACCGCCAGGCAGCATTCTGGACTGATAGGCTCCTTCAGAGAAGTTTTAACCAGGAGTGGAGCAATTAAAGTTAATAGTTCGTAGTACAGTTCTCTATCCATTCGCGTATATATAAAAAATTGACCACTGTCCATTTCCTTATTTTTTGGAAGGTAACAGCAAAAAAGCCATTCCTCTTCCTGTCGCGATTTATTCGGCGCACACTGCAAGATCGTTATAAGATATCATTAATTTTTTTTAACACGCACAAACCTTCCAACACAGTATGTAACATTTGTAGATTTTTATAAATTGAATTGATGTAGATGGCGCTTCACGCACACTTTCTGCCACAGCAGCAATATTCTCGGGTGTACGCACTGTTTTTGGCTTTTCACGCTTTGGTTTATCGATGAGGATGCCAGTTTCTTTCACTTTTTTCACAAGATAACGAACATATGGAGCTGACGGTGCTTCTCTTCTTCCAAAATCCGTACGCAATTTTCGCACACATTCTGCAACATTACCATGATTTTCAAAGTAATGTCGTAATATTTCCCAGCGTTGTTCAAGCGTATACACAACCATATTCGTTCAGCGGTAGGATAAAACTAATTATCTGTCAAATCAAACATGAGCTAAGTGTTACCATTCACGAAATAAGCACTAGTTGAAAAAAAAAAACGTTAGATGGCGGACCCTTTATATTTTAAACTTTCTGCTACTATCCATTTTGAACGCGAAAAAAAAGCAACCACCAACAATGTAAGAAAAAAAAGTAATTGATTTGACAGATAGATATGCACGCAAAAGTATTATGGTCATCGGCTGGAATTGACAGAACATAGGGTAGCATTTCGTTCGGTTATGACATTAGCTTATGCTTCCCAATGTTGATTATGGTTGGCCCTTAAGTCTCAAGTTAAGGTAGAATTTAAAATACATATATGTATGGGTGTAATAAAATAAAATATTTTAATATATTAACGAAAGCAACACTTTGAATTGTATTCACCACACGGCAGAATGCGCTTTCACAGCCATTCCGACATGTGATAAGTTTTGCTCCTTATGAGAAGAAAATGTCGTATTCATAACTTTTATCTGTAGATTTAGGTATAATTAGATTTTAAAGAGGAAAGCTCCATTCGCAGCTCACCGAATTACGAATAAGCTGATTGCGAACAAATCATTTTGGTACATTAGACAGGCAATTGACACTTTTACTATCAAAAAAGCACAGAGCTCAATTTATCTGTGGATTAATAAAAATTAAACAGAAATTCAAATAATTTTTGCGAAGAAATCAACGATTCGCTTATAAAGGGTCCGCCATCTAACGTTTTTTTTTTTCAACTAGTGCTTATTTTGTGAATGGTAACACTTAGCTCATGTTTGATTTGACAGATAATTAGTTTTATTTTTCCGGTTAATAATGGAGAATAATTTCATTCAAATGGCTGCCTCGGCTGGAAATGCAGTAGCCTACACGATCGGCCCAATTTTTAAGCACATTATCGATTGTGTGCAGCTGTATTTCACCAATGGCTTCACGAATATTGTCATTTAAAGCGTCAATTGTCTCTGGCTTGGCGGCGTAACACTTATCTTTTACGGCACCCCACAAATAATAGTCCAACGGTGTCAAATCGCAGCTCCGATGTGGCCAAACGACATCAGCTCTGCGGCTGATAATGCGATCTTCAAAAATAGGGCGCAAAACATCGAGTGTAGCTTCGGCTGTGTGGCACGTAGCGCCGTCCTGTTAAAACCAAATGTTGCTAATATCCTCCTCCTCAATTTTTGTGAACAAAAATTCGTTCAACATGGCCCGATATCGCCATTGACTGTAACGGCAACTCCTTGCTCATTTTCGAAGAAAAATGGCCCAATTATCCCTCTGGACCAAAATCCGCACCAAACAGTGACTCGTTTTGGGTGTATCGGCTTTTCAATGTATGCGTGCGGGTTTTCTGTGCCCCAAATGCGACAAGTTTGCTTGTTTACATACCCGCCAAGATCAAAATGAACTTCATCTGAAAAGATGATTTTTTTGGCAAAATCAGCATCTTCTCTAAGTCGATCGCAGGCAATTTTTTCCAGCGTTGTTCAAGCGTATACACAACCATATTCGTTCAGCGGAAGGATAAAACTGATTACCTGTCAAATCAGACATGAGCTAAGTGTTACCATTCACGAAATAAGCTCTAGTTGAAAAAAAAACGTTAGATGGCGGACCCTTTATTTCCACGAATAAGCGAACTGTCAAATTTTACTAGCAATCCACAAATGTGGAACCTAAGTTTGACTAAGTTAGTTCTGCAGAAAATCTGCAACTAATGTATCATAGTTCTTGTTAGTATGACTTTTTGAAAACACCCATAAACGATAGTTTTGACTTTATATATATAAACAAGAAATAAAATTTGTTGTTAGTATATAAAATATGTTAGATCAACTTAATCAATCCATTATTTAATTATGAAAACGTATTTTATACGATATTGAAAATACAAAAGCTATCATGCAATAACTTGTATATGTCAAAATTCATATAAAATAAGAAGGATAGTAAAATAAAACAAACACTCTAATTTATAACGTTGCGGACATAGTCGTTTTATTTAAATCCGTATTTTTAAGGACCTGTTCAGGTAATTAAGACTTATTTGAGAGAATAAAGATTGATTATATTTAAATTACCTTCATGTGTTTTGCAAATACTACATATATATATGTATATGTAGTATTTATATATATATATATATATATATATATATATGTAGTATTTATATATATATATATATATATATATATATATATGTAGTATTTGCAAAACACATGAAGGTAATTTAAATATAATCAATCTTTATTCTCTCAAATAAGTCTTAATTACCTGAACAGGTCCTTAAAAATACGGATTTAAATAAAACGACTATGTCCGCAACGTTATAAATTAGAGTATTTATATATATATATATATATATATATATATGTAGTATTTATATATATATATATATATATATATATATATATATATATATGTAGTATTTGCAAAACACATGAAGGTAATTTAAATATAATCAATCTTTATTCTCTCAAATAAGTCTTAATTACCTGAACAGGTCCTTAAAAATACGGATTTAAATAAAACGACTATGTCCGCAACGTTATAAATTAGAGTGTTTGTTTTATTTTACTATCCTTCTTATTTTATATGAATTTTGACATATACAAGTTATTGCATGATAGCTTTTGTATTTTCAATATCGTATAAAATACGTTTTCATAATTAAATAATGGATTGATTAAGTTGATCTAACATATTTTATATACTAACAACAAATTTTATTTCTTGTTTTAATCAGAAACAATAGCACCGCCATTTGTATCCGAGTTTATTCGAGCGGTTGTGACGTGCGGTAGCTGCCGTGAATATTTATATTTTAAAATTCGAGTGTTTTGTTCAGTTTAAATATTAAATTTGTGTATTTTCAAGTATTTCAGGTGACTGATATAATTTAAATTGTATTATTTTTTTTGATTTTATAATGTTATGTGGTGATTTCTCGGGGGTTTCGTCCCATTCATATATATCCTTGTGTATGTTTGTGTGTTGTATTTTATTGCCGTCATTGGGCTGTTTCTGTTTTATTTCTTGCGTGAGTTTTGGCTTAAGTACATTGAGTGAATATATGAACATTTTGAATAAGCGAATGAATTTATTTGTTATGATTGACTGATACGTATGATTTGTGTTTGAATGGAATGAATGGACTGTGTGTGTAAGGTATGTATTAGATTGGAATGATTTGAGGGGCATGTGTGGATTTATTTTGAGTGGGATAAATGGACTGTATGTTGTGTGTTGAGTAGGTTGTAATTGTTTTAAATTTTTATTTTTTTAAATAATTGATTATTTTGCTGATTATTTGTTTTGATGGTAATTAGTTGTGTCGCAAGTTTTTCGTTTTTGACTACTCGTTTCAAATGATGTTTTACTGATTTTACCCCTGCTTCCCAGAGTCCTCCAAAATGAGGGGAAACAGTACCCAAATTCGCTAAGGTTTCGGCGATATTTTTCCAATCGTGAGCGGCATCTTTCATCATTCGCCGAAGTTCGGCATTCGCTCCAATAAAATTGGTCCCGCAATCGCTGAAGACGCGGGAGTAAATACCGCGACGTGCAGTAAATCGTCGGAAAGCTGCTAGAAAAGCTTACGTCGTCATGTCAGAGACGAGTTAAAAGTGAATGGCTTTGTTAACGAGGCAAATGAGGACGGCGAAGTAGTCCTTAAGTGTTTTGGCTCTACATCCCTACCACGTCTTCACTTCAACTGGTCCTGCATAGTCGGTGTTGCTGAATGGTCAAGCAATCCGAACCCGCGATGATGGTAAGCTTCCCATGATTTGATGCATCGGCATAACCTAAAACCGGAAACATATGACACAGCGATGAATATGCTTTTTTACTCTTATATACGCTAGGTTTGATCGTGTGCATGCCGTATGATTAAATTTGTGAATGCATGGTTGATTGTTTGTTTTGTGTGATATGGAATGAGTACCTTTTGCACACTACCCCTGAAGCGTAGAATGCTTTCGTTGTCATAAAACGCATTTAGTGATTTAAGATCTCGCGTGATAGTCGTGGACTTCCTGGAAATATGTCCTTCTGTATAGTTTTTATTGCATTTGTGGTGGCTTTTTGGAATTCTTCGGGATCAAGCGGATCTAAATTCCTTGACACTTTCTTTGTTTTGATATTTTTCAGGAATCGGAGACAGTAGGCCACCACTCTTATAAACCTTGATAAATCGCAGTAGGTTATTAACAGTTCCCCTATGATATCGTTGGTTGTCTTCAGAATGCAATAGTTTCCGACGGTTCTTTTCTCTTCCTCCATTTCTAATAAAAGTGGTTGTTTTTAAACCGAAGGAGCATGCCACCACAAATCTGGTGCTCCTAGAGTAGAAAGTGATATACCTCGAGACGCGAGATCAGCTGGGTTGTCTTGTGTGAGGATGTGTCTCCACATACCACAATCAGTTAGCCTTTGAATTCCTGAATCTCGGTTACTAACAAAGGTCGACCATCTTGTTGGAGCTGAATGTATCCAAGCTAGGGTGATCGTGGAGTCAGACCAGGCGTATAGATTTACCTGTGGCAGGTTTAATACGTTTGCAACGTATGGAAGCAAAGAGGCCAAAATGACTGCTCCACATAAATCGAATCGTGGAATACTTACTGTCTTGGGTGAGGAAACTTTTGTTTTCGACAGTAAAAGGTTCATTTCTGTTTGGCCTTGGTTGTTTAAGACCCGAATATATACGGCGGCTCCGTAGGCTTTGGTCGAGGCATCACAGAAGCCGAGTAATTGTACAGCTTTTATGGTACGGTCTGTATTGAGCCATCAGTTGATTTTTGAATTAAGTGCAATTCCCTTTGATACTCTTTCCATTATGATACTCTTTCATTCCAGTCCGTCCCATTTTTCCACAGCTCCTGCATTATTATCTTTTCCCTAAACACGCAGGGTGAGATCCAACCTAGTGGGTCGAAGAGTTTTGTGATAGCAGAAAGCACTGCCCGTTTTGTGTCTTCTGTGTCTGTGTATCTGGCTTTTGGAAATTTTGGAACGAAAAGGAGTCCGACTTTGAAAACCAACGAATACCCAAGGTTTTTACTTGAATTGCTGGTAAAAAGGGTAGCTCAAAGTTGATTTCCATATCGTTTTCAGGAATGTCTTCTAAGAGTTTTTCGTGATTACCCGTCCATTTACGAAGATTAAATCCTGCGGATAGAAGCAATCGTCGAATTTCATTCCGCTTTTGTAAGGCATCAGTCAGGGTATCTGCTCCGGTAATAAGGTCGTCAACGAACATATCTTCCTGAACAGCCTTGGCTCCCACTGGGTATCTCTCTGCTTCATCGTCTGCAACCTTGTCAAGCACTCGTATGCCTAAATATGGTGCGCATGCTGTGCCAAAGGTGACTATTTTAAGCCTGTATGCTTTCAGTGGCTGCTGTTTACTATCCCGCCAAAATATGAGTTGGCAATTGCTATCTGCCGCTGGTATTAACATTTGTTGGTACATCTTCTCGACGTCGGCAGTGAAGGTATATCGATGCTCTCTCCATCTTAATATGACATCGATAATGCTTTTTTGTAACTTAGGACCAACCATCAAGTGCTCGCTAAGGACGTGCCGTCCGAAGTCTTCAACGCTGCATCAAACACAACTCGCAGTTTTGTGGTGGAGCTTGAGTCTTTAATGACACCATGGTGTTGCAAAAAAAAATGTTGCAAGGTAAGTGCCGTTAAATAAATCTACCTCCTCCACGTGATCCATGGTAATATATTCTAACATACACCTTTTATATCCTACCTTTAGTTTCGGATCCTTCTGAAAACGACGTTCTAATTGGGTAAAGCGTCGTAAAGCATCTTCCCTGCATGAACCTAACGCTGGTTGTACTCCATCTTTGAAGGGTATGGACACTTGATACCGTCCATTTTTTAGTCAGGTTGTGTGGGTTCGGAAGTGCTGTTCACAAGCATTGTCTTCTTCCGAAACCATAATTTTAAACGGAGCTTCTTCTGCCTCTCAGAATCTTCGTATCACAGTGTCCACATCAAGCTGTAAAGCGAAGCTTTTAAGGAGTTGTGTGGACCAATCTGGAATTCTCCCGAACACAATCCATCCAAATTGGGTTTTTTAAGGACAACGGCGTTGTTTTGATCACTTCTAAGGATGTCCGGTAGAATAATGTCGTTTCGCTTCTCAGAAGTATATCGATTTTAGCTGGATTGAAAAATGCGGGATCTGCTAAAAGAAGAAGTGACTGAAAAATAGAGGCTTTAGTGGCACTTTCAAATGTCGAATATTTAAATCGAAGAGTTACGTCGACATAATATTTGCTTATGCCACTGCTGAGCTTTCCTAACCCGGATATCTGGACGGACGTTCTACGCCTTGGCAATCGTAGTAACTGTGCTTCTGATTCAGTTATGAAAGTTGCCTCAGAACCTGGATCAACAAGTGCACGTAGATCATGGCACCTGCAATCAGCTGAGACCACCTTAACTATGCCTGTTGCTAGCAAGACTTAGTACGCCTGATGTTGCTTTGCAAAAAGTGTTCCGTGAATGCGATGTGTGCGGCTGGTCGATGGGTCTACAAACGAACTCTGAGGTACCTGAGTTCAGCTGTGTTTCCTTACTTGTGGTGCCCATTAGATTGCAAGTTTCGGTAAGTACTTGCGAACATGATTGAGTTGTTTGATCTTCTTTGAAATTTTGTTTTAAATGTAGTAATGGGTGGTATCGCTGCTGTTAAGAGTAGCAGTTCTTTGAGCTTGGACAATCTCAAGTTGGGTGGCTGTACGCGAGACAGTTCTCACACACTTTCAATCGGTGCACGGTTTGCCACTTGTGTATTGTGTCCAACCGAAGAAATTTGCTGCATTTCCTTAAGGTGTGCCTTCCGTGATGACACACTTTGCATTGGAACTGCTCCCTCATCTGGGTATCAGCATGAAATACTTTGGCTTGTTGACTAAACTTCGTATTTGGATTCGATCACAAAAAAGGCTACTGGTCAACTGCTTCAAGCGTCCTAAAACGTGCTTATAGAAATCCGTTAAGTCCTTTCTGCTTGGAAGTTCCGTAGAATTGCCCAACTTTTCTTCCCATAAATGCTTCGTTGAACATGATAGTTTTTGGAAAAGGATATAGATGAGAATAACATCCCAGTGGTTTACTGGCACTCCCAGGTTTTTTAATGCATGAAAGCATTCTTGAGATGTATCAAGCATAGACCTTAACCCACTGGTAGACTCCTTCGTTAAAGATGGTTGGCTGAAAAAAAAGATTTAACTGGGCTTTGACTAGGAACCGCTTATGGTCATACCTCGCCTTCAACAAGTCCCATGCCATGATATAGTTTTCTGCTTCGAGACCTAAATGCTGTATGAGAGTTTTGCGTTCCCACTAATTGAGGATTTTAAATGGTGTAGTTTCTGAATGTCGCTCAGGTGAGTATTTGTATGAATTAATGATGTAAATACATATATCATAAAATGAACGCCATTTCGTATAGCAGTATAGCATCCAGAGAACTTTAAAATATTTATTTTTGGGAGGCGAAGATCCCCACTAGTCCCAGCTGCAGCTGACGATGTGTTGATCGTCTCTGTAGGCGCCTTTGCGGTTAATGCACTCTAGTCGACATAGTGAGTTAAAATGGATTAAGGTAGTTAAATAAACGTATATTATATGTAAATTTATTGAATGTATATTAGAAATATAGAATGTATATTAGATATTGTATGTATATATGTGTATATGACAATTAATTTAGTTTAAATCATAAAATTCGTAATTTAACCTGGATTTGATACACACTTTTGTTATATATATATTTATATATGTACGAGTAGATGCACGTGTCCACTAATGAATATCTTTTGAATTTTATTAATTTACATCTATTGCATTGAAGTATATATGTATGTTTGTAGTATTAAATTGAAAGCAATTTAGAGTTGCTTGCAACTATATTATATTAGAAATATATATCAAGACCTACTTGGTCGAATCTTGAGTGCATAGTGTTACGACGCAGCGCGATATTCCCGATTTGCACAATCCATTGTTGAATATGTTTGTCTTTTATGTGTTGTTTAATTGTCCAAGTCCACAAATGGGAAACAATTTAAACCCTTGTACGTAGTATATATATGCACTCTGTATATGGTTATATGTATGTTGCACTTCGTTCATACACTTAAATTTACATAAGCTTTGTTCAGTGAGGCTGTTCCGGACTGTTCCGAGCAGAAAAGTACAAGCTTTCCTGTTAAGTGAGGCTGTTCCACTCTGTGCGGAACAGAAAATCTTACACCTACTTTTGAAGTAGAACACAATTGTGAAAAATGTCAAAATCAGCTGTGCTGTACTTTTCTGTTCTCATTTGATTTGATGTTTTTCACAAATCTGTGCTGTTCTGTTCTAGTTTTTCCTCACTGAACAAAGATATAATTGTACTCAAAACTGTCCATTTTTTAAAATTCAAATTCCAAATCTGTTGGATGGCTTTTGAACTTAGTACATATGTATGTATGTAAGGGTAGTTCTCAGCTATTGGGGCAAAATCATTTTTATCTTATATTAACATGCTTTTTCAATAAATTAGCTCAAAAAACACTTATGTAGAAAATTTGACGATTTTACGAGCAACCTGGGGAAAATGTATGTCAGGGGAATGACGGCATTTACAGGGAAGTGATAAATTGAACAGGGTTGTGAGTTGTGACGTTTTTATTGTGAAATATCAATAAACTAATACAAAATTATAAACAATAAAATCAAAAAAAAAAAAAAAAACCATAAATAACAGAATAATGCAGAACATAATAATTGCTCTTCTCAACAAATAAAAAAATCATACCGCTTCACACAGTAGTTTTTCACTAGAATCACTAATAATTACTAAAAAAAATTGTCTTTTAAACAGAAAATAAATAACAAAAATATATATGATAATATAGATCATCAGGAGCAAAGTGACTTCACTTTTCGAAAACGTCAACGAATGTTTTAAACTTGTAGCACAGATAATAAATCTATACAGATGTCTCATTCATATGGGAAGTTTTGTCCTATGAAAATGAAATCGAACTAAAAAAAGAGCTTTTTTAAAAAGCTGCAAGTTTTTACAAAGAGCAGAAAAATCATTTTATTATTTTTCGCTCTTGCCACTTGTCATTCACACACGCAAAGTCGTTTATCTCCTATCGCACTCCTATGCAAAAACAATACGTGAACAAAAGAAATAAATAAAAAAAACAAACGTTGCCCAGCATAACCGGTTTACTTGGGTTTATGTACATGTGCTTGTTATTTTGTTTGTAACTTATGTTATGCAATGTAAAACGATCATGAGATCGTTGGTCCCCGATATAGACGTGCAGGAGGGGGTGGGTATGACGTTGCACCACACTATAAAAGTGGTTGATATTTGAAGCACGAGGTGTTAAGGGCTAATACATGTTATGGGGTTGAAGATATACATATGTACATGAGCGCTAGAGCAATTTCCCGATTTTAATTTTTGTCAAATTTTGTGCTCAGGACATTTGATAGATTTCCAAGCATTGAGCAACATCGAACTTATTCGGAAAATGTATATTTACGAGTACATATTTGCTCCCTTTTCTTTCAAGTTATGTAAAAGTGAGTTTTTAAAACTGTACGCAAAATATTTGTATATAAAATCGAAAATCTTCAATTCCAAGACTCAGGGACAACGCAGTAATGTACGGCTGAATATTTGGTACTTCGAACAAGTGGAATGGAATCTCAACCAACTTGAAGTGTCGCACCGCTGGAAACAGCTGGCGAAAGATCGCGCCAGGTGGAAAGGCTTGTTGGTTGAGGTCCTGCTCCACCCCGGACTGTAGCGCCACCTAAGTAAGTAAGGAAAATATTGGAAACATTTTTCCGACAGCCATGAATGAGCCATATTTTAACTAGCAAAATCAATACTATAGGTATAGAGAAGTAGAGACTTTGGATCCAATTTGTTAAACCAGTCTGAAGTAGCACCGGTTGCCAATGTTTATTCTGGCCGTAATCTTCGACAAGGTGTCATTTGTTCAGTTTGCATTAACCCAGAGGAAGAGGAACTCCTCTAAAGTAATGAGCATTTACAGTGACAAATTGAACGATTTGGTAGATGACGGGGTTATCTTTGCTCGAAAAAATATACCTTACAATGGCAGTAGATTTTGGCCACCCTGAAGTGTCTATATCAATGACGTGTCCCAACAGCTGGGCAGTGCTGTGCCTATACTTGACTGCGGTTACATAATACGAGTATTTTAATATGAGATTGAAAAAAAACATATTATGAGAGCGTATATATTTGCCGGAATCCGGTGGAGGTTTGGAAAAATTCTGAGGTTTTGTTTCCAAGCTGTAAGGCGCATCGCAAATTTTCTAGTATGATACGACACAATCGGATAAGTTTTCTTGGGACCCCGAATTAGGCCATCGCATTATGAAGCCTAGTACAATGGAGGCTGTCATAAGCATAGGTGGTAGGTATTGACTTGGAACTGGCTAATTCTTTGCAAGATTTTCCAGGACGGAAGTCACACTGCTTTCGGTACATTTTTGTGGACCGAAGAGGTCTTACGCATTCACACAGTACACTGAATAGAATCATAATGCCGACATTAGGCAAACAGATCCTTCAGAAGCGGGCGTTATCCATCGTCATCCTGGACAGACGGACGAGTTTGGCAGGGATGTCAAGACTAGACATTGCTCTATATAGCTCGTCTCTATAAATGCTGTCACAGGCAGCCTTAAAATCGGTAAGCAGGTGGTGGCTATCGATCTGGACTTCTTGGGTTTTCTCCAGGATCTGACGGAGTGTGGAAATCTAATCGATTGTGGACTTTGCTGGCGTGAAACTGCATTGATAGGGTCCAATCAGGTTGTTTACAATGGCTTCAATCAAACCAATCCCTGAAGAAACAGGTTTTTGTCAGTGGTTTTGTCAAATGAGTCCGGACTGGGCCTCGTACGACTTTTTTTATTCCCCAAACTCAAAACTTACCTTAAGAGTAAGTTGCCGCTTAATTGGATGTATCACCAAAATAATAACCCCAATCACACCAGTAAATTGGCTAAAAATTGGTTTGGAATCAATATTAATCATGGAGTGGTCTGCTCAGTCTCCAGATTCGATGAGTAGATCCAAAAGAAATAGCTGCAGCTGAGACGCACAGTCACCAAGGGAAGGAGAAACCACGCTGAGCCTATGGAACACATTCTATCGGAATTCAGAGCCAAAAGATCCGAGCTCAAGAAGGCCAGCAATACGATCAAAAAATAGAAGTGAGAGGACCATTGCCGAGAGGTCAATAGTGACCCCTGGGGACTAGGCTATAAGTTCGCCATGGAAAAACTAGGAGCTTGGGAGACCAACCCTGCCCTAAGTGAAGAAAAGATGGAGCGTGACTCTGACTTAACGACAGGAAATCCCAGTTTTCAGCGAAGAAGAGTTGAGTCTAGCGGTGAAAACCCAACGGAATCGAAACGCGCCCGCACCGGAAGGAAGTGCTAAAAGCGATTGTCCAAACATGTCCACAGCTACTGCTGAACATGTGCAACAGCTGCCTTGAATAAGGAGCCTTTCTCAACTCCTAGAAAAGGTGCTGAAATCACGGCTCACAGATGCATTGCAAAGATCAGGTGAACTGTCCTCGAGACAATATAGCTTCAGAAAGAGCCACTCTACGATCGGAGCTATCGGGGAAGAAGTAAGGTCGATTTCGTAATATCGATCTTGAAGGATCTTCAGCAACAATTTGTGCTACAGCAGCAATGTTCTTAGTAGATCTTTAAAGATCGACAATTTGCATAATAAGTTTGAATAACCTTAATGCGTTGTTCTAACGTGTAACTACCCATGGTTAAAATTTTCCATGTAAACACATGGACTACACAAATGGCAAAGATGATAGAAAAAAATCCACGTTCAGAAATCATCAACTGATGATATCTATATATATATATAAAGGGTCCGCCATCTAAAGTTTTTTTTTTCAACTAGTGCTTATTTCGTGAATGGTAACACTTAGCTCATGTCTGATTTGACAGAGAATTAGTTTTATGAAATCAATAAATGTATAGCTTTGTTAAAACTCGCTTTAAATGAAATTTTAAATTGGTCTAACACCTCGGGTGCCAAACTCTCGTTACGAAAATGTAAATTGATCCACTTCTATCGTAAAAAAAATTGTGCCCAAATAACTGTGAATGTAAACAATGTACAAATAGAAAATGTTGCTAATTTAAAAATCTTAGGCTTAATATTTAGTAATAAGTACTCCCGGAAACAACATTGTCTAGAACTTAAGAAATCCCTAGCTGCGAGATCCAATATTGTAAGATATTTACGAGTAGCATGTAAAAAAAGTAATGCTCATGTAAATACTTTAGTAAATATAACAAAAATGTTAGTCTTAAGTAAAATAGATTACGGTTTATATTTATATGGGCAAATCAATCTTAAGTATCATCAAACCAGTGTACCATCAAGCAGCAAGAAGAAGTCTAAATGCTTTTCCTACCACACCTATAAAAAACATATTAGCTGAAGCAGGACTGCCGACCGTGGATGAACGGAGAGATTTTATCAACCTTAAGCTATCTGCGAAACTCATTTTCTCCAAATACTCCATAATCGATAACGATATCAAAAAAGCAACACATCACAAGCTTAAAAGGAAAATACCATCCTCCATCAGCATTATTCTCGACCAAGCAACAGAGCTGCAGATACCTAAACGCACTCAAATAGCTGCACCACGTTATCCCCCTTGGTTCATCAGCCTTGAATCTCTAATACTGACTCTAGCCTTCTTTAAAAAGACAAGTACAACCAGCATTACTTACCGTCAGTTGTTTTCAAGTATTTCATTAGACCTGAAATCGGAGGGATGGAATTTCATATCCTCAGATGGATCTAAAACTACGGATAACACATCGTTTGCAGTAACCCTCGAAGATGGTTCCATTATCTGCATTGGAAACCTTCCAAAGTTTGTATCAATTTTCATGGCAGAAGCTTTTGCTATTCTTCAGGTTATAAAGTTAGTTACAAAGCGTATTGGGAAACACATCATATGCTCCGATAGTACATATATCTGTCCTTAACGCCATCAAAAACCCCAACAATGACACCGAACTCATATCAGAAATCAGGGACCAACTCATAAAATCTAAAAGTAAATTGAAATTGATGTGGACTCCTGGGCACGTTGGTATCAGGGGGAACGAAAACGCAGACTCCGCAGCTGATTCTGCCAAAAGAGCCCCAGTGTATACATTTAACACCTTCACTAAACAAGATCTGACTAAACTCGTTTTATCAGCAAAAGGATCAAAACTGAAAATGGATGGAGTATGTACCACCACCACTATAAGAAAGTTAACCCTTTAAAACACAGCCCTGTATACCCCACTAACTATCGGATAGCTATCGGATCTTATTCTCATATTGATAAATCGAAAGAATTGTTTGGAGTGAGAAATGAATTAGATTGCATTGAGCTGATGGATCTGTTATAGCGAATATCACAAAGTTGGAAGAAGGGTGGTCAAAATGTTGATGACGGACATACACATCGAAAATAGACACGTGGATCCTTAAGGTTTATTAACTATAGCTAGACAATGTTTTTGGCCCACCAAGGGAAAGAATATAGTGCGCACAATCGTCCAGCAATGGCCAGAATGCATCAAGGCTTAGCCTAAGATGTACTCTCAGATGATAAGCAACTTACAACATAATATAGAGAAACCAGCTCGACCTTTCTTCAGTTTCGGAGTAGACATTTATGACCCAATCTGGATTCACTACCCTTCGAGGGAGTTTCATTTTAATTAATTTAGTGGGGGCTTACGCCCCCATTTATTTCTCTAAATACAAGCTTACAGTAACTTAAAAACTAGGACTTAAGAACTAACAAGAGTTAGGGGTTAGGAAGTAAATGGTGGAGGAGATCAAATTTAAGACGAGAAGTGCTCAGGTTAAAATCAAAAAGGGGGGGTTTGAGTTGACCTTACGGAGCATGCGGGAGATTGGTTCGTTAGAGCCATAAGAGGTGCGGTGGGTTGGGATATAGAAGAGACGAGGACAGCGTAAATTACGAGGGTTAGTGTTGAAGGAAATAGAATTGTAAAGGGAAGCGCAGTCCACAGAACCGGAGAGTAGTCGATGAATGAAGAGAATGTCATTCTAGGGTATTCATATAATGTAAAGTGACCTTGTCACATAAGGGTTGCAAAATTCTTTAGACCAACGTTTGATAAAACCGAGCGATGAGTTGGCTTTAAGGATTATCTCATCAAATAAGGTCGAGAGGGGGATTGATTGGACTTACGAGACGAAGTCAGATTGGCATTTGGAGACATTAAGCTCAAAGAAATTTTTTAGACACCAAGTAGAAAACCTATCGAGATCTTCTTGAAGGAGAATAGAGTCTTGGGGTGAAGAAATAGTTTTCGAGAACTTAGTCTCATCGGCGTAAATGGATACGGAGCAGTGTTTGATAATCTTCTCAAGATCGTTTATAGTTCAAAAGAAAAAGAGGGGACCTAGATGGCTGCCTTGTGGAACAACAGAAGTGGCTAAAAACAGGGTTGAAAAGGCTGACCTAAAGCGAACGCTATAGTAACGGTTCTCCAGATAAGAAGACATCCATTTTATCAATATGGGATCAAAACCGGGGGAAGACAATTTGAAAAGGATCAGTTGATGTGATATTTTATCGAAGGCCTTAGCGAAATCTGTAGCAATTTCGTTGCCATTTTCTAGGGCTGAAAGCGCAAAGGATACGAATTCAACTAAGTTTGTAGTAGTTGATCTACCTTTTAGAAATCCGTGCTGAGTGGGTAATATAAGTGACTTGCACTGAAAGCTTAGCAATGGGACTGTAGTTGGTTACTTCATTCTTTGATCCCTTATTGTGAACCGGGGTTATGAAAGAGATCTTCCAAACTTTGGGGAACTCCCTTTGTGTGAGGGACAGATGAAAAAGGGAGGAAAGTGGGTGCGAAAGATTGGGGCACACTTTTTGAGAAATATTGCTGGGAGTCGATCTGGACCGGATACAAATTCATCATTGAGATTTTGTAACTTTCTTCGATAGGGAGTGTGATCAAAAAGTTGAGAGGAAGAGGAGCCAATGCAGAAATTGGGAAGGTACTTAAAATAGATGGAGTCGGGTACGAAGAGGTTGTCTGCAAATGACTGTTTTAAAAAGTTTGCAAAATAGTTGGCAATAATATGTGGGTCGGTCGATGATATATTATCAAACGAGAGAGAGGGGGATAACAGTCTGATTTTCTTTTCTAGTTGACGAATTGATAAAATTGTCTTAGGATCATTGATAAGGTTGGTCTGCGCTGTGTCGAGAAAGCGGCTGAGTTCATTAATGTAAAACATATGCTGTAAGACTGCTGCAGTTATTTTTGCGAGCATAAATGAACCCAATTACTGCTGCATTAGTACAACAGTCACACAGCTGCTAAAATATCATTCATTAATGTTCCACAGGCATTTCTGCCAAAATACCATATGACAGAAAACTGTTAATTATTTCTTGTTAGTCAATTTTAATTCAACCAAGTGAATAAGTATTAATAAGTAATACAAATTCAGAGAATATGCATCTTAAACATCTTGAAAGAAAACAATCGAAAATCTCCAGACGAAAATAATAATCAAATTCATTAACTTTTTGGTAATTTCAAACGCATCATGAGGAAAAGCAGAAGAAATGTCTAAAATTTGAATTAAAACTTTCCGCCATAACACCGATTTCTCGCGCTTTCCCGCTACAAATTCTGACTCCATGGCCAGCCGAATCGATATTAACAGCCTTGTCTCACTGTTGCTCCAAAACTTTTGTTCACCGTTTTCCCTGTGAATAATGTAATTTACAATTAATTTCAAAGTTTCAGATTATATATACAAAGAAATAATAATATATTTACATACTATTTTTCTGTTTTATTTTACGCAGCAAAACAAAAAGCGCTACACGTTTGACAGCATACTTACTGTAATTCTGCAAAAATGGACAAAGGTGATGCCAAACGTTTGCGCAAATACTGCTGTATTTATGCAAAAATGAACACAGATACTGCAGTATTACAGTATTTTTACATTAATGAATTCAACCAGCGCTGATAGAGGCAGTTATAGAGCTGGGTGAATTGCTGGTAGGTTCCAAGATAGTTAGTGTTTAGTTTTTAAGTATCTTTACACACAAATGTATTTCATATAACAATACCGTATAAATACACACCTATGTTTTCCATCAACAGCTTCGCTGTATGCTTTACACACAAACTATAATTCATTGCACTAACAAATTATGCGACTCACATTTTGCTACATAGACAATATTTATTTCACTGTCATTTTTTGTTTTTACTTCAAGCTTGTCCTTTTCGCTACGTTAAGACTTCCCCCCACCAGTGGTTAGGGGTCTTAATCATAATCTCCACTAGTAGCATAAACCTGGAATGCGCTTGGATCTATGTACAACAAAAAACAAACGGTCAAGGTGTATGTGCCTGTCCAATTCCTTAAATAAAACGGTCAATGCAAACGAGCATTGTCTTCAACAGTTAGAGTAGTCATAATAAGAATTGGTGCGAAGAACAACTGCAAATAATTTGTTTCTTCTGTTCCGTAAAGAGCGAATTCTGCTGTTGTACCATGGAGATGATGTTTTATGTCATGAAAAGGGGACGTAGAGAGAAATGGACTTATTTATCAGTTATGCTATCAATGAAAGACATTCCTTGGATGAACTGGCGTTTGACGCGGTAAAAAATAAGTGATCATCCGATGGAATCCACTTTAGCAAGGGCAAATTAAAGTCACCAAAGATAAGATTATCGTCGATGGAATCACTCAGGTCAATTAGTTGGTCAATTGCTTTAATAGCAAGGATGTAGGATTCAATAGGTTGAGCTGGGAGAATGTAGCAACACATAACGTACAGGGACCTGTTGGGAAGTGTTATTTTAATTCAAACAATGTCAAAAGATGGAAATAACTCTTGGCTCTTTATGTCGGGGATCGTTAGGTAGTTTGTTGCGAGGAGTAGGGGAATGTACATGAAATGCAGGCAAAGAAGGCAAGTTAGGAACGAAAAAATTTGTCGTGGTCAGCTCGGCTGCGCTGAAGGTGAGAAACTCTTTTAGAGTGTACATAACTGCGGAAAGCAGCGTGGTCATCCGCAACCTTTTGAGGTGTGTCGAAGATTCCGTGGTACCTGTTGTAAAGCTTTCTGAGACTAGTTATATCCTTAGGAAGGCCTTCCTGTTGGATGGCGATCATGACCCCTTAGCCTAGAGAGAACGTAACGGCATTCTGTGCTGTCTATATTCTTTTGGGTCAATTTAACGTTAGGCGGCGAAAGGGGAACAAAAATAGGGGCAGGCGCCAGCGAAACCGAGGGAGAAGGCGAGCTTGAAGCGGGATTTAAGGTATGCGAGCTGATAAAGTTTGGGTATTTGGCTCCTGTTGTAATGTCGAAATTGGGAAAGCAGTTGTTAGCATTCGTGGGTGGTTGAGCAGTGACAGTATCAGGGGCAGGGGTTAAATTAAATGAAACGCGTTGGGTCGTGGATGGAAGAGAGGCACTTGGTGCTTTTGTGGAGATACATGAAGGGTTGCACAGGAATATAAACGGGAGGAGAAAAATTGGGAAATATTTTGGTTTTAAGGCTCCAGTTTAGGTCAGATTTAGAATGTGGATGGGGAATGGATCTGGGCGATTTATAATTATCTTTTGATGAGACGTTGCTTCGTTTTTTTTTTCTATGTTTTTATTGGTTGGTTGATCCGTCCATTTGGAGACCCGCATCTTTCCTAGCTTGATATAAATTCACTTAAGACTGTATCAAGGTGGCGCTTGTATGTTTCTTCATTTCTGGTTCTTGCTCTTTCTAGCTCAATTAAACACGCAACTTGTTTTTCAATGCTATGTTATGACCAAAGTCTTCCGCACATCTTACACTTTGTTCAAAGATTGAGAGTTTGTCCGTTATCAGTCTGACGAGTGAGTTATGGTTGCATTCATTGGAGTCACTGAGGCACTTGATTGCAAGGAGCACATGTGAAAGAGAAATACTGATACACTCATCACAGAAGAACAGTAGATTTTCGGAGAACTCTTTAAGGAAGTCCGTGTTTCTTTTATTTAGGCCGACACAAATAGCATGGAATATTTTGCGCGGATCCCCTTACAGGCAACAAAGTCAGCATTATTGTCGTTAGTTGGTTCATTCACTAGAAGACATGACGAAGACCAGGAAAACAAAAAGCAAATTGCGGAGGAAAAAAAATCAAAAATGCACTAAACGCACTGTCGCGAAATGAACTGACTACTCGTAGTAAGTCAACAATAAAAAAAAGGCGCGTCAGCGATAACAATTATTGGGTAAGAAATTAATTTATTATATTGATTTAACTGGAATAAGCGAAATAGGAAATTCACAAATTATGGAGTAAAGTAAGAGGGCGACTGAATACAGCGGCGGTTTGAAAATAAACCTTTAACAAACTGATAAAAGTAAGATAGAACAAACCCGCATAAGTCAATAAATATGGAAAAGCCGGCCCCCAAAGGGAAAAAAAAAACGATACCACTCTGAAGTAATGCGAAAGCGGTGTGGAGTGGAGTGGATGGTGTCAAGTTGAAAAGGTTAAGGTAGTTTTTAGTGGGTGAGAGTCGCACGGTACTTGAGGCAGAGTGGGACTATTTCTCGTCGTTATTAGCTTTTCCACTATTAAAAAGCAAAAGGAAAAACATCCCGTAACATGTACTTTTCATTGAACCTAAATGATAAAATTATTTACGACAATTACTTTTGTCGGTGCCTACTCTCTGCTTATTACATTGCTTCGTAAATGAAAGTTTACTATAATTGCAATCCATTCATTTAATTAATGCTTAAGGATATTGTTATTGCATACATAAAAACAATTTTTAAAGTTCAAATATACACTTAACAGAAATATAGTTGCTATTGTTATCCGTATAACCAAATAAGAAATCCATACTTACAACCATTCTTTTTATGTGCATCCTTCAGATTTTTCGTTTTTTTTTTTTTAATAAAATAACAAAATTATCCACAAATATCTTTTTTTCTTTATCTAAACACAAAGAACTGTTGGTACTTACTTAAAAATACATGCATTAAATTTATTAACAATATTTTGTAATTTATTTTACATTTTATGTCCTCTTGTTTTTATACCCATAATGTATGTAAATATAGATATAATAAAAATTGTCAACTTAATTGCTTAATGCAAAGAATGTAATTGACTATATAAATAGGGTAAATAGTTCAATATAAGGTACTATAAGACATTCGAATTCTTCTTTAATTAATGTTGCTTTTCTACATAATTTACAAACCCAGCAAAAAAGTCATTACACTAACAATAAAAATTTAAAAAATTTACTAATGTTTCTTAAGTCTAAAAAAAAGATCATTTTGAAATAAACACTTTCTACTTTCTATAAATTTCATTCAGCAATTATTATTCTAACACACACCACTAAATTTTGAATTTTTTGGTGGCAGATTCAGAAAAATAATCTAAGTCAGTCTTACTATCGCGATGCACTACAATAACTGTTTATCAGAAAAGCAATTATTTTTTTAATTCAGCAAACATTTACAAAAATCACAATTTAAATACTATAACATTTTTTCTTTGTTAATTGAATTGTTTTGTGTTGCAATCCTCACAGTCACTTCTTAAAATGTTGATCTAATTTGGCCAAATTTTCCTAATTAAATCGAAAAACATATTTTATTTAAAATCTGAAAAATGTATGATTTAAATATTTAGTTATCTTAGCCAAAGAACACTGATACACTTTTTAGCAGATAAAAATGGAAAAACATGACGTGACCAAGGAGCTACGAAAATCGGTATTATTCAGCGTTGAATCGTATTCATAGTATCATACAACAGAACTTTGTGCTGTACAAAGAATTCAACTTTTTCTTTTTGTGTACAGTTATTCGTTTCGATAAATCGAGCAGAGAAGAGAGTAGAGCAGTGGCCTAGACCAGTGATTACGTTCGTCGACCAGTACGTCTGAGTCTGAGTTCAAATTCCGACCAACACATTTTACCCATTTTACTGAACACAAAATGACAAGACAAACAGCAAAGTGATTGAGAGATAAATAAGTATAGATAAATCCCATCAGTTTTTTTTATGAATAAGAACCTATAAATATTGGAGTCAGAAATATTAAAATCAATCGGGATTTGCTAAACTTACTGCGTATAATTGAGCTCCTTTAAATTATATGCATTTGACTTTTATTATATATTAAGCCCAAAGAACTACGTATATTGTTAAATCTCTCGATATATATAAATTATTAAATTTATCAACTGACTATTTGTTGAACTTGAAAATAAGTATAAAACATTTATAAAACATACCTCAATTACATCCTAGCGTCCTTTCAATCATTAAAAATCGAAGATATGAAGCGTATTACTTCAAATATTACCTTATGTTAAAAGATTTAGTGTTGTTATTTCAAGGCGTTATTGAAATCAGAAAAATCTAGTTTTCCAATTTTAAATTTTTAGATGTTTTGACATCTGATATTGTTCAAAGTTGTTATAAATACGGCTTACTAAAAACTTTTTTAGCTGTGAAGGAGATCAAACAAAATATCATATGATGATGTCACAACGTCGATGGGATTTTGTCTATCTCGGCTCCGCTATTAACTAACGACACACCATCAGAGATCAGACAACGAGTACCACTTAAAAAAATAAAAAAAATAAAAAAAATTTTACACTCAACAAGGTATGACTACTTTTAAAATGAGGAAAAAAGTATTGTTTTTTTTTTTGACAATTTGATAGCGAAAGAAAGATGCTTGTGTTCAGTGCTTATTTCTCTCCATGTGTGACATCCAACATTATCTTAATTATTGGTGTATTTTGACTTGTGTTCTCAGTAACTGCTCATCTTACATGATTTTATTTAACTGGAAAAAAATTAATATCTTTCAGATGCGGCCGGGAATCGAATGTCGAACCGCCCAGGTGGGAAGCCAATACAACGCCAATTCCAATTGCCAATCACTGTTTCTCTGGCCTTAGAAGGCTATTGAGTAGTAAAGCCTTGTCAAAAAATACAGTCCCTAATCACTCTAGTCCTGCTTTTTGGCGCAGAGGACATTGGCGAGGGCGGATGAAGATATCTTTTGTTCGTCTTGTACTCAAGATCCTTCGATTCCATGATTTTTGATCCCACTTGCTTTTACAATGGAGACACAACAGTCAACTCTATTAGCAGCGACACCAATCTGGTCTGAAAACTGTGCATCAATTAGATAGCTAGGGCATGTAGAGCATGTTAATTATATTGACATTAAGGCCACGTGTAAGATGAAATTTTCGCCCTAGGAAGAGGACCTCAAATACCTTGAAGAGCCCAACTGGAGGAAGTCGGCCTACTGCAATATACAATAATAGCGCCAACTACATCTTAATTACGATATGCTGTTTTTCGTTTAAAAAGTGTAATCAAGCAACTTTGTTAGACAATTTATTTTATTCAAACGTGTTTTCTCGGGTATACTATACATATGTGAGGGTAATTATGAAAGTGGCCTGAGTGAAGAATCTAAAAAAAATATAAATTTATGGTTTATTTCGTATTGCATTCTGTCACATGACCGTAATCTAAAGTAATTTCCATAAAACTGTAAACAATTAACGACTAGAATGAATAAGACGCTCCATCGTCAAACAGAATTCATTTCATGTTTATTTTGTCAGTGAACTAAGTCACTCGCGCTCTTGTAGATTTGTGATTGTTATTATTATTAGCTAATTATTCAACTATCATGTCATCAAATAACTATTCAGGTAAATATATTTTAGATAATAATAAAGAAAGTCATATATATTGTAACGAGTTCATGTGAATACGGTGATTTTTTGATATGATTCGTAAATATATAACAATAAAATATAAATAATAACATACTACTAGGAAATGGAACTGAATAAAGCTACTATCATCTTCAGATCAGCCAAACCGGGTCTTCAGTGAAAACGTATTATCCGTATATGTAGAAACCCCAAGAAAGATTCAAGAAAGATTAATGAAAACAAAAAAAAGGACAGGAAACGGACATAATTACGCGCAAAATATAAGAAAAAATAAGAGAAATAGTAGCGAAAAATACATAACAAAAAAACTCTAAAATTATTTGTGCTAAGGTTTTTGAAAATAAGAACTTTTGCTCAAAAATTGTTTAAATAATTTAAAATATGACGAGAAAATCTAATTTTAAAAACTTTTGGAAACTGACAGACTTTAAAATCCAAAACTTATTTTTATGTGATATCGTTCATAAAAGAATAATATTGTAAAACAAATAAGACCCATAACTTTTGAACAACAAATGAGAAAGATAGTTATGAATATCTTTTACCTACTTACTTATGATTGCGTTAAAATTCCTGCTTGCAATAGATTTTTTGTTTATACTATTAATATGCTAATACACCTGGAACAGATAATCGTGAAAAAATATCCGGATCATCTCGAAAAATAAGACAAGGATCAAAAAAAGAACAAATTTTAAGTTTTCCTGCATATTAAAGCTACTATACCAGATCTCGTCATACTCCAGGTCGAAAATATTTAAGTGCTGATATTAGATATTAGAAAAATGTATGGCTTTTATGTAAAAAAAAAGTGGTGAAAATAATGTAACATGTGCTAATTAGTGGACATAGGAAAAGGTATTTAATAC
This sequence comes from Volucella bombylans, assembly GCA_949129095.1. Classification (NCBI taxonomy): domain Eukaryota; kingdom Metazoa; phylum Arthropoda; class Insecta; order Diptera; family Syrphidae; genus Volucella; species Volucella bombylans. The sequence continues at coordinate 67,826,929 of OX422142.1, read as the reverse complement.
GGAATTTAACTTAAATTTTCATTCTACTTGCAAAGATGTGTGCCAAAAGCGTGATTCACTGAAGCTAAAAATTGAAACACCCACAAATTAACAAGAGAAACTAGATCATAGATGAGATTATGATTTAGATTTAAAAAATCTCGAGCAAGCCAAAAAAATGTTAAGAAATATATAACCAGCAAAAATCGAAAGAAAATCGCGAGGAATATTTATGAATTTTCATTTGATTTACAGAAGGCTCTCTGTTCTAAACTGTAGATTTCAGTAACTTATTATAAGAGAAATTTGTACGTATACAACTTAGGATTCCGTAATTTCCATGTCACGATGTACGTATGGGATGAGACTATAGCATAAGAAGATCTCAGGAAAGCGCTTCAGGTATTTTTAAGGCACATTGAAAATACAATGGACAAGGTTTTTAAAAAATTCTCCATATAAAATGTCTTACAAAACTTCTTTAGACGATGATACCGAGTTGAATACGTTTAATCTCTTACCGAAACGGGGAAGACCAACAATTTATGAAAATATAAGTATAAAGATATTATGGATTTACTACCCTACATTCCCCCAATTTATCAAAAATATTTGAAATCAATCAAAATTCAAAACACCAATTCCGAAGCAGAAGAAAACTATAAATGTTTTTTATAGTTCTACTAAAATTCATTATTATTTATAGTTATAAGTTACTTTTAACACTCTTTGTTAATTTCGAAAATGTTCTAAGTCATTTCAAGCTTTAAAAACCACATTTCTGCATAAACTACATACAAAATTTCGCAATCATTCCACAACCTTACTGTATAAGAGTAAATATTTTCTGAAATATTGTAGTATGGTATGTAGCGTAAAAACATTTTTTTAATTTGCTTACCCTTAAACCTTTAAATATCTTGAAACGAAAATTATATGACTTAGACCAGATTTGATTACGAGCACCGGAACATATATTGGCTGACACAATTGGAAACAATTCGGCTCTGGTTGCAATTCGTTCTGGACAGAGAATTAGAAACGGCATTTAAAAGTGAACAGTTTTGTATAAAATAATTTGTTTTCAGTGATATGAGATATTTTTCGTTGTTTGTTTTTGATTACTTTATTGATATTAATTATTAGACAGTACAGAATGGGTAAGAATAAATCGTGTACTCGAGAACTTCGAAAAATGATCGTTCAGAATTAGCAAATGTACATTTTTTTCCCACAAAAGTTTGGGAGATTGTTGCACCTCAAATCCGTCAAGAACTCGCGGTCAGGACTACTAGGCGTCGTCTTTTAGAAAAAAAATCTTCGTGGACGCATAGCACGCAAAAAACAAAGAACCTTAGAAAGAGGAGGGATTTCGCAAAACTGAACTTAGAAAAACAATTGCAATTTTGAAACAAAAATTTTGGAGTGACGAAACCAAGTTTGATTTGTTTGAATCCAATGGAAGCGTGTATGTAAGGCGTCCTCCAAATAAAGAATTGCACCCAAAGTACACGCTTAAGTACATAAAGCATGGAGGGAGGAAACGTAATGGTCTGGAGTCTATTCTCTTGATTCGGTGTTTGTCCATTAATTCGTATAAGGGATCTTATGGATCAACACGCTTAGAAAACCATATTAGAGAATGCTATGGAACCCTATTGTTTCGAATATATGCCAGTAACGTATATTTTCCAACACAACAACGATCCTAAGCATACTTCACGGATAGTGAAAATTGGCTTACGGATCGAAAAATATTTTGGATGGGCCCGAGTAAAGTCCCGACCTAAACCCACTCGAAAACTAATGGGCCAGCGTCGAAAGAAGTTTAAAAGCAAAAAAAATCAAGAAATGTTGATGAGCTTTTCCAAAACATTAAATTGGTCTGGAACAAAATAACACCATCACGATGCAGCACTTTAGTGGAAAGCGTTCAGCAAAGAACAATTTCCGTTTTGAAAAATAAAGGCTATCCCACTAAATATTAGAATTTTTAAATAAGTTTTGAAAAACATTTTCCACGAATTCTAAAATTTTTGTTACCATTTCTAATTTTGTGAACAACTCGAAAATAATTTATAAATGTTTTTGAATTAACATGAATGAAATTTTTTTTAATGGTAAATTTAAATATTTTAAAATGCTTTAAAAAATATCTTACCCTATAACTTATGAATATAACCACTTTTTGATAAAATAAATGATCGTTTCTAATTTTGTGGCAACAACTGTATGTATTACACTGTCCTGCTTCTCAGACATACGATTCTTTTGGACCGTTTTGTCGCGATTTATTGATGTGATAACACTATTTAAACTTAATAACTAAACCACTTTCTAGAATGAGTTGATTGCAACGATTACAATAAACGGAAATATGATGGAGTTCTCTTGTCGTGCTCATGTTTTGCACGTAATACTTGTTTCAATTAGCGCAATGACTCTCGGACACACTCACCATTAATGGTTCAACAAAGGTTATCTCGTTTCTCGTTGTTTTTTCTCACTTGTAAATAAGAGTATGGTATGTACGTAGGGATTTTCAAAGTGTCGTTCAGAAAAAAATCCGAAATATATAGCGGACAAGTGATTTTCGCAGGTACAACATTTTTGCATTTGAATTTAATAGTTCATGCTGGTAACGGTTTGTTTATGATGTTGAGAAAAGAAATTAGAAAGAACAATTCAAAAAGCACCGTTATTTTTTCTCTGGCTCCCTTACAAGGTATTTCATATGGAAAAATTCATCAGTTTTTTGCGTCAACTGAATAGGTACAAATAATGAAATTACAAAAAATAGCAAGTGGAATAAAATAAAACAAATTTGTTTTACAAGAGCATTTTATTTGTTGACTCTAGTAGTGAGTGCTGTCACCTTTGTTCATAATCACTTCACAAATTCGGTCCGGCATGGAATCGTAAAGTGCCTTTAAGAAATTTAACGAAATTTCTCTCCAGGCTAATTTAATAACTGCAATAGTGATCCTCTACCTTCAAACTGAAGGCTAGATTCGTACACTTTTCGGACTAACCATCCCCATACGTTTTCCATAAGATTTAGGTCCGGTGAGTAGGGTGGCCAGTGAAGCAATCCCACATTTTGCTCCCTTATCCAAATTGTAACTATCTGCGCCGTATGAACGGCTGCGTTGTCCTGCTGGAAATTCCAATTAATGAGTCCAGAAATATCACAAAATTTCGGAAAATTCCTTTCCAATATTTCTTTATAAGTTGTTGCGGTCATTTTTGCAGTTTGAAATTCTAGTTCAACAGTTCCATAATAGCTAACCGCTACCCATACCACAACACCACCTTCTTGGCTATGATTCCGGCCTAAAAAGCGCTTGTCCTTTCTCATATCGTGATAGTAATAATTAAACCTATCAAGTCCATCAAAATTGAACTTTTTTCATCTGAGAAAACCACGCAACGGCATTCTTCTTGCTTCTTTTAAAGTTTCAGACGTTTTAGATGGCACAATTAATTACTCTTCTAACTGTCGAAACACTAGCATTAACACCTGCTCTTTGCTTTATTTTCGCAGCTGAGTCAAAAGAATTAGAAGCACATCGCAAAATTGCTCTTCTATCGGCCGCTGTTGGAGCCGTTTTTTTAAACCTCATTCCATGTTTTTTCCCGTACAAGTCTTTGTTTCTGAAGTAAGAATAGACCACATTAAAACTTCGATCAATTTCTTTAGCTATAGCACACCCGGTTGGTCCTTGCTTCTGTAGTAACTCAATGTGAGCCTCTTCAATAGTGTTAAGGGATTCTGCTTTACCCATGCTTATCCAAATTTAAATTTACACAATTACTAGGTGGGGTGAAAAGTAACCTCCTTGGGTATGAAAAAAAAAATTTTTTAAATGTTTTTTTATTTTATTCAATATAGTCCCCTTTTAGCTTGATACACTTATTCCAGCAATTTTCCAACTTCTTGATCCCGTCCGAAAAGTAATTTTTCGGAAGGTCTGCAAAATTTCCTCGCGTGAGCTAAATTTTTTATTGATGAGCCATCTTTTGAGATTTGGGAAGAGATAATAGTCCCAGGGAGCCAAATCGGGCGAATACGGTGGATGCGACAGCAATTGGAGCCGTAAGTCATTGATTTTAGCCGTGGTTGCGATGCTCTTGTGCGCCGGCGCATTGTCTTGCAAAAACAAAATTTTTTGTCGCTTCATATGAGGCCGTTTTGCAGCGATTTCGGCCTTCAATCGCTCCAATAATGCACATTAATACTCGCTGTTGATGGTTAATCCTTTTTTGAGGTAGTCCACTAAGAGTATGCCATGACAATCCCAGAAAACCGACGCCATAACCTTTCCGACCCATTGAGCCTCCCTCGGCCGTTTCGGAGCACTCATGCCGGGCACTCATTCTGTTCTCTGGTGTGTAATAGTGGGTCCAAGTTTCATCAACAGTTAACAATCGACGCCAAAAGTCCGCCCGATTCCGCATCAGCAAGTCCAAACACGTTTTCGAAGTGCTCTCGCGTTCGTGTTTTTGGTCAGAAGTGAGCATGCGCGGCACTCAGCGCCAGGATAACTTTTTCATATGCAGAATATTGCCCAAAATATGGCGTGTGCGCTCAGTACTAATCTTTGTGGTATCTGCTAGCTCGCGCACCTTCACTTTCCGGTCAGCCAACACCATTTCATGTATTTTTTTGACATTGTCCTCTGTAACCGCATCGAAGAGCCAGTCGCTGCCGACTTGATCGGTAGTGGAGTTGCGGCCACCACGAAACTCTCGAAACCAATATTTGACGATGTAATCTGACGGAGCATCAGCCCCATAATATTTATCCAACTTTTCTTTTGTTTCCTTCGCCGTTTTGCCTCTCAAAAAATAATGTTTTATGAGAGAATGAAAATCGTTTTTGTCCATTCTCAACATGATGCCAAACACGTCAACAACAATCAGCTGTCAAAACAAAACTAAAGAAAGTATCGCACTGAAATTTGGCATGTCTGCCAAAATATGAACGGATTTCAAGGCACCATAACCTTTTTTGCAGTAGCAGCGCATTCTGGCGGTCAAGGAGGGTACTTTTCACCCCACCTAGTATTCTCACTTAGGCCACTTCAACAATTGCTTAAATGTGTCAATCTTCGTAGAATACACGTAAAGAATGAATATAATAGCCATGTACCTATTCAGTTGATGCAAAAAAAAAGAATTTTTCCATATGGAATACATTGCAAGAGATTAAGAGGAAAAATAACGGTGCTTTTTGAATTATTCGTTCTAATTCCTTTTTCCCAACATCATAGATAAACAGTTACCAGCATGAAATATTAAATTCGTGCACATTATTTGAAAATAATGAAACACATTGAAATATTGAAAGCAAAATCTAAAATAATTCTACTTATCGAACCAAGAGCAGCTAACTCTAGCATAGACAGTGGTATAACTAGGCGAAACAGCTATGTAAAAGAACAAAACCGGAACTGGTCTAAAGTACTACGAGTGCCAAAAGTTTGATCACATAGCCAAAAATTTTCCAAGCAGGAGAAAATCAACTGACGCCAAATAATTAACTGTCAACAAAGCATTGTTCTATACATCGCTAGTTGTGAGGAAGAAAAAGCAGTATGAAACCGGTTGGTTTTTGGACTCAGAAGCTTTTCCCATATGACCGTGACAAAAGATTGGTTGCAAAACATTTCAGAAATGAACGGCGAAGAAGTAGCAATGATGGATAGTCACAATTTGATTGTTGAAGCGAAGGGAGATATGAGAATGCGGCTAAAGACAAGTAAAAATGATTTAAAGGCACCAGACAACCGTTACTTATACCTTGTAATAGAATGGGAAAACCACACCATCATGGAGAAGGCAAGGTGTATGCTGCTTGATGCAAAACATTTTTGGGCTGTGACTTTTTGGAATGCAGCATACTTCACAAATCGGATCCTGAGTACGGCGCGGAATTTTAAGGTTCCGGAAGAAGCATGTTCGAAGAAGGAACAGGACGTTAGTCATCTGAGGGCATTTGGATCAATCGCTATGATGCATTTTCCAAGTCAAAAAAGAAAGAAGCTCGATCCGAAGTCCATCAATTATATGCTGGTTGGATATTCGGAGAACTCAAATCTATTCAGAATTTAAGATAGTAAAGTAAAGAAGAAATTAATTAATAGCAAAGATGTCGTCTGACTAGACGATCATCTACTCGTATATTAGCAGGTAATTAACAAAGAAAATACTACTAATCGTCTAATTTCATATGTATGAAATTCTATTCTATTGTTAATGAAGATATTAGGGTGGTTAATGAAAGCGCCCAGCCTGATGTTTGTGATTTGGAATCGGATGCTATGAATTATGAGCTATTTAGCGGTGAGACTCTGTCAGATGCGGATTCAAGCGGGAAGAAGACGTTTCATTCGGATCCGGATGACATTCCTCAACAAGTGGTCCAACCTACATCAGAAACTGTGAGGAGATTCAACAGACCAGCGAAATTTGTAAAAAAAAAAATACGACTATGTGAGCTATCACATATGGTTAAAGGTATAGGTGATCCGATGACCTATGAAGAAGCGATATCCAGAGCAGATGGTCTACAGCCAAGGCCATCAACGAGGGATATGCCTCATTGCTGCAAAATGGGACTTCGGCTCAGTAGACTTGGTATCGGACAAAAAAGCTCTTACAACTAAATTTATGTTTAAAACCAAGAAAAACTCAAGTAAAGGAGTTTAAATCCCGACTCTTAGCTAAGGGATGCAGTCAGCGTAAACGATTGCATTATGAGTAAACATTTTCCTGGTGGTGCGTTACGAGTCAATCCGTTTTCTTTTGGCAACGGTAGTCAAATCAAACTTGGATATCGAGCAGATGGATGCAGTTACTACTTTTTTGCAGGACGACTTGGATGAAGAAATTTTCATCTCACAACCATAAGGATTTCAAGGCAATGGAAAATTGCTTCGTTTAAGAAAATCAATTTACGAGCTGAAACAATCTTCGAGAAATTGGAGCGTTAAGCTGGATGGCGTTTTAAAGAATGTTGGGTTAACACAATCAGAATTTGATTCATGCAACTACTCAAACGTCAAGATGGGAAAATCGTAATGATTGCCGTTTAAGTCGATGACATTTTGATTTTTGTGTTGTGTTTTGTAAAATTTGTACGTGTTTTTTTATGTATAACTCCCGGCGGGTCACATGGCACCTGACGTAACCGAAACCCAAGGTGCCACGTGAACTACCGTCGGGCACGTGTATTTTTTCCATAGTGCGGTTTTATATGAACGTTTTTCTGTTATCATTCTTTTTTTTTATAATTGGCTCGCGCACAAAGGATTTTGTCTACCTTTAAGATGTTTACACACAGCGCGGGCGAGGGGAAGTTAGGGAGGGAAAAAAGATACCGATGTGCGTTGGTTTTAAATGTTCGCAAGTTGTAGTGACCAGGAAATAAAGAGCTCGGCAGGGCATTCCACAAGCGAGTTGTTCGGCTTAGTAATTGTGTTTTGGAAGCATTAAATTCCACTCTGTTGAGAGTTCCCCAATTGGTTATGCTGTTAATATCGGAATTTAATGAGCTTGACATACGCTACCGTTCCCGTTGTACATCCGAAGAGCAGGGACGTGAGTCCGGAAACGAATATAAAAAGCAGAGAGTACTGTCGTCAGACCAGCATTTATTTTATGAATTTCAGACTTGAAACCATCCAAGACAACTTGAATTGAACGTTCCGAAAGGTAGTTTCTAATCCATTGAAGAAGAGAGTCGTCGATCCCAAATGCATGCATTTTCGACAAAAGAGCCTGATGCCAAACTCTGTCAAATGCCTTAGAAATATCAAGTGCAACTATCTTACTTTCGACAGATGGCTCCACTTTTCGGTGAGACATGCCATCAAATCACCAGTGGACCTGTTGGTACGAAAACCGTACTGCCGGTCATTGAGAAGTTCTCGTGTTTCGAGATATTTCATGAGCTGACGATTTATCAGCGTTTCCATGACCTTGGAAAGAAGGGACGTAAGTGCAATGGGTCTGTAGGAGAGAGAAGATTCGCCTTTTTTAGGGACGGGCTGGACAAATGCTGTTTTCTATCTGCTCGGGAAGAGTCCTAAAGAGTACGATTGATGAAAAAGCTTACGCAGTGGTTTTTCCAGCGTGGAAGAAGAAGGGAAAATATACCATCTAGACCAGCAGATTTGTGAATGTTAAGATCTTTAAGTACTCTTGCTACTACACGAATGCGAAAGTGAATTCATCCCATTGAAGATTCGACGCACTCAAATGTAGGCAGAGACAAAGCACAATTTGGAAGTGTTGAACTGGCCGCAAAGTGTGTAACAAGCGGATTGGCTTTGCCCAAAGAGCTGACAGCTGGAATGTCATTGTAAATGAGCGTTGTGATGGAGGATGAGGCAGAATTTTTAATACTTTTGACGAACGATCAACAATTTTTATTACCTTTGGGACATTTTATTTTTATTTTTTGCTTCGATTTTGGTCATATTGAAATTTCACACGCTTGAGAAAGACGTTGCAGTCATTCCTGGCTCGTTTGAGATGGCCCGTTAACGTTAGCACAGAGAAAGAACTTGCTAAAAGAAGATGGAAGGAGTTTTCGATGTACGGCTATGTTTGACCCGGATTACCGTAGGAAATTAAATCAATCAGTGCGAAAGAATACACAGTCTCTCAATTTGTACACGGCTAATATGGAAACAAACTCTGCATCTGTTTTTCGTATTTAATACGGTAAAACATATTAGTATGTACATTCGAGTAATTTTAGATGGTAGCAGCCAAATGACTTTTGTAAAAGAATCCATAGCAGAAAAGTTATCGTTACGTGTAGTCGGCTCACGAAATATAAGTGTTATTCCGTGTGGAAGCGAAGAAAAAGAACATCCGAATAGAATTTATAAAATAATTCGTTTAACGCTACAAAGTTAATATGAAAAAAATGTTATTGAATTAGACGCCGTAGTGGTACCAACGATTTGTGCTGACGTGTTGACAGTTCCTACAGAACGCTGTACAAGGAATTACAGACTCGCTTTAGCAGACGCACGTCCCTTTAATTATCAGCCAGACGAAGGTATATCTATGTTAATCGGAGCTGATAATTATTGGCGAGTTGTCACATGAAACACAAAGAGGATCGATGAACGGTTGGTGGCCACCGAAACCATATTTGGATAGACTATGCAGGGACCGTATTCTGATTGCATATCATTTAACCGAGCGCCCAATGCTAATGTTTTGCAAGTTAGAATTACGAATGAACGAGTTTTTTGGGATCTGGAAATCATCGGCATAAAACCATCATCAGAGGAAAGTAATACATTTACCGATAAATTTACACGAAAGGTATGAAGTTTGTTTACCGTGGAAGGATGAAATTAGTATCCTAGACGAAAACAAGGTAGGGGCACTGTCACGATTTCATACACTTATACGCAAACTTTCTAGGTCACCTGCAGATCTACTTACGTACGACAAGGCAATGTGGGAGCTTATTAACAATAGTGTAGCTGAAAAGGCGATGGAAAAAATATATAGCTTTCGGAAATATTGTATGCCGCATCGAGGTGTTTATCGGGATGATAAGTCGACATCCAAACTTCGTATCGTGTTCGATGCACCCGAACATAGAAAATTTTATTTATCGTTAAACGACCACCTGCTTTCTGGTTCCAATTTATTGCCCGATGTGTTTAAGACTTTGTTAAATTTTCGATTGGGCTTAATCGGTTTAGTTGCAGACATCAAAAAGGCCTTTCTGCAAATTGCTTTAAATGAAGAAGATCGCGACGTCCATAGAATTTTTTTTGGTTTTCAACAGGGATCAATTCCAGCCACTCGCTTCCAGAAATCCAGCGCTACAGGATGACCCGCGTTACTTTTGGGGTTACTTCAAGTCCATTGCTATTGGCCGCAACATTAAAACTCCATTTGCGTTATGAACGACAACAGTTTCCACGAACGTGTGATCTTTTAGATGACAGTTTTTATGTTAATTATGTTATATGCAGTGTGGATACTGAGGAACCAGCAGTACAATTTCATGAAAATTCAGTTAAAATCCTAAATAGTACTGCCATGAACTTACGGAAATTGAACACCGATCACCATTTCGTGAGAAACTTGTTTTCGGAGATTCCTCTTAATAACCAAAAGGTCTTGGGTATCATTTGGCACGTTCAGACCGATGAGATTATTGTTGATTTAGAACCAATTTTGAACAAAGACATATATTTTAAAATGAAACCAACAAAACGTAGTGTTTTGCAATTTATATCGCGATTCTTTGATCCACTTGGGTTTTTTGGACCTAATCTCATTAATTTAAAAATATTATTTCAACCGATTTGGAAAAGGAAACTCGGGTGGGATGAGGAGTTACCGGACGATTTGATGAATTTATGGACAACCTCCTGCAACGGCATTGGCGATTTAAAGCAGATGTTCATGCCAAGATGTGTGTTTAATAGTAGTGACGTAAAGTCAAAGGAGCTTCATGTATGTTCGGATGCTAGCCAAAGTGGTTATGGTGCAGTAGCATATGTAAGATATATATATTGTAACGATGAAGTCACGGTGCACTTTCTTGGTGCACTTTCTTTGTGCGAAAAATAGAGTCGGTCCACTTAAGATTGTTGATGCAGCAAATGATCTTACTCTTCCTAGACTCGAGCTTACAGCAGCTCTCATCGCAACGCGACTATGCTCATATTTGGTGGCACATTTAAGGGCTTCTTTTGACCGCGTGAATCAGTTGACAGACTCTCAAATTTCATTATGTTTGATCAAGAACGAAACGAAAAAAAAAAGTGGAAGCCGTATGTGGCAAACATGGTTAATGAAATTCAAAATTTGTCCCACGGTTTCCATTGGAGTCATTGTCCAGGCAAGCAAAACCCTACAGACTTACTGACCAGGGCGTTCCTGCTAAAGTTTTGGTTTTATCGGAAAGTTGGAAACCTGGTCCTAATTGGCTAAGAAATATCAGCGAACATTGGCCAAACTGTGGAAATATGGTAGATTTTAATCAAACGGACTTAACATATCCATTTATCTCTTTGCAGGTAGTTGTTGATGAGACAGATCCTGCTTCTATCGAAGATCTTCTATTACAATCTGAAGACTTTAGTTGCTGGAAAAGACTGCTACGTGTATCAGCTTACGTGAAGCGTTTTATAAAACTACTACAAAAGAGGTACACTAGAGGTGATCGTAACAGGTGAACAGCCACATTTAGCGGAACAATACTGGTTAAAGAAAGTTCAAAGGCTAGCTTTTCCAATTGAAATTCAGGAAATTCAAAGAGGTGATGCGGTGCTTTTGGGAACGGCTAGTCAGAAGCATTAAAGCAGTTCTTAAAATTACTATCGGTCGCTCTAAACTAAATTTTGAGGAACTACGAATTTTAACCACATGACATTGAATTCCCGATTGGGGAATTCAGGGACTACATTGTGGTGGAATTTGGTAAGCTACATCACTACGCACGTAAATGGCGAGACCGCGTTGAGAAAAGAATAGTGGCACTAGTTCGTAGGCAGGTAGCTTCAGATCAGATTGATCTGAGATGTGTGGGCGGGGATCTACCTGTGTTTCACTAAGTGCCAAAACAGCTGGTCTGAATTTACAGACATGGACGTACGCAGAAAAGTTGTTACTTTTTAGCCCGAGTATTTTGCTATGTCCACTCTAAATTCCCGAGTCACAAGTTAACAAACACAAAAGACACAAACACCGACGATGCTAAGCAAGACTCAGTCACTCGCGCGCGCGATTGGAATGTGCAGTGTTTTTTTTATTTTATTATTATTGTTATTTTTTTTTCACAAACCATATCGAGAGTACGAGTGCACATGTATTTTTCAGTTTATAGTTACCGAGACCAATGCAGATGCCAACGATTTCTTGTGAATTGACACGGTTACACGTAACTCTCGGTCAAAATCGTTATGTATATCGGGACTGATAACTTTTTCCAGAACTCTTTCGAGTGATATCACGAAATAGATTTCCAGTAGGAGGTGGCCGTGGTGTAGTGGTACTAGCAATGCTTCTCACCCGGAGGATCAAGGTTCGAATTCTACTCATGACAAGTTTGTCATTTGTGTAATTGGAACTCAGTCAGAAAAATCTGCGTGTGAAGGCATAACACTGACATGTAGATTTGGCTGTTGTAGAGTTTCAAGCACAAAACAAGCGTGAAAATTGATAACCTTCGAATTATTCCGAGGGAAGAAAAAACTCTCCGTCCTATTCGGACTCCCACCCCCGGAGAGCTAATATACCTAATATACCTAAGTATATTATCGAAACCAAATATACCTAAGTTTCAAACCACTACACCACAACAATGTTTTCCTTTCTCCTCCTTCTATCCTTCCGCCCGCGCCATGGCAACAGTAAGAAGGGTATCTTAACCCCACCCCTTAGGCGAGCGTAAATTATAAAAAAAAGCTCATTCTTAAGTTTCTGCACTTTGCAGACAACCCGACTTTTGGAGCTTCTTGAAAACAACGTCAACGCAAGAAGTCTAAATGATACCTTAGCTGTTACGAATCTATGATTCATTGGCGTGGAAGGCTCCAATTTCAGCAGTACGAGAATAATCCCGGAAAATCACAAAAATATGGTGTGAAAGTATACATGTTACACCTTTACATACGGTTACACATTTATATATACGGATGCAAAATTTATGGTTACAACAAAAGGGGTAGATCAACTTCATTGACCTCACACTCTAAGCAAATTGTCTTGGATCTGGCCGAAAAATATTTGGACTGAGGAAGAACACATAAGTTTCCTTAGCCAAACATCTTCTTGGTCGTCAAACCCATCTCATTGATACACTTCGCAGCAATAGAACAGGCAACCCAAGAAATGTTACTACTACTAAACAAAAAAAACTTAAATTAAAAGCCTTGAAAACTCGGGAATAGTAATTGCCGAGTGGAAAGACAAACTTGACGTTCTCATGCTATCCACAAAACATGGCTTGGAGGAAGTGGAAACCGGAAAAAGAACAAGAAGTAATCACAAAATCAAGAAGTTACGAATGATAGTTGACTATAATCATGCAAAGCAAGGAATCGATATACCTGACCAAATGGTTTGCTACTTTCGCCTTAGCGAAAGACTATTATATAAAATCGCATTTGTGTTTTTGCTATCAACGTCCATAGTGCGCTTTGGTATTCTATAAAATAAAAAAAACTCAACAAAAAATGTACAATTTGGAGTTTAGGCAGGCTTTCTGTATGGCGTTACGTGACTTCAGTCCTGAAGAACAAGCACATACGTCATCAACAATAAAACATGTATTGAAGGAAACCGAAGGCAAGGACTCAAGAAATCGGAAAATAAAAAAAAGATACAGGGACTGTTATGACGATATAAGTAAAAATGAAGGCTGAGAAGCTGCTGCAAAAAAGTGAAGGAGGTTACCGAATTTTGTTCTACTCGTATTTGTGAAAGAAGTCATAAAGGAAGAGTGGGTGGCCGTGGCTCAAGTGGTAGTGGACTGGCTTCCAAATCGGAAGGATCGGTGTTCGAATCCCAGCCTCCCTCGACAGACACATTCATTTTTTCAGTTAACAAATAGTTAGCATAATTTTTTCTGGCCTCTCAGAAAGTAAAAGTTGTGACAGCCGGTGGGTCACATAGCAGCGAACGTGTTAAAGAATCGGTTAAAAATGTAAGACACAAGCATCTCCATATAAGGGGTAGTTCACTTCCAATCATTACCCTACTTTTAAACTTAATATACTATGCTACTAAACAACTTGCGGTCAATGATTGGTAATGTACTGCAACGCTCCGGCCACCTTCGAGCGACTAATGGAACGAACATTGCAAGGACTCACCTGGAAAACCTGCCTAGTATATTTGGACGACGTTATCGTCATAGGTAAGACGTTCGAGGAGCACCGCGAAAATCTAAAAGAAGTTTGAGAGGCTGCGAAGTGCTCATTTAAAGCTCAACCCAGAAAAGTGCGCCTTGTTCCGTCCGGAAGTAAAATATCTGGGTCACATTATATCAGCGGAAGGAGTAAGAAGGGATCCTGACAAAATCGAAACCGGTCGAAACAGCTGTCAAGAAGCCGGTCAACCTTCCCGAAGCCATCAGTCGGGAAATGCTTAAGCACCAACTTCACGGGGCAGAAGTTGGTAGCAGAAATCGACAGCCCCAGGACCATCATCCAAGTCTCGCTGGCAAAACGATGTCACAATAGACACCGGTGCCACGGCCTCAATCATCAGGTCACCACCGATTCATTTGATGAGCCAGAAAATAAAAGAAAAGAGATAGTGGGAAAATGCGTACCTGTTGAGGCTATATCGACCACAACGGAAAAAAAGGGTGACCGGGAAAAGAACCCGTGCTGAAGCACTTGCCTTCGCTCTGGCGATGGAAGCAGCCAATCAGGCATCCAGGGAACACATTTCGTCAGGGAAATAGCATCTATCGAATGCTCCTGCACAAGAATTAGTGCCGAAGAACGAGATACTCGACGGGATAGACGAATAATGCGCTGCTGGAATTGCAATAAAATAGGACACTTTCAAAAGCTGCAACATTACCAATTTCAAATTTGCTAGAAAATTCGATTCCACTCTCCAGTCATCAATGGTCGAGACTTTGTTATTCAAGTATCGAAGTCTTCTGGTCTTCGAGTATCGACATCTTCTGCTCTGGAAATCTAGATGTCGCTGCTCACATTTAAGTGGTTAGCACAATATTTATTTTCGTATACACAGACTGTAAAATACTGACCTAAGCATTTTTCCTTACAATTTAGTTTTAAGCACTTATTTTAATTGTGTAGTAAGCAAATAAACTGTATAAATATATCCTAAAATAAATCAGAATAAGTTCTCTCGCTAATGTTTTTTCTCTTTTATTTATTATTATCCCCCCACCCGAGATAAGGTGATAATCAATTTGAACAAAAACCAACTATATAAAGACGTCCCACATGAAAGATCTGGGAGTAACGAACTCGTTTCTTGGATGGCGACTATTTCGAAATAGAGCGAAAGGGCATATTTGGATTGATCAACAAAGTTACATAACTGCTATTATAGATCGATTCGGGACTACGAATGTTAAAAGTTGTTCCAATCCAATGGATTTGAATCAAAAACTTTGTAGCAAATCTGCCCAACGTGTAATGAAGAGCTACAAGAGATGGAGACCATCCCATACCAGCAATTAATTGGCAGCTTTTTTTTTTTAATGAACTTACACGTAAGTGGGTATGAATACACTTAAAGTGCCTGAGCACGTACTAAGTTTTTTTTTGGAAAGTGGGAGAGAGGGAAAGAAAGATGTTTGGGCACATCCAACATTTAACGGGGAGACTAAATTCTTAGTGGAGGTTGGCTTGTTGTTGATTTCTAGTCAACTACTCATCATACTTGATTTTCGTTAACTGAAAAAATGAATATGTCTTTCGGGCGAGGCTGGGATTGGAACACCGAACCTTCCGGTTTGAAAGGCAGTCCACTACCACTTGAGCCACGGCCACTCACGAGTTTGCCGCGGAAGTAACGAGACCTGACATAAGTTTTGCCGTTAATTATTTAAGTCGGTTCAACAACAATTCTGGTAAAGCGCATTGGGTAGCTGCGAAAAAAATCTTGCGATATTTTAAATCTCTGCAGAAAAAAACTTTTTTTTCCAAAAGAGAGCAGTAGGGACGGCGAATAATTCGGCGGTGTCTGTGATGCTGATTATGCAAGCGATGTTGACGAAAGGAGATCCGCCACATGATATATTTTCAAAATCCCGTGAGGTGCGGTATCTTGGTCTTCAAAAAAACAACATACAGTGACACTGTCAACGACAGAAACCGAATACATAGCAATGAGTTTGGGCGTACAGGATTCATTGTGGCTTCATAGCTTAACAAAGGAATTGTCTGATGAATCACATTGCAAAATTAATCTGTTTTCCGACAATGATGTATATCATGATATCATGCCAGGCCTAAACACATCGAAGTAGGGCATCATTTTGTACGAAACATAATTAACAGTGGGGCAGTCAAACTGAGCTACGTGCAAAGCAATTAAATGGTTGCTGATATTTTGACGAAAGCTTTGCTAACTAACAAAACCAATTACTGTGCCTGCCAAATGGGTCTTCGACAAAGACAAACACAAAATACAGTGCTGTGCAAAACATTTTGAAGTCATTACTGACCTAGTCAATATTGAATAAGTGAACTAAAATATATATTTAATTTATCAGGAATCCAGTCTTAAAAGATTATTCGTAAAAAAATGTTTCCTCCATACAACAACTAAATACCACTTAAATTTATGAAGCCATCATTTTTGCTTGTACTAAGCATTTGCAACTAATGGCTTGATTCCTCCTTTTATGTTCTTAATTTTTGTTTTTAAAACGGTAAATTCCTGTTTTCCAATGGTGTTGCAGTGTTTTTCCTATAATCTATGTATTTTGCTGATATTGTTTTATTCCAACAGTTTAAGCCATATTAGTTGTATTTTTTATATGATCGGTATTAGCTCTTAACTTTCAGAGCACAAAAAAACGCTATTGGCGTTAACTATTAACATTGGGATAATTTAACAGCACTGGCATTTTATTTGTAAAAAGTGACACAACTTTTGGCGTTCCCATATAAATTATCACTATCACAGAAAAATATGTCTGGAAGCATTATTGCTATGCGCGTTAACTCCGATAAATATCTTGCATTAAATTAGCGCATAGTTGTTGGTGTAGTACATGTAGTCTACATGAAGATTGAAAGTAAGCATTGAAAACGATGCCAAAAAAACACACCTATTAACAGGAAGTTTAAATTCTGTTGATAATTTTCCTAATTTTCTAATAAAAATGGGTAGAAATAAATATTGTTGCGGTGTAAAAAAAGAATTCTGTTTGATTACAACAATGGAACTAGACAAAAAGAGTTATTAAATATCCTGTCACAAAGTGGGTAGACCACGCAAAACAAACGCAAAAGAAGATGGACAAATTTTGAATTTTTTACAAAAAAACCAAGGGCTTCATCAAAAGAAATAAAAAGGAGCTTACAATTACCTATTGACACGTCAACAGTAATGCGCAGTACCATAGCAAGCTGGTCTTTGCAGTTTTAGACCAGCGAAAAAACCACTCAATTCGAAAAATAAAAAAAATATAAATGTTCGTTTAAATTTTGCTAGACAACATTTAAATTGGAACATACAAAAGTGGAACAACACCGTAATATTTTCTGACGAATCTAAGTTTAATATATATGATCGGATGGAGGATAATAATAAGACCCAAAGGAGAACGATTAAGATTTTAGGCCACTCTAAAATTTTCAAAATATTTTTTACTGCTTTTAATAGTCCCTTAGGACCTTTGAAATGATACCCCCAAATATTATGGCCTGGAAATACCTCGAAGCACTTGTTTTTCAAAGTATAGTAGAAGGCCGCCAGTTAGGCAGCGAACCTCTTATGACCGTAACGAGGGACGGTATTTTAGGGGACTTCAGTAGGTATACGGCAGATGTTTTTGAAGCTATTCGCCACCTGTTCGAACTATTGCTTATTTCGTCTTTAGAAACGTCGGTTTCAGTCAGTTTCGTACAGTGAAACTTTCGAGAAGGACGCTATATGTGGAACGTTTTTTTTTTTCGATAATTGTGCTAAATTTTTTTTTTGAGCGTTATTGGTTCGTGTTTATAATGTCAAACTTACACTTTTGATCAAAGTGTATTGTGGTCAAAAAGGTGCAAAGAGACACGTACATACAGCAGGAGACCAAAAATATCTAGAAGAAGACCGCTGAATCGGCAAGAGTTAAAAGCACCAAGTGAAATGAATGCTAGTGCATCCACGAAAAAATTGAAGCAATCGGAAGATATGTACGACATTAAAGTGAATCCAGGTTTTGGTTATTGCAGTTTTTTCAGCTACTCGTATTTCAAACGTTGTCGTTTGTAAAGTGTGCAAATTGCAAGTGAAATTTACGGAAAGTAGTAATCGAGGTTTGGGATTCAAAGTAGTAATGTCCTGTGAAAAAATGTGTACAGACTAAGATACCTAGTTGTTTAGTTTTAAGTATCTTTACACACAAATGTATTTCATATAACAATACCGTATAAATACACACCTATGTTTTCCATCAACAGCTTCGCTGTATGCTTTACACACAAACTATAATTTATTGCACTTACAAATTATGCGACTCACATTTTGCTACATAGACAATATTTGTTTCACTGTCATTTTTTGCTTTGTATGAACAATAATTATATAGGTCATGTTACTTATTTTGTTATTCCTCATTGTTATAACTTATAATTTAATTTATAATTTATAATAATAAAGAATCACTCGCTATTGATCAACACTTCAAGCTTGTCCTTTTCGTTACGTTAAGACTTCCCCCACCAGTGGTAAGGGGTCTTAATCATAATCTCCACTAGTAGTCCAGGTTTATGCGCTTGGATCTATGTACAACAAAAAACAAACGGTCAAGGCTTATGAGCCCTGTCAAATTCCTTAAATAAAACAGTCAATGCAAATGAGCATTGTCTTCAACATTTGGTGACCCCGACGTGATTCACACCATTGTTTCACATACAGCGATTGGACTTTTGTTCTAAGTGATTCAAAACAGTTGACTCACATATTCATCGGATCAAAAGCGAGTACAAGAAAGCGTTACCAGGGCTAGAACATTGGGCTTTAACATTTTCACCATCATAAATCACAACCAAAAGAGCCTTAGCCCAAGATGGAGGAACTAGCAACAAATCAACTGAAGGCAGGCGAGGGAATTCAGCGGATCATAGTAAACTTTAAGAACGATGGAGCGGACAGAAAGCCAACTGTCAAATACTTTCAAGATCGGTTGTCACTGTTAGAGACTGAATGGTCGCAGTTCGAAGAAACGGACAACCGAATTCGAAGGCTGTCCACTGGCAGAAAGCAATACTTTCGACTTAGCAATGAAAATGGGTTGCCAGACTTCGAACAGTCATTCCATGTCAATGAATAGCAACAACATACCGATTGACAATTCATTGAAGTAGGTTCAAAATTAACAATTCCGAAATTCGATGGAGACTATTTGAAATGGCGTCAATTTTTTTATATTTTTCAACAAATGATACACAACAAGCCAATTCCTAATGTACAAAAAATGTGGTACTTGAAAACAAATGTCTCTGGAAAAACTGATTGGACATTTGGCGCTGACGGAAGAGAACTACCTGACAGCCTGGCAATCGCTTCAAGAGAGATATAACAACGTACGAGTACTAACAGCAGCATTAATCCACAAAATTATATGTCAACCAAATCATACGTCTGAAAATGTGTTAGCTTCTGCCATAAGGGAGCTCCATGACACCACACAAGAAGGACTTCAAGCCTTAAATAATTTAGGAGTGGATACTTCTAGTTGGGATCCTCTATTGCTACATCTCCTAATCAAGAAGCTCGATAGGACCACACACGTCCTATATGAACAACCACTCAGAAACCCAAGGGAAAATCAACCATTAAAGGAGTTTCTAAGTTTTCTGGAATTGAGTTTCCAATCACTGGAAACAATTGGATAAAGGGAATCAAGGTCACAGTCAAAACAAAACTCAAAATCATGTTCGTCAGTTGTATCGACAACACAAATTGAAAAGAAAACTGGAAACTTATGCCGAGCATGCAATACTGAAGCTCATCCGCTGTACGGTTGTAAACAGTTTTTAGACTGGCCCACCAGCAATCGCCTACTTTTTTTTCAAAAGCAAAGGCTATGCATTAACTGCCTACGATTCGGACATAAGGCTAAGGCATGTGCATCGCGGATCTGTACCAATAAGAGGCATAACACACTATTACACAGCAACGATCGGGCCAAAATCGCTGAAACGGAGAGCTCAACGTCAGCAATATTGGAATCAGCAAAAGACAAAAAAGAATTGACTACATTGGGCTGCATTAAATGACAAGAGTTACGTTCTTCTCAGCACAACACAAATAAGATTAACCGATAGGAACGGTAAAAGCATTGAATGTAGAGCCATTTTGGATTCTGGATCCCAAGTTAACTTAATTACGGAGAGTCTCATCAAGAAAATGGGCATATCGCCAAAAAATACGTCAATGAGTATTCAGGGTATCGGCGATGGTAAAAGGGAAGTCCATCATCGTGTGAGCCTTCAATTATGTTCAAGACTAAATGGGTTTTCCACACAGTTGGAAGCTTTTGTCCTCAAAAACATAATATCACCACAACCAACGCAGCATTTGGATATTTCCTCATGTGCAATCCCGAACAATATTACACTGGCTGACCCAAATTTCAACAGACCAGGAAAAATTAACGTTCTTCTCGGCGCAAAATTTTATCATCAATTGTTATCAATTGGACAAATAAAATTATGTGAGGGCTTGCCAACACTCCAAAACACCGTATTTGGATGGATCCTATCAGAAAAGGTTGAGACGAACACAATTGCTTTAGCAGCATGCGGGATTTGTAGCGAATATGAGGACCAAACAAATCAGATAATCGAGAAATTTTGGAAACTAGAAGAAGTAGAGGTAGCCGAACCAAAGACTACCCTGGCAGAAAAACGGTGCGAAGAACATTTTACTCAAACCACAAGAAGAGAATATAAGGGTCGTTTTATAGTTAGACTACCCTTCGCACAAAACACTACAGCCTTAGGATCATCCCAAGATATTGCCCTAAGCAGATTTTTGGCTTTGGAAAGACGGCTTTTGAAGAACGACATTGTGAGGAATCAATATATTGAGTTCATGGATGAATATGAGACATTAGGACACATGACGGAAGTCAACATCGACGACATATTATTTCCTAATTATGTTATTCCACATCACTGCGTCTTAAAACATGATAGCAGTTCCACCAAGCTTCGGGTAGTGTTTGACGCCTCAGCAAAAACATCATCTGGCGTGAGCTTGAACGACATTATGCACACTGGACCTATTATTCAAAATGAGCTTTTTGTCATTCTTCTCCGATTCCGGATGCCCAGATTTGTGTTTACAACGGATATACAGAAAATGTATAGGCAGATTCTGGTTCATCCAGGTGACAGAGGATATCAACTTATTGCTTGGGGAAGGAATCCCAAGGAGAAACTGAAGTACTACCAGCTGAACACTGTCACATATGGTACAAGATCTGCTCCATATTTGGCAGTAAGATTTTTACACGAGCTAGCCAAGGCTAACAAGGCAAAGTATCCACTTGGAGCCCAGGTATTACAAGACGACTTCTACGTTGATGATGGATTGACCGGATCAAATAGCCTCACTACTGCCAAGGAAATTCAGACAGAACTCGTCAAGATACTCGATCAAGCTGGCTTTAAACTAAGAAAATGGTGCGCTAATCACCCACAGGTATTCGAAAATATTCCACCAGAACATCAAGAAGTAAACAATCAAAACACTAGGCCTAGCATGGTTGCCAAAGAATGATCAGTAAATTGTTAAGACAAGCATTGGGGTGAAGTCACGCATAACAAAACGGACAGTTTGTTCCGATGTAACTAGAATCTTCGAACCACTAGAAATATTAGGACCAGTTATAGTAACTGCGAAAATCTTCATACAACAATTATGGCAACTGAAAATCACATGGGATGAAGCATTGCCAGCAGAGTTTCACACCAAATGGCTATCGTTCCAAGATGGTCTAAAAGAACTGAACAGCATGCACTTCCCACGACACGTTTTTTATTCAGAAGTCCCGAAGTTATATACAGCGATATACATTCGATCAATTCTCAGTGACGGAAGAATGATTATGAGATTACTGTGTTCAAAATCACGAGTGGCACCACTTAAAAAACAGACAGTTCCACGACTGGAACTTTGTGCTGCGGTATTAAGTACTATTCTAGCAACCAGAACTAAAAGGGACCTTAAAATTGAAGACACAACAATATATTTTTGGACCGATTCTGAAATTATTTTAAATTGGATTAACTCCAATTCATCGTCATTTCACACCTTCGTAGCCAACGGGGTAGCTACAATTCAGAATCTTTCAGTTACCGAGCAATGGAGACACGTCAGATCAAAAGACAATCCTGCTGATGTACTATCACGTGGGTTATCTCCGAGTCAGCTCAAGTCTTGCGGAATGTGGTTATACGGACCTCTGTTTCTTCATGGGACGGGGGACACATGTTCAAGGCCTTTTTGTAAAACTTTAGCAATATACACTGATGAAGAACGAAGGAAGAAAATTTCGGCTACAGTAACAAGTGTCGAAACAGAAAATCTTCTCCGGCAAGTCAACCACGGAAACTCATTCAAGACACTTATACCTATTATAGCCTATGTTCAAAGGTTTATACTAGAGATGCCACGAATAGTGAATTTGCCGAATAACGAATACTTAGTCGATTTCTCGGGTAACATGTTTCAACCTGCATCATAATAATGTGTTCGCCAACTACGTAGTGGACGTGTTTATATCATTTGAGTGTAGCTCGTGTCACAACAGGCATTATTAGTTGATTGTGGCATCGAATTGTATTACTAAAAGTGTCTTGGAGAATATCATTATTTTACTGTTAAAAAGTTTTAAAAAATGTCATCGTTTCATCAAAAATCACCTATTTGGAAATTTTATGAAATTTGTAGTGAAGACAATAAACTAGCAGTCTGTTTGTTGTGTAATAGGAAGATCTCGCGTGGTGGAAAAGGAAAAACAGCAAGTAAGTAAATTATTACACACATAGTGAAATTGGGTGATGTGAGTGATTTAATACAGTACAGACGTAGTAGATGCTGTGGTTGTCAGAAAATTTAAACTGGTGATGTTTTCACGGTTCTATTTTCTGCAGTTAGTTAATTAGTATTCCCTTTTTTGTTTCCAGCTACAACTTCTTTGAAAAACCATATTCAAAACAAACATGCTGAGCAATACGCTACCGTAACTAGAGCTCCGTCGGTAAGCGGAAGTAAAAACGAAAAAACTCCAACTTCTACCATTTCCAAAATACTGGCAGTGCCAAGCACATCAAAAACGAAACAGTTAACTATAAAAGAGACAACTGAAAGGAAATTGCTGTATGATATCAATGATCCGAAAGCAATTGAATATCATTATTTAATTGGTGAAATGATTGCTTTAGATAATGAACCGTTATCAATTGTTGAACATGTCAGCTTTATCAGGCTTATGAAAAAGGCAGTACCAAAATACAAAATACCTGGTCGCACTTACATGACCGAGAAGATTATTCCTGATATATACAACAGAATTTGTTCTAAAATTGAAGCAAGTATTTCACAAGCAATAGCAGTATCTGTGACATCTGATATGTGGACTTGTCAGCACAACAACCAAAGTTTCTTAAGTTTCACGGCCCATTGGATATCTCCAAATTTTATTCCTGAACATGGGGTTTTAGCGATGAAGCCATTTTCTAATTCACATAGTGGTACCAATATCACAAAAGAACTCAATGCTATTACAGAAAGATGGAATATTTCACATAGCAAGATTCGTTTTGTTGTTCATGACAGTGGAGCCAATATGATAAAAGGCGTACGAGACGCAGAATATGATTCTGCCAAGTGTTTATTCATTCACTACAACGGGCTATCCAGGAATCATTAAAGTCTCAATTAGAAATTCCACAGATGGTAGCTGCTGCGAGGCGAATTGTTACCCATTTTAACTACTCAGGTATAGCACAACAAAAGCTAAAATACATTCATCAAGAACTTAATTTGCCAGACCATCAATTAGTTCAAGATGTAAACACACGTTGGAAGTCAACATATTATTTAATGGAACGATTATTAGAACAAAAGCGAGCCATCTCTTTGTACATAACTGATCATGGTTCTCTAAACAATTTAACATCAACTCAATGGCAGCTAATGGAAGAATGTATCAAACTCCTCAAACCATTTGAAGAGATTACAAAAATAACCAGTTCGGGCATTTCCTGTATTTCTGAAGTGATTCCACATGTTGTAACGTTGTTGAAATACCTGGAGAAAGAAGAAACAGCAGAAAGATCACCAAATTTATTGAAAATAAGACTATCACTGCAAGCTGAAATTAAAGCTCGGTTCAATTTTAATGAAAATGACAAATATTTGATTGCAACTTTTCTTGACCCGCGTTTCAAAACTAGTTTCCTGGGATTAGTTCAAACACAAAGAGCAAAACAAAAGATTCTTTTAGAAGCTCTAAAAAAGAGTTGTGACGAGTCTAGTGGCACCGATGATGAATTATCTCCACTTCGAAAGAAAAGAAATGAAAATGAAAATGAAGAAACCATTGAGACACATGACAGTTTCTGGAATTGTTTTGAGGAAGTCGCTACAGAAAACATGCACAGAGATGAAGATTTGGAACAGAGAAGTTCAATTGCACATGAAATTGATTTTTACACGAAAACTGCTCGCATAGATAGGACGGACGACCATTACAAATGGTGGTCAGCAAATTCAAAACAGTATCCAAGCTTAGGAGAGTTTGCTAAGATTTACTTATCATCTCCAGGGAGCAGTGTATATAGTGAGCGGCTATTTTCAGAAGCCGGTATAATTTATGAGGAAAAGCGTAATCGTTTGTTATCAGCAAACGCAGAAAAAATTGTATTCCTTCACCATAACTTACCATTAATGGATTTTAAATATTAAATATGTTTTTTTCTTAATAAAATAAAAAAAACTTGAGAAAAATATGTCTTGTTTTGTGATGATTTTTTATTGTCCTTACTGTTTTTTTACTATTCGAATAGTAAAATAAGTAGCCGAATAGGCCGAATACCGAACAGTGGCCGAATATTCGTGGCATCTCTAGTTTATACGTCGTTGCAAACAGAATCGACTTTCAACTCCAACACAATTAACACTAACACCCATGGAAATAGATGATGCACTAATGAAAATTTTATCAACATTATAGCAAATACACTTTAATAGTGAAATCAAGGAATTGAAGAAATACAAAGAATTACACAAATCAAGTTCTCTCAGTGGTCTCTCCCCATTTCTGGACGATAATGGAATTATTCGGGTTGGTGGACGAATCAACTCTTCATCCCTGTCATACGATGCAAAACATCAAATGCTCCTACCATATGATGACCCAATAACGAAACTGATCATGAAAGATATTCATGAGAAAAATTATCACTGTGGATCTCAAACATTGCTAACTCGACAAAGATTCTGGCCAATAAAGGGAAAAATCCTTTCGCGATCAATCGTGCAACATTGTATAAGATGCAATAAGGCCAGGCCACACTTTCTAAAGCAAATGATGGGAAATTTACCTCCTACACGAGTCCAACCAGCAAGACCCTTTCTGAATTTGGGCGTGGATTATTGCGGCCCATTCTGGGTATACTATAAAATACGAGGAAAAAAACCACAAAAGGCGTATGTTGCGATATTCTGCTGCTTCACAACAAAAGCTGTGCATATAGAGATTGTTAGTGACCTAACAACGGAGTCGTTTATTGGTTCTCTTAATCGCTTCATAGGCCGCCGAGGACATTGCGAAAATCTTTACTGCGACAACGCCGCAAACTTTATTGGCGCTCGTAATCAACTTGCGGAATTATCATCAACCATCTATTCCGCAACTGCAAGTGACAAAATTATGAAGGCCTGCAGCAACAAGGGAATTAAATTCAACTTTATTCCTCCTAGAGCCCCACATTTTGGTGGGTTATGGGAAGCTGCTGTTAAGTCTGCCAAACATTTATTAGTGAGAAGTGTTTCTATAGCATCATTAACCTATGAAGAACTGGAAACAGTTATGATCGGCATTGAAGCAGTTTTGAATTCACGACCAATAACTCCAATGTCGGAAGACCTAAATGATCTGACTGCCTTAACACCGGGACACTTTTTAATCGGTCAACCTTTAACAGCGATACCACTTAACGCAAACGTGTTAACACGCTGGAAACTGGTTTCGCATCTAAAGAACGAATTTTGGAATAGATGGTCTAGAGACTATTTGAATGAGCTGCAATACAGACACAAATAGAGAGAGCAATCTCCTAATATTAAACCTGGAGGCCTGGTAATCATCAAGGAGGATAATGTTCCAATTCTTCAATGGCCCCTTGGAAGAATAATTCAAGTCTAGAAGGGTGACGACGGAGCAGTTCGAATCGCA
Source organism: Volucella bombylans (assembly GCA_949129095.1). Classification (NCBI taxonomy): domain Eukaryota; kingdom Metazoa; phylum Arthropoda; class Insecta; order Diptera; family Syrphidae; genus Volucella; species Volucella bombylans. Next base: position 67,800,780 of record OX422142.1, on the reverse strand, counting down.
GACGTTAAGACCTCAACCGGTATTTGGAAACGAGCAATACATCGATTAGCACCTTTACCAATAAAGGAACATCATGAAGAAATTGAAACAATTGAAACCCAGCCCGAGTTCAATGAAACCAGTCAAAACCATCATGAACCTGTAGAAGTACCAAGAAAGAAAATGAGACGCTTAAGCAACACCAACTTGATCATAATGCTTATGGCAGTATTGATGTTCCCCATAATTGTTACAAATCCTGTTCAAATAACAAGGTTTATATCTGAGCCAGGAATTCACTTTGAAGGCATGGGCACAACAAGATTTGCCACGGCTGAATGGAAAATGATTGCATACTACGGACTAGCACCATTCAAGAAGGAAATTGCAGCATTATCAACCGGAACGCTTGCCTTACACAATTTGTGCGAACAATTTTCAATGCGAACCGTTATTTAGTTGATCATTTCAATCAGACTAAAACCAACTTGCAGTTTGACAACAGTTTGCTTTCCGAAAGGAGAGTTAAAAGGGGCGGTCTAAATATTATTGGAAACGTCGCCCACTCTACTCTCTCTTTGGTGTCTTGGATTCCAAATATGCTGAAAAGATGTCAAGCATAATTGACAAGGTTAAGGAAAATGAGGATTACTTATTAGAACTACACAAAACCCAGACATCCATGATTGATTCTACTGTGAACATCGTCAAACGAAGTCAATTAAACACAACTTCTAAATTTACACAACTTGAAAACAGATCAATATGGTTATGAATGGTATACAAGACAGAAGCAGAAGTAGATCTAATTCAAATGTTCAACTCCATATCTATTAAGCTGACAATGCTAGTGTCCAACTTACAGAGAATGCATGCAGCAATACTCGACGTGCTTACTGACACACATCATGGAAGAGTAAACCCACTACTTCTTTCCCCCCAGCAGCTAAAAGTAGAAATTTCGAAAATTAAAGGCCACTTGTCAGCTACTCAGCAACTCCCCGGAAATGAAGCAGACTTACTTCAGCTTTACAAGTTAATGGCGATTAAGGGCAGCATCACAAATGATCATGTAGTATTTATCATCAACTTACCATTAATCGATCACGAAAAATTCGATCTCTTTCATGTGATATCCATACCAGTTGTTATAAACAAGACTATGCTGGCAATCAGCCCGTGTATGAGTCTCATTTCAATAAGCAGTCACAGAGATCAGTACATTCCAGTAAGCAAAGGCGATTTAAAAGAATGCCGGATGATAAAGGAGGGAACTTATTTGTGTTCCAACTCACAAGCGAAATTCAACAAAGGATCTGAGTTATGTTCTTGCAGCTTTAACCTGTTCCACAACCTCACGAAACCATGCAAGCTAATGGAAGTCCAAAACAATTTCGTCTCAACACAACTATTTCATAAGAACCAATGGATATTCGCTACTAGATTACCAATTCAAATGTCCATGGTGTGTGGAACAAGTTTCTTTCAAGTACAACTGAAGGAATCAGGATTTCTTAATCTCGAACCAGGTTGCACCATCAAACACAACTCCGTTACTATTCAGACTTACTACGAATATACATCTGCATTAAGACCATCATATACAAGTTTTGGCATCAGGACTGAATTTCCAAGTCCACCAAAGAAGAAATCATCTTTGAATAATTCCAACCCAACTCAATATATATTCGAAGATGAAGAGCTTACGGCCTTGAAAACTTTACTTAGGAGTCAAGATTTTGTAAAGCTACCAAACAGAATCAAGGCCAGTGAATATCATCATACAACAATCGGTTACTCCGCACTTTTGTTATCCATCAGTGTAGCCTTTGGTTTTATATGGACATGGAAAAGGGACTACTTTAACAGAAAAATCAGCAAGGAAACCATCAGTGTCACAACGCCACATCAAGATTCTCCTACCGATCCTCCGACGCCACAGCCAAGAAGCACCCTTAATGCAAACAAGTTTGCTGTACACATTTAAATGTTGAACAATTGTTCAACGCGAGGGAGAATGTTTAGTTTTTAAGTATCTTTACACACAAATGTATTTCATATAACAATACCGTATAAATACACTCCTATGTTTTCCATCAACAGCTTCGCTGTATGCTTTACACACAAACTATAATTCATTGCACTTACAAATTATGCGACTCACATTTTGCTACATAGACAATATTTGTTTCACTGTCATTTTTTGCTTTGTATGAACAATAATTATATAGGTCACGTTACTTATTTTGTTATTCCTCATTGTTATAATTTAAGCTTAGTTAGCAATAATTTTGTATAAATATAGTTAAGAGTTCAATAAAGAATCACTCGGCTATTAATCAACACTTCAAGCTTGTCCTTTTCGCTACCTTAAGACTTCCCCCCACCAGTGGTAAGGGGTCTTAATCATAATCTCCACTAGTAGTCCAGGTTTATGCGCTTGGATCTATGTACAACAAAAACAAACGGTTAAAGTTTATGTGCCCTGTCCAATTCGTTAAATAAAACAGTCAATGCAAACGAGTATTGTCTTCAACACTAGTAGTCCATTTATTGAAAAATTGTGCTGGATCGCAATTTAAAGGTATTGCAAAATTTTTCATGACTTTCTATAGCTTAAAATTGTAAACGCGTTTATCTCAAAACTGCATTTTTCAAGTTGAACTTGAACAATTTTCAACCAATTCAATTCAAATTTTAACTAGATCTTTAAAAATATATTGCCTAAATAAGTACGTAGGATTTTTTATATGGCATAGTTCATTTGTTATTAATGATTTTCTGGTGATTTTCCTGCAAATTTTGCACGTTTGACTTTGGAAGTGCACCATTCGACCAAAAATCAATATATCAATCCGGCGATTACAAGGGTATTTTGCAAAACATAATGCTGTCCTATGAAGAGTGTGAAGAACATGAAAATGTTCCTAAGCACAGCTCTAAGATAGTTAAAACTTAGCTTAAGAATTAAAAGGTCAATGATTTGCAGTGGCCGCCGCAGTCCTCAGACTTAAACTCCGTAGAGAACCTGTGAGATAGTAAAAAGGCAAATTGGAAACAAGATAAAAGAATCTTTCGATGAAATCAAAATGCAAAGTAGAGACATTCCAAAAGCCTTTATTGACAACCGCATTGCTTCAATGCCGAGCAAATGTGCTTCTGTAATTAAGGCTAAAGTATATGGAATTAAATAAAAAAATTAATTATTTTCATGTATAGCATATATGTAAATATAAAAAATGTTGAACCAAAATAAATTGCAAATCTTTTGTACAGCAAAAATACGTTGGTTTTTTTAAGTACAGCTGTTTATTCTCTATTATAATGAGATTAAGTAAATTGACAGGAATACTTAACTTTTGTTTACAGTGATCCTAAACCACTTAGTATTTTCTTTGCTAGTACTAGTTGCAAATGTTTTGCACAGCGCTGTATATATGTGTTTTAGTAGGGGTGATGAAATACAATGGAAAAAACACATTTAGCATCCTGATAACTTTTTAATATTCCATATTTCAACACTATCCAATAAAACTACTTAAATACCTAAAAAAAAAACTTAGCAAACTAACTATAACCATGCAATAATTTGACGAAAATAACCGGACTACTTCGATATATCTTTTAAATGCTTGTGAATACGAGAAAACGATCAAAAAGAGAAAAATTCGATGGACTATAAATCGGACCATTGAAAAGCCTAAGTTGGTGTTTGCAACTCACGGAGTGTATCACGGCGAAAATTGTCCGACTAACAAAAAAAAAACTAAAAACAAACATAATATAAAGAAATGTTTTTTATTTTTTATAAATTAATAAAACCTTGTTTATGTTTTTAAAAATACCTCACTCTTCAGTAAAAAATTAAAAAACGGATGTTTGTCAGAGACACAAGCAAACAATATTGCAGTTGTGATTTGGGTTTTTTTTTTTCCTAATTTTTCAGTGTTCTTAACAAATCGTCATAACGCTGATATAGTCAATTTGTTTGGATGTTATTCGTTTTATTCTACTTTAAAAAAAAAGAGAGAGCCAAAGTCGAAAGTCAAAAACAATGCATATAAATAAATTTCCTATATATGTATGTATATATACATATGTATTATATATGTATATTCCAAACAAAGATTACCCAATCCATAACAAAATCTTACAATACATTTTCCAGTATGTTTTCAATACAAATATTTCTAAACGTACTAGCAAACGACGTATCAGGTTGTGACATAAGTATTGCGCGTTTCTTTCGGAGATTATTTTCCAATTGCCATAAAATGCACAAAACCAATTTAATGCTGAAACCATTATTGAAATTAGTATTTGGGATAATTGCTCACTCAGTCTGTAAACTTCGTTGTATTAACATTATTAATTGAATTTTGAAATGGATGTATCGGAAGAGCATATTGGGTATATTATATTGTTTTAGTTCCAGAAAAAAAGAATAGATATGAAGTGAGATATTCAGAATGTGTATGGAAAAGGCGTTCTCAGCGAGTCCAAGTGTCGGCTTTGATTCGCAAAGTTTAGAAATGGCAATTTTGACCTTAAAAACCTCGTTCGGGTAGGCCAAAAGAGCTAGACGATGAGGTCCTGAAGGCCACTGTCGAAAGAAATCCCACTATTACGGTAAGGGAACTCGCAGGGTAACTCAACGTAAGCCATCCCATCCAAATATGGGAAAAGTCATAAAGTTAGGAAAATGAATACCACACCACCTATCGCAAAATAATCTTCAGCAAAGAATCGAAGCTTACACTGCGCTTCTGTCACGTCACAAAATGACTTACAATAACATTACCAATGGTCCAGAAGACAGACCAGCACAACATCTCACAGATGGTCTTCGCCCGCTCAAGGTGTTACTATGGTGGGGTGATGGCTGAATAATCCATTTTGAACTGTTGCTTCGCAGAAGTCCACTGTCAATAGCTGGGTATATTAAAGTCGGCAGAAATGGCCAGGTCTATTCCATAAGAATAACGCTTGCCCTCATACAGCTAGGAACACTTGCACACTGTTACAAGAGTTCCGCCTTATTCTCCAGATTTCCACTTGTTCCGAAAACTTCCTTGCTGCAAAACTTCCTTGATGAGACACCGGAATGATGTTCAATATATTTTTGTCGTCAAAGTCGAAAAATTTTTTTAGTGACGGCATTATGGGCAGAAGTGTTGTCTAATGAAGAATATTACATTGGCGATTTAAATTTTTGCATTCGATGCAAATTAATTAACATTAAACAGACATTCAAAAATCGCGCGATACTTATGTTACCACCTGATATATGTCTTCAAAACAAAATTAACAAAAAAAGCAGAGTTGAGAACTTTGAATACAAAGAATTTGTAAGTCGGTACCATTTGTGCAAGTATCACGAACATTTTTCAAAATAAAAACCGAGTCCACTACTAAGTCGAGGAGCGCCACTTGTTGTGTACATATACAGGGGTGAGATAAACAGTCTACAGGGTAACCTGGCTTAGAATTATTCATTGCATAGAACATGCAAAGCAAACAAAACAATTAAGAAACAAAATTTGTCGTATACTTAAGCAATTTAGGAAAGTGACATTTCTAATAAGTTTGTTTGAAATTCGCATCAGGTAGAAATACAAATTGTATTACTCGTATTTAACCTTCCTACACTCGCGCATTGGTCTCTCAGACCGACAAATCATTAATTCTTTGTTCAAGTGAACAATATCATCCTTGCCTCTTTGAAGTTTTCAGTAGCTTCCCAAATAAGTGCTCTCCATCGTTCCTTTTTTGTGAGTTTTTGGTCCCTCAGGCCGACGCGAGTATAAGTGTTATAATTTTTGGGTAAGTAATTTTATTTTATTTTAGAATATTAGTGAGTGAAAAATATTATTTTACTTTAGGGGTGTTTATATTTTACTGAATATTACATATATAACATTTCTAAGAACCGTTTTAAATTCTTTTAAATCGGTTTTGTCAGCACAATGGACGAAGAAAGAATAATAAGGGGTGCTGTTAGAAAGTGAAGATTTGGACTCCAATTATGATGACGGTAGTGACAGAGGTTGGAAGACACCGTATAAGAACAAGAGGAAAATACGGACACTGAGCAGGAGTGGAAACCAACAGATGAATCTGAGGAAGTTTCGCGTACATTTCAACACTAATACGTTGGCAAATTTAACACGACTAGGAGGCACAAAAATTGCCCTTTTTCTGCAGTGAGAACAAGATCTGAAAATATTGTAATGCAACTTCCTGGCGTAAGAAAATCCAGAAACTTTTTATTTCTGAAATAGTTATCCGCATAATTACGGCGCATAAAAACCAACATATTGAGCGGCTCTCACCTGAATTTAAACGAGCTGGAGACTGTCGTCTTACTGACGAAGATGAAATTCAAGTCCTGCTTGGTCTTCTTTTGTTTGCTGGGGGGAGGGAAAAATAGTCGGCTTAAGGGGCACACCTAGTGTGAAATTTAAAAAAAAAATTTTTTTTCGATAAGTTATACCTTTAAAAATAACATACTAAAATTTTAAATCGATATCTCAAATAGTTTTTGAGTTACAGCCATTTGAAGAGTAAGTGCTCGGCAGTTAATAGTTGTATTAGCATACGGGACGTACCTGAGGTATTGTTCGGAGTCTACCGTCTCTTCCTAATGGTTGCAACTGTTATAATACGATTCCAGTTTCTATTGTAGGCTTTCAGGTATACAGACATATATATGTATATATATGGGCCTGGAATAGCAGATTAGCTGTAAGTATGATTTTAATCCATTTATAATAGTGAAAACGATCATTTTATCTTTAAACGCGTTTTTCTCGAAACAGCATTTTTCAAATTTGCTGCAGTGATAACTCGGAGACAAATGATCCGATCACTATTAAATTTTTTCTGCATGTTCTGTATATAGTCCATACAATGAATTGGAATAATATTTAATTTTTTTCTTCAAAGATTTTACTGTGTATTCTTAAAATATGTATAAATATACCCTTAAAATTTTAAAACAATTGATACAGTAGTTTTTTTTTAAATTCCCAAAAATCGCATTTTTTTTAGGCTGTCACACTAGGTGTGCCCCTTAATGCTAAAGATCTTTTCCGGACTGATGGTTCATTGCCGGAAGTTTTCCGGTTGGTAATGAGTTGGAGTCGTTTTTACCTCCTATTGAGATGTCTCAGATTTGATAACAATGATAACAATAAGAGACCTATTTGAAGAAATTGTGTCAAATTTTAAAAAAATATTTCAGCCACTCTGCATTCGTTACAATCGACGAGAAATTGGAAGTATTTAGAGGCGGCTGTAGCTTCCGACAGTATATACATAACTTCGAAGCCAAATAAATATGGTAGAAAAATAAATGCACTCACAGATGCTAAATTATTTTATACGAAATCTCGAAGTTTATGTAGGGCAACAACCTGAAGGACTATATAAAGTTGACAACGGGTCCCAGGCATTAGTCAAGCGTCATTGTTCTTTAATTGATGGACCTGGTCGAAATGTAACTTGTGATAATTTCTTCACAAGCTAACTGTGATAGGAACAATTCGAAAAAATAAAAAGGGATTGCCAAAGGAATTTACTGATGTAAAAGGTCGTAGAGAAAAATCCAATTTATTTGGTCACCGAAATAACTGCACGCTAGTTTCATATGTGCCGCAGGAAGTTTATTGAAATACTGTCATATGATCTAATAATGCCCCATCTAAAAAACGGGCATTAATTTTAAGTTTGTCACGAACATTGAAATTGAGGATTTTAGAAATATGAAAACTTGATCAAACTGAACCTGGATCATCGGAAATAATCAAACAGGCCGCTGTTCATTTTGCTTGTCAAAAAAAAAACCGAAAGACAAAATACAACTGCATGAAATGCAAAAAATATTTTTCTTTCGAGCATGCATTTATGGTATTTTCGGATTGCTACGCTTTACAAATATATGAAGATTGAATCATTTTTTTATAATTTTTTATAATTGCTGTTATTTGTTTTTATTGTTAATAAGTTTTTTTTTTTTTTAATAGATAAAATATTTATTTTTGTTATTTAAGTTAAAGTCAAAAAAAAATTTAAATTTTTTGAGAGGCTAGTTTTAAAGGTTATTGCTGCCAAATAAAGTAAAACTTCCTATATTTATTTTATTTAATTATATTATTTTCTTTAAAATAAACGGAAAATACAGACGAGATAAAATCTCGGTTTGAGAGACCGTGCGCGTATATGTGTGCTGGCTAAACGCGCGAGTACAGGAAGGTTAATTAACGTGCGATATAATAGAGCATATAAACTATGAATGCCGCAATAGGAACAGAGGAAAGCTTGGAAAACATAAGTAATTTAAGGATGGAACATTAAACTTAAAAGGGTGCAAAAATGTTAAAGCTATGCGATTCGCTGGGATTTTGTATTTTGAATGATTTCTGTACTTCAGATAAAAATTGGGAATTCAAGTTTGTAGGACAGCAAGGTTTCTCGATTATTATTACTACCTGGAAAAAGGTGAATGGATGTCATTAATAACTAATTTTGAAACCCTGAATGGGCAATACATACTCAGAACATTTGCCTATTAAAGTTGAAATTCGAGTATTTTCGAAAGAGTTGGACGAATCAAAAACTATTCAAGTCCCCCCTAATATTTTTTGGAAAGAATTAAAGGCAGCAGAATATAGGAGTAATCTTACACGTTATACGTAACTAGGAGGGCATCTCAACATCGGCGACATTAAAAACCCAATAATAGCATCTTATCAGGCAATTCCCAAGAGAAAAATTATATATAGAGAGAAATGACGAGTGCGAATCCTCAAGGCAAAAATCCTTTGCAAGCAAAAAAAGAAACAATTTTATGAAAATGAAGCCAAGAAACTCACATGATGTAGGGATTTTATAACCCTTACATTAAGCTCAGTGCTAATGGATAGGTGTAGATAGGATCCCTAGGTATGCTACGGACGGATTCACAAGTAATTTGACTATGGCCTTTTAGAAAAAATTTCAAATTGACATTATATGCCAACAGTTTAAGGAAGCTTTAGTATTTCCCATCTATAAAAACTTTTATCATATCCAGACAACTATCGAGGAATATCCTTTCTCAACGCGTCCTGCAAAATTTTTACAAAAATTTTGAACAACAGGCTGCAATGGATTAACACTAAAATTACTAAATAAATATCAAGCTGGTTTTCACAGCTACTATTCAACCGTAGATAATAGATGATAATTTCAAAGCAGCTTTTGATACCATCGGTTGTAAAGCCTTATTCTTCAAGTTATCTATTTTTTTATGCCGTATACTACCACAAATTCGAGAGCTGTGGCCAACTCAATTGTCAACAAGGGATTAGGAGAGCGCTTCAAGTTCTGTAACATTGCAATGTGTTACAAATTTAAACTATGGTATGTACAATGGTAATTAGTCAGCTGTTTGGAACGGGGAGAATATTTCCAAATGTTTTGAAACGAAAATGGGAGTGCAACAAGGATACACAGGCAGTCCGTATTTTTTGCTTTCGATGAATTAGTAGACTTTTTGCCTGGTGGAATAGAGATCGCAGGAATTCTAATTAAGGCCCTTTCACCTCCAACTTCACAATTAAAGATAAACCGACTTGTATAGTACCGTCGGCTATGGAATCTAACGGTAAATCTACGTAAATCCAAGGTTATGATTTTAAAAACTTAAGCTGTAACATCCAGAAATGACATCCAGAAATAAAATGAGAAATGGTACTTTAACGGAGAACCCATAGAAATAGTAAGAGCTTATAAGTATATTGGGGTAACGATAACAAACAACATAAATACGAGTATGGAAATCTACTTAAAAGATGAGCTGGTTAAAGCAAAAAAGTGGAATGTGTGCTACTTAGGAATGTGTTTTCAAATAAACTAATTTTTCATGATATTAACAGTTTTTTTTAGCGGTGGTCGAATCCATCATCATGTACGCACCACAGGCCTGGGGTATGTTAAGTATGAAACCATTAAAAAAAACTCTTAAGATATTACTTAAAGAGGTGCTTCCGTCTATCTATCAACACTTCCAATTATATGACACACATCGAAACAGAATCATCACCCTTGTTCATTAAAAGTTTAAAGCTGCATGTGGATTATTTCTTAAAAATTCTAGAAATGCCAAAATTATGTCGTTAAAAACTATCGCGACTAGAAGCACTTAATACAGTAAAGTAGAAGTGTTGGTATCATACTGCGGAACGGGTCTTCACCTGGTGGCCGAAAATAGAAGGTTCTCAAAAAGATGTTGTATGACCTCATTTCGAATGCTGCTGAAAAGCTTAGGCAAGGCTGCATTAACAATGTACCAATTTCGACTCACAGATCAATATATAACCTTAGGCATATTTTATGCGAAAACAACTATTTTATGAACGTTAACAGTTACGAACATATTTCTTCCATTTTTCAACCGAGAGGGAAGTTTGTAAAGCTAAACTACGTTCCTCATCTCACGGACTTGCCTACATATTGCAGCATATGCAAGCTTTCGGAGAGGAAAGTTGTCATCGATTTTATCGGAAAATACCATGTTCGTAGAAGTAACGGTCTTAGCGCTCCTTTTCTTGCGAGAATGATAACACTCTCTTTTTTTTCATAAAACAGCAACAAAGTATCGAGACCAAATTATAAACGAAGCCTTTTAAAACTAACCAAAAACAAAATTATTTATGTAACCAAAAATTTGTGTTCCTAAAAGAATTGTATGTCAATACGATAAAGCCAATAGGACACTCACTTAACACCTTCTTTGGGATTTTATCCAGCCGGTATGTTTTGTTGATAATGACGTGGAAGCCTCACGTCCCTGTTCTTCGGCTGTAGAACGGGAACGAAAGCGTATATTAATCACATTAAATTCTGACATGAGCAGCATAACTAATTTGGGAATTATCAATAGAGTGGAATTGAATGCTTCCAAAACAATGCCGTCTACTATCGTTAAAGCGAAATTTAAATACCCAGCCATTATCCATGAATGATACTTGCATCGTTAAAATTGAAAAACATTCTCTGTATGTGTGTCAATGACGAGTTACGTTGGAACGACCACATATTCGATGTCGTCAAAAATACTGGAAAATATATAGGTTCCCTCAAGCTATGTAAGAAATATTTCACCCCTCTGACCTGGCCGCTATATATAAGACGTTTATCTGACCAAAACTTTAGTACAATGCCCACATCCGGTCAGGTCCTCCTAAGACCTCTTTGCACTTGCTAGACAGAATCCAAAATCGTGCGATACAACTCATAGGTGATATTAATATTACACTGCCATTCGACACCCTCGAACACCGGCAGCGTAACGTCTCCCGTCTCACCTTGTGTAGTATATGCAGTAGCATTCCGCCCCCTCAAACTTTTAACCGTAACACCCTTCTCGCTATGAATGCTCACCAGTATACCTTCGAGCACACCTTCGGACGTACTCTGAAATATCTCTCTTGCCCCTCCCTAACTTCCTTTCTTCTGCGCTATGTGCAAACATCTTAAGGGTACATAAAATCCCTAGTGAGCGCCAATTATAAAAAAAAAAAAAAAAAACTATAATAAATCAAATTAGTAATATTGAATTTTACCGATGTTTTATATTTAAAGTAATCAAAAATTAATAAGACCACTATACATATTTAATAATTTGCGTTCAATGATACGATGTATTATAACTCAGAATTGGTACGCGACAAAACTATTGCAACTGATGTGGTATTCACTCCTAACAGCACACTAACAGTTATTTCTGAGTTGCTAAAAACGTATTTTTGATGTTTGTAGTGAGAAAATGTAATGAACAGATTCCCATTAATATTAGTTTGAGGTAAAAGTGGCACCTAACAAATTTGGAATCGAATTAAGGTAACGCATTGTTACCTAAATATAAAAATATCCTGAAATCTGTAATGTTGCCATACGCGGAATGAGAAATGCTGTTGCATTGGGTCTTCCAGCAATATAATGACCCAAAACACAGATTGAAGATTCTCAAAAGCTAGTTTAATGAACCAAACCTAACGGTTATGGTTTGACCACCGCGATCAAACAACTTAAAGTATAGAGACGGCAGTGAAATTCCACAAAAAAACAATTATAAATTTCATTGAATCAATGCCACGTCCCTGCAAAGCAATCATTGAAAATAATGGTTTTGCTACCAAATATTGGTTTAACTTCTTTTATGTTATTTCTATTGAAAGTTGCAATTGTTTTCTTTCACGTAAATTCACGTAAAATTTACCTTACCTCATTGAAGATAGATTTGATATTCTTGTTCCTGAATTGAAGAATTGTTTTGTTTCCTTTATTTTAAATATAGTTCTTTAATAAAATTAAAAATAAGAAAGTAAAATTTTTTGAAAGCGCGTGGTTTCACTTCTAGCTGCAAATGTTTTGCCCGATATTGCATGTATGCAAAAGAAAAACCAGAAACATTTTGATTAAAAAAAAGCTAGGTTTCAGTTTTTTTTTCTTTGTAAATTGATACCACATATGCTAGATCGTAGCCTTTTGTAGCTGAAACAGATTTTTTTAAAGAACTTAACAGTCAAATAGGTATGAATACACTAATATGCCGCAGCATGTGTTAAGTTTTTGGAAAATGGGATAAAAAGAGAAATACAGATGCTTGGGTTCAGTGGTTATTTCGCTCCATTGGTGGCATTAAACATTGAATGAGGAGACTATATTGTTGGTACTAGTTGCCTTCTTGTTGTGTTCTAGTCAACTTACTCATCTTACTTGATTTTAGTTAACTGAAAAAATTAATGTTTTTAGGGCGCGTTTGGAATTCGAACACCGAATCTTCCGATAACTACTCGTACTCTTAAAATGCCGGAACACGTGTTAAATTTTTTCGGAGGCTCAGTGGTTATTTCGCTCCATGAGTGGCACCCAAAATTTAATGGGGAGATTAAATTATTAGTGTAAATTGACTTCGTGTTGTATTTAGGCAACCATTAATCTCACGAGATTTTAGTTGCCTGAAAAAGTCTTTCCGGTACGGCTAGTATTTAACCCCGAACCGTCCGATTAGGAAGCCAATATACTACCACTTGAGTCACGGCCTGAATTTATCTCTTATATACCTAGTACTTTCATAAATACTTTTACAACTTTGAACGGTTCCTTACAGCTTTTGCTATTACCCGCACTCTCGTGCAGGCTTGCGTTATTTGTGGTCTTATATTTGGCCTATTTATAGGCAAATTTAAATTCGCTAAGCATGAAGTTGAGCGATAAGGAAAACACGATTGCGGTTATTGCCCTTCATAAGCGCGGTATGGAAAAACGCTAATCTTTAAAACGGTGCAGTCCTGACAGCTATATGTTTATCTATCGGGCCATTAAATTGTTTGAGGATACGGGTGATGCCAAAGACAGACAAAGAACGGGAAGACCACGTACCGTTAGAACAACAGACGTTATCAAAGCTGTGAAGGCGCGAATAAGACGAAATCCAATGCGGAAGCAAAAAATCATGTCTCGTGCATTTCACAAATTTCAACGTTCCGCATCATCAAACAATATTTAGGTTTGGAGGCATATATACTGGCCATTTGCTGACTTAAGGGCTTAAGGAGGAAAGAAAAGAAAAATCGAAGCGACTGTTAGCTGATTACGCTGGTGCTGAATTACGGATGAACAAATTTTCACCGCAGAGGAAAAATTTAACAAACAAAATGACAGAGTCTATGCCCGGTCATCTAAAGAAGCTGGGGAGCATGTGCAAAGAATACAAAAAAGGCATCATCCTGCATCTCGCATGGTTTGATAGGGAGTACCTATCAAGGCATCACAGCAGTCCACTTTTGTGAAAAGGATGTCAAACCTTCGGCTAGTCTACCAAAAAACTGTTTTGGAAAGAGTGGTGCAACCACTGAACCAGTCCCTCTACCAAAACAAGTAGTGGACTTTCCAATAGGACTCTGCTTCAGCCCACAAAAGCAAAAACTACCCAAGTCTGGTTCACGGAAAATGTTCCTCGCTTAATCCAAGTTATAGTCCGTTTTAGAGGGTATGGTTTGTACGAAAAGACACCCACGTTAAAAAAGGAAAGCAGTCGACAGTTTTCCAAATCGTTCTGCGATTGATGAGTGGCCAACTCGTCTCAAGGGCTGTAAAAGAGCAAATGGGGGCCATCTTGAATGTAACTATTTTTTTTTATATTAAGAATAAATCAATTTTAATTTGTGGAAAAAATTAATTTAATATCTTCTTTTTATTTTTTAATACCTATTCACACCAGTAACAGTATTTATGATAGTACTAGGAAGATACCAAATACCCCCTCCAATTTTATTTTGCTTTAGATATTATGGAAAAACAAGATTGTTTTCTTTTGCATTGGTTATTCCGTCTCGCAAGTGGAATTCTATTTGTTGTTATTTTTTAATTACAGGAAATTACACGTTTGATAATGATCTACAATAAGCTAGAGGAAGGCATAAGTAACTCTCAATTTGGTTTCAGGAGTGGATTTGGAACACGTAATGCACATGCTTCTTATTCAATGAAGCCTAGGGATGAATGAAACTGTTTTTATATGTTTCATCGTTTATGAAAAAGCTTTCGATAAAGTGCAACATAATAAAATTCTCGACCATCCTACGGAACAAGCAGATAGACAAGAATGATGTGAGAATCATTGAGAATCTTTACTGGAATCAAAAAGTACAAATTTGTATAGAAAGAGAAGAGTCAGAAGAAATAGAAATTCGTAGAGGAGTTAGATAAGGCTGCATTTTATCACCACTACTCTTCAATATGTATTCCGAAAAAAAAATTCAAAAACCTTTTAGTACACCCAGATGGAGGAATTAAAGTAAATGGATTTCTAATAAATAACATTAGATATGCAGATGATGCGATGAAAATGGCAAGCAGCATAAACCAATTAAACATCATTATGAATAAGCTTAGCGCAGAAAGTGACAAATTTGGGATAAAAATAAATGCGAGTGAAAAAAAATTCAGAGTGTTTGCAAAAGTCAAGAACTTCAAATAAATAACGTTGCAGTAGAAAGAGTAGACACAATTAAATATCTGGGAACAATAATATATAATAATGTAAACCCCGCCAAAGAAGTCCAATGCAGAATCGAACAAACGAGAACAGCATTTGGTAAATTGGAAACAAACATTTATAAGCGGAGAAATAAATCGAAACCTTAAAATAAGATTAGTCAAATGCTATATCTGTTATATGGCGCAGAAACATCGACACTTAGCAACGCAACGATAAAGAGAATAGAAGCCTTTAAAATGTGGATTTATAGAACAACTCTGCGAATCTCTTGAGCTGAGAGGATAACAAACGAAAACGATGAAATCTTAAGACGAATAGGAATGACAAGATAAATAATTCTTTTAACAAAGAAAAGAAAGATCGAGTACTTAAAGCATATTATGATGCCCGCCAAAAATAAATGCCTTGCGTTAATGGAATTTTCATACTTGTTATAGATTAAAGGCAAATACATACACTATGGCATGTTGTCCGTTTCCTGAAAAAAATAAAAATGCCTTCAGCGCTCAAATACTATCACAAATATTAAAGCAACTCAAGAATATGCGGAAGAGACAGAAGTAAAGGTTGAGGAATCAACTATTAATGTAATGATTCATCAAGTCCATTATGAAGTCCAAAAACCTGAAGCATTTAATGGATGTAATTGGCGTATATGTGCATAAAGATACTCAAAATACTACTGACCTTTCATAAGTCGAACTTAAGTTAGTATTCTGGTAGAGATGATAAAGTGCGTTAAAATGGAACTTCAGTACTACATTGCGAGTATAAAGTTAGCATAATCAAAAGTTTTAGTTTACTAGAAAAGTGCATTTTTTTCTCTAACGCAATAAATTAAATGGTGTTTAAAATCGTTTGCTTTAACACCGACACTTTTTGATATACTCGTACACTGTATATATATATATATATTTAACTATAAATTCACATATCTAATTAATAGCTTGTTCTGTCATCTGTAAACATAAAAACTCTAATTGTTCCAAACTTTTTATATCACTGATATTGTTGTTCTTACAATACTTTTCTTTACGTAACAATAAGCTGGAGGTGGGAGACGCAAAAAGGTTATTTGTTATAGCTGAACAAATGCTGTTAGACAAAATAGATGAATACGATTGTGAAGACGAACACACACTACCTCTAAATACTTGATTATCATTTTTAACATTAAGGGCATTGTTATTGTTTTCTATACTATTAACTCCGCCTAGTTCACTGCCATTTTTATTACTAACCAAAACTACAGCCGCCATTGTTTTTTCTAGTGGCTTCTTAGTTTCCCTAGTTTGTTTTTGATGCATATCACTACTTTGTTGGTTTCTGGGAGATGAGCAATAACTTATGCTTTGTTTTCTATTCCTCTCGTCATTTATTTGTGATAAATTGCTTTTAGAAAATATTGAAGAACTGTCTGCACAGATATTCGAGCTCCCTTGACCTGTTGATACTACTATTAAATTATTTAAAGAGCGCCTATGCTGCTGATGATTACCATGCTGAGTTGATAGCGAAGTAAATTGTTTTTGGTGACCCATCATTCCCTGGTGATTAGCTGGAGTTTTAGTTTGATGAAATAACTGATTTGGAATCGCACCTCCATTTATGAAATTCGGATATGAAGAACTTTTATATTGGGAGCAACTTCCAGTGTTGCCACAACTACTTTTATTAATCGTATTTCGCTGAGGAAAAGAAACACAAATTTTAAATATTTGATAAAACAAAATATACACATATTTGCATATTGCCATATTGCACGTTACCATTGGAGCGGCATGTTGCTGCAAGCAACTTACAGAAATGTTAAACATATCATTTGAATTTTTACGATTTATTCTATCGTTGCTACCATTTTTTTGATCTATCTTCCGCGTTTTGCAGCTCCATCTTTAATATAAAATAGTATGCTTATTTAAAATGTTCTAAATATAATAATTCTACTATCATTACCTTGGTTTATTTAAACTAACGTTGCTGTTACCTTTTGGAACGAACGATGATTTAAGTTTAGAGAGTTGCAATTTCATTTCTTTTAATTGATTTATATGTGTGGTAAAAGCTTCACCGTGAATAGCTCGTTCCAGTATCCAAAGTAGTGCTGACACATTTTCCTCGTCTTGCAGACAAAATGAGTCCTTTTGAATCATCGAACTACAAACTAGAATAATATTTTCATAGAAACTAAATACAAAATTAAAAACAAAACAAACATACTTAATTCAATAACTTTTATAAATTTGTATGCCACATTTTCAGTAGACGAATCAGCTGGTTGCATTGGCGTCAAAACTATGCCCGCAAGTTCTTCAATTGCAAAATTAAGCCTTATTTGACCGCTAACAAGATCCTGCTCAATGTTTATCAACTTTTTTCCTCTGTCATTTAATTTTTCAATACAAAGTGCCAGCTTATGACTGGCACCCTTAGTTACCCCTAAATCTTGTAAATAGTCCTCTGTTATCTCAAGCATTGCTTCATAAGTGATATTCTTGAAAAGATCAATATATTTGTGCAATCTTAAGCTTTTTAACCATTGTCCAATATTCGACATTCCACTATTATGCGAAGTAAATTTCAGATAATTAGGTTTCATATCATCAAGTCTAGTGTCTGAGCCAGATGATATGAGTGTTGTTCTTGGATTTTCAATGGAAAGCGAAAAACTTCGTGGTTTTTGAGCAAACTGGGCTAAGTTTTCAGACGAGTTACTACAGTTATCATTTCCAGCAGTGTCTGAAGCATTTGCAGATGATACCGACGATACAGCAGTTGTTAAACTGTTCGAACGCCTTGTCTTTATGGAACCTACTCTGCTATCCAAACTCCATCGATTATCGTTCAAATGATCACAGTTGTTAAGTAATGAGGGAAAATTCATTTGAGCGCAGCTGCAACTTTCACATGTTTTTGAGTCAAAATCAGAAATTTCTGTGCCATTTTTAGAAAAAGACGTATGGTGGTCATCGGTAATGTTGTTTATGTTGCCGACATCAAGTTGGCCATTTGATCCAAAGGAACAATTTTCGTTTGTCGTTCCATTATAACACAGCCCTAAGCTGTTTTGACTAGAACCTAATTCGTTTATTTTAATACCGTTAAAATTATCACAGAGATTGTCGGAAATGTTTGGAATAGTGACATTCCATTCGGATTTATTAGAAACAACTGTTGGTAACGATTGTAACGGATTTTTGTGCGCCGATGGTTGAGGAGGGGCTATTGCTTGCCATGCATTACGAGACGCAACACTGCCTACTGATGATGACATGGACGTAGATGAATTAGATAAATATGCACCTGTATTATTTGAAAGTACATAAAAACTTTGCTGACCTGCTGAAGCAAATGATGACTGAATGTGATCTTCTAAATGTCGCAACCAGTGACTAAGAGATCTAGAAATAAATTATACAGGTATAATATACTTTTATTTATTACTTAGCTTTAAACTTAAAATTTAAAAATTATCTTATTAACGAATGTTGAAAATAACTTCCACCTGTTGAAAAGGTTTTTTAATAACCATTACTTATGAAGATAAAAGAAAAACCCCGTAAATATTATAGGTAACTCGTAGCTCAAAATATGTATATTTTTTTAAAACTATGGAATCTTTTATTTATAAAAAATAAAGTTTGAATAAAGTTATATCTAAGAAAAAAAAGAAATATTTTCTTCCTTTATTTATTAAACTTTTTTAAATGTACTAAATAATTAATTTATAAAAACCGTCAAGGGCGATATATTTTAAACACTCTGACTTTTAGCCCCTTTTTTTTTCAAATATCGATTTAAATTTTTTTTTAAATCGTATGTCCCTTTACCTGTAAACAAAATTTTGATTTTGGTGTAGTTATATATGTTTAATGAAAAATATTTTGATGTGAAAAATGTACATTTCAATCCCAAAATTAAAATAAAAGAGATTCAGTCAAATTGTTACCTTCTATCTTCATTTGAAATTGCAGGGTGAATTAAAAGATATGAGAATATCTGTTGTACCAGCTCAGTTGAAACAATTTGCCTTACAGTATCTTCTACAGCAATTGGAATAATAGACAAATAAATCAGCTTAGCTTCGTCATTTCCAGGTTTTAAAAGGGGTAGCATTCCCAATATTTCTGTTAATATGTCCTCCTTTTTACTATATACTTTTCCGTCATTTTTAAATACGAAATCTGAACCAAAATATATAGGTTCTCTGTCAGCAATTTCCGCCATTTCGATCCCTTGAAATGATTTATATGCACTTATTAAATTTTGAAGATGTAATGGACTATTGGCATTTATATCAAAAGTTGTCATGTGACTTTGTAGACCTGAGTTTTGGCTTAAATTATTTTCAATTGAATATTGAAGAAATTTTAGGTTTGAGTAGCGCAAACGTTTTAACAAAGCATATATTACAACTGTTCGCTCACAATCGTTCCATTTTTCAAATAAAGATGTAACTGTACTAACTTGTTCGCAAAACAAGGTTGAAGAGTTTCCACTTGGATATTTCATGGTGACTTTGGAAAACCTTAAATAAAAAAGAAAATAATGTATTTAAAAACCTTATTTTATTAATTATGTGTCTGTATATATATATATATATGTACATGTATATGTGCATGTTAATATATCATCGACATACATATACCGTACTAACGAAATAACAGTAGCGGAAACAATTAAGAGAAATACAATTAAATTACAAACGTAGGGATTCTAGTAATAGTGAACATTATAATATTACAATATTGTACAATAGAAGACACCATGATTAATAATTTTCTTGTATCTCCTTTTTGTTATTATTTATTATTTTAATATCGAGGCATAAAGCATATAAATTCTTTGCAACGTTCATGTATTAAAATGAACAAAGCATTTTAAATCAGTTTTTTCCCTAAAGTTTTCACTACAATCTAAATCAGAGAACTAGATGACTGAGCTGAACTAGTTAATTCATCACGTTGGATAAAATCATGGTTATCTTCCGACAAGCGCGCGGAATCATAGTTTGCTTGCTACAAGGTCAAATATTCCTTTTTCGTAGAAGTGCTGACTTTTTGAGGCAATGAAATCTTCAAAGGCTTTTATGACATCTGCTCGGTTCCAGAAGACCTTCTGCCGACAAAATGAATCCAGATTGCGGAAAAGACGGTAATCCGTTGAGGAAATATCAAATCCCAACTGCAACAGATTTTGCACCGTTACTTGTGAGGAATGGGATCTAGCATTGTCATGCAAAAGGATCGGACCGTGCCTATTGACCAACGCAGGTTGCCTTTCAGCCAATTTGGCATGCAATATGTCGATTTCCTCATAATACTTGATAGCCTTTATCATTTCTCCTGGTTGTAGACTTGAAATTTTGCATAGACGTAGTGCTAAGTATTTACATATTTAACAAAAACGTACGTTTGTTTGCAGCCTCACTCACGTTTAAATTTACAATTCTATCCTAAATTCATTTAAATAATTCAATTTCACCAGTTTTTATAACTAAATAGAAATACAGAGAGTTTAACAAGTGTAATAAGTAGGTAGATAATTTTATAAATACATATGTATGTAGATCCGAGATGAGTTGAGTCACTTTTAAAAGGTACGAGTGTAGAGTGTCTTCATCTAGTTCCTTGTCATTTTTTACATATGGTTTACGGATGTAAACTTTAGAGTTGCCGCTCACTTGTCGCGGTTTATCTATGACCTTCGCGAAAACGTCTTTGAACTATGATGAGCCGTCACAGCCCCACTTCCTATATAGAATCAAGTTTTTTGATCCAATTGTACACACAGTGTCAATCAATAGAATTCTAGCTGCTGTGTGATTCAACAAATCTTGTAAAAAAATAATTTTTGCATATGCATTAGTGATTTCAATCTATGAGACAACAGGTGGGTAGGTAACAGCTGTGCTTACAGTTCTGTATTTAGTAATAATGTAGCAGCAAAAAAACAGTTTCTTTCATTTTTAAGATTTCTGAAGTAGAGGTACCTACTTCGGACAACATTTCAGTTTTATCTGAAGTAGTAAAATCTAAAATTGCCTTCTTTTTTATGTGTTTGCAGTCCTTACAATTTCCACAAGGTTTGCCTCGATTCCTTCACCCATCGATCGTAATCCTTGCAAATAAGCTTCGCAGATGTGCTCAAATCCGTATTCTCTGAGTAGTGTAGTATTTTTGCGCCTTTTACTTGATTCTAAAGAGTCTTCATAAGGAACACTAGGCCTTCCTCGCTTCTCAGAAGAAGTTGAAGGCATGCAGAGAGTTGATTCGTCTTCTGCCATTCTAGTAGGCAGACTTAGAATATAACATACTCCGTGTCAAGCCAACTGCTATTAATTCGAAGAAATTGATCCTTCTAACGTGAAGCTTGAACCCAACGTTTATTGAATTGTGGTAATAATTTCGTCTGGAAATCATAAATTATTATTTTTATACTGTCTTCCGAAACAAAATTTACAACTTAGGCAAGCTTAGCTAGCTAACTGTCAAAAGTCTTGTCGATATTGAAATAACAATTTTTTCTTTGTCATTTTATGAGAAAAATTTTGGCAGCAATATTTTATTTCCAAATATAACGGCAAAATTTTTTTTTTAATCTACAGGCAATAAGCTTTCCATATATGTATTATACAATATGACTTTTCTTGGAGCTACTGCTCACAATTTAACTTTGAACATATATATTTTGCGAGGCAAAATTTACAGAATTTGCATAATATAAGTATCCATCGTAATTTACTATATATTTTCTGTACTAAGTTCATAAAAAATGAAGTAAATATTAAAGTATGACCTCTTAACTAAAAAATAAAACCAAAAAAATATGTAATTTCCAAAATTTCTAGAGCGCATTTTTGATCAGGAGTTTTACTATAACATTCCATAGTGCACTGCCCAGATCTTTTATGACTATCATATAGTATCCAGTTTTCATCACAGGTGACTATCTGGTGCAAAAACGGTTCAGTTTGGTTTCTTAATGTAAGCGATGCACAGATTTCCAGGCGCCGTAGTTTTTGGAATTCGTTCATAGGAAAGGTAAATAAACTCGATAAGTGCGTACCCCATGACGAGAAAGGTGTGGCCTTATTGTCATTGGGGATACTCTCATGCTTTCAGTAATCTCCCGCACCGAATTCGTTGGGTCCGCATCCACCGTTGCTCTTAAAACATCGTCATCAACTAACGTTTCAAAGTTTGCAAATTGCAAGGGCTGTTTTTCTCTGCACAATTTTCATTTAATTTTCTTGCCATTATTAATACATTTCGATTAATTTTATATTAGTTAAAAATATGATATAATAAAAAAGCTTGATTTTGTACGTAGTATTGTATGTTTATATTTCAGCACAAAGACACAGGCGCTTTTAGATTTTTTAAGCATCTTTTATTTTTAAAAAAATTTCCATCGCATAATCTTTGTTACTATTCAATTTTGTTTAATTTGTACAAGTAAGACAGTAGGGAAAATAGAAAGCTAAACACAGTATCCATTTACTAGAAAATTACTTTGAGCAAAATAGCAAATTTCTAAAAATTACAAAAATTAATCATTACCAAAAAATTGTGGGATTGTTATAAAATTATAAAGGTCTGTTGTTATAATGTTGTTTAAACACAAAGCTTCCGAAGACAAATTTTACAATTACTTTGGTTTTTGGAAATTATATATCAGTATATTTACCAAAAGCAAACGATTATATACTAATAAATAGTTTACTAAGCCCCTACTTTTTACCTTACGTTAAATTAAAAAAAACACAATAAAACTGCAGATGTCATTGAGAAAATTCCTAATTTTTTCAAAAACCTCTTGATCAAGGCGTATAATTTAGGTGATTCATATAATCCATGTTCATTGTTTTGTCTATTAAAACCTTTTCCGTTTGCTTAAATGAGTTTAAAAAGTAGTTATGTAACAACTATATCTTTATTAACAACAAAATGTGTATATCTCACAAACAATTATATATTATAAACTATTTAAATATAAGCAAACAAAAATTCTGAATTAACTTGTAACGACTTGTCATCACTGAAAAGTTTAGTTCTAAACCTTTTCTAAACAAAAGCTCTGCTGTCCGGAAAACGGCAATAAAAGATTAAAGTGCCACTTGATCGGTGAACAAGCACTCAGGTCTGGTATTTCACTAAAGTTGCGAACTTCTACGAGCGCCCAGCAGCGGAAAAATACCACACTTGGGCCTACTACGTGCATTGTTGTGTTTGGTGTCTCGCCTCAAGAAGGTTATACTAACCGTCTGTGGAAAGACAACACACCCAACTAATCTGCACATTTTTTTAAAAGTTTTCTTCTCTTTTTATTAAATTTTGGTTTTGCAAGATCGATTGATTAACTTTTCTATCATTTTTTTATTCCGCATTTTTATGGAGTTTTTTTTTTAAGAAAAACAAAAAAATACAGGAGTCAAAGGGTGATTTCATCACCACCAACAGAGCTCTGAAAGCGAAGCTTCCTTACACGCTCTCATCAGAAGCCATGATGCTTGACATGGTGTTCAGTTTGCGGCATATTCGAATTCGTGATAGTGTACCGAGATAAAGTTTTGGGACATTTCAAGAACTGTTGAGCAAAGCAGGAGTAGTCGAAATCGCGCTCCAGGAAAAAAATGCCCAGAAGCTGTCAAAAATTTAAGCACCCGAAAAGTAAAAATGCAATTTCTGCAAACATCCTGGACATACAACTGCCGATTGCCGAAAAAAAGAAAAAATTGAAAAGCAGACTACGTTGCAAGTACAACCACAAATCCATTGCTACAAATGCAAGGTTTTGTGAGATCCAACTGCCCAAAATGCAAGGACTTACCGAAATGATCGTCACAGTTTCCTTCAACTGCATAAGGACGACACTGGGTACTGATCTGCCAATAATTCCAATTGCTGCTCATGGTGAATCAAGGATAGCATACATAGACACTTCTGCCCGTAACAGTGTTGCAGGCAGAGAATTGTTTTTGCATCTCTTGCGCAATAGTACAACATTTTTTAAAACTGATGTCAATGTAACTTTGGCAGATGGACAAGCACGTCCACAAGAATTTTATATTGCTGAGACCAGTATTGTTATTGGAAACAGGCTACGCCCTATCAAATTTATGGCCTTACCGGAAGCAACCGACAACCGCAACCTTATAGGAATTGACTTCCTGGAAGAAAACGGCATATTCCTAGATTTGGGTAAACGATTTTGGTTCTTTGCGGAGAAAGAAGTTTGATTTTTACGAAACATCGCACACTACCATCGCTAAGAAGCCAACTCCTGAGCGACTAGTAACAGAGGTTCAAGCCATATTTGCTGGACAAAAACACTTTAAAGTCATTTATCCGTTGACAGAGTCATCGGAGCAGACGGAAAACAAAAAAAACGAAGATTCTAGCTAGAGGCAAGCGCGGCTTTGCTAGTAAAAAGTTCGCCACTTGTAGTTGAATATTCACCCAGAAAGCAAATAAATGCTGTTATAGATTGGTTCAAACCAATAATGAAATTAATCTCGCCACTTGCTACAACACCGAATCATAGGTCCGATGTCGCACAACCAACAAGCGTGAAACTGCCCACACCGCTAAAGAAGATGTCAGCACAGGGCAACGAGTACTCACCACACTCCATACAACACATTTTCCATGGATACGACGCGAAGAAATTTTCTTAGAGCCATTTTCACCGAAATTCTGATAATCGATGTTGAACTTTGTGGAGACGAAGCAACAGAGTTAAGTCCCTTGGAAAACAATCATTTGAACACACTTCTCTCTCAAGAAGCGGATATGTTTAACGCCATAACAGAACCGACTCCATATGCTGTGCATAAAATAAATACAGGGAACCATAAACCCGTAGCCGCTACTCCTTACAGACTTTCACAAGCCAGAAGAGATCAGCTAAAAGAAGAGCTTATCAAAATGATGGAAAACGACATCATCGAGGAGTGTGAATCGCCTGGGGCTACGCCAGTTGTTCTAGTACCAAAAAAAGACGACGGCATAAAAGTCTGCATTGACTATAGGCAATTGAACAACATCACGACTCCGGATAGGTATCCGCTGCCGAGGATCGATGACCTTCATTCCACAAAACAAAATCGTTTAAAAGCACGCTTGACCTACAGACAAGGTATTACCAAATAAAAATAGCTGAAGATGTTGATAAGACAGCATTCAAAACTCCATTCGGAATGTTCCGTTTTAAACGTATGCCATTTGGACTAGGAAACGCTTCAGCTACGTTCCAAAGGCTAATGGTTTCACAGTGGTCTACCAGACTCATCTATTTGGACGACATAATTCTATACTCGAGTAGCTTCAAGGAACACTGCCAAGATCTGCAACGTATTCTTGAACGCTTGAGGCTATTTAAACTCAAAGTAAACAGAAGCAAATAAAACTTCTGCTGCCCAGTTGCAAAATATCTGGGGCACCTTATAACAGAGTATCCAAGTGGATCCTGAAAAAGTATCTGCCATTTAAAGTCGACCAGAACCAAACAACACTAAACAAATTCTATCATTTTTACAAACGTGTTCATGGTATCGACTTTTTATAAACAATTTTGCTGACGTGTCCAAATCACTCAGCAATCTAACCAACAAAAAGCAGCATGGAGGTGAGGCAAAAACGAGCAAACACCAACTTAAAACACTCCTCACATCCCCACCAATCTTGCAGCAAAACACTGAAGACAAGCCGTTCTTCCTGAAAACTGATGCCAGCAACTACGCCATCGGTGCAGTTCTGGTCCAGGGGAGAAAGCGGACGAGCACCCGATCGAATCCTCTTCAAGATTTCTTACAGCAGCTCCAGCCGTATAACTTAAAATAGACTATATTGCAGGTAAAACAAACTTTGTAGCTGACTTATTACCCAGGTCTCCATGTTGCGATACAGATCACTCTGAAGCTATTTATAAGATTTGCATTTTTCAGGTAGACATGCCAACAAGAAGGCCGAAAGAGATACGAAAGGGTCACCAACGAAAGGTTACCAACTGCACAGTTGGTAATACCTGTTGAGGAACAAAAATCTATTCTCATCAACTACCATTATGCTGAGCCTGCAGCCCATTATGGTATTGATCGCACTATATCTAAAATCGCATCCAGATACTACTGGCTAGGGATGAGAAATGATATTACGAAGCATATAAGCAATTGCCTTGCCGGTCAACGACATAAGCCCAGTAACGTGAAACCACTCGGACTTCTCCAAACAGTATCTAGCAACCAGCGGTTCGAAATTCTTGGAATTCAATAAACCCTAACTCCTGTCCATCATCCAGATTCCAATCCTGTGGAACGAAAGAACCGTGATATGAAGACCCAACTTGCCATTTTGGTGGAAACAAACCATACCACATGGGCTGAAGAACTGCCGTCTATAAGGTTTGCAATGAACACCGTAAAATGTCAGAGCACTGGTTATACCGCAGCTTACTTAACATTCGGGTGGGAGCTCCGAACAATCGACGACGTTAGTCAAGACCTACGTAACATCGTAGAAAACGAAAACTTTGTTCCCCACATAACACCAAAACTATTAAAGCTATCCGAATCCATACAAAATGCCAAATCTGAAAAGTTTCAGGACCATAACAAGTAATATGTCGACAAGAAACGCCGACCACAACATGCTTTAAAATTAGGTGACCAAGTACTATTCACTTCCCATTTTCTTAGCAAAGCTTCGAAAAACATCACCTCAAAATTCATGCCGAGAAGAGACGGTCCCTATGTCATTATCAAGTAACTCGGTTCGTCAACCTATCAAATTGTATCTAAAGATGACCTTACCATTCCTTTGGGAACGTACCACGTTTCATCTATAACAAAGTACAGAAGCCCAACTAAAAGAACCTCAGATGAAGAACCAGTACAGCCGCTACGCAGACGAGGCCGACCCAAGGAGACAATCCTAAGTTCTGCCGCATTGCATCGTCGAGACAACCACAGCGCCAAAGGGGGAGACTGTAACAACTATATCTTTATTAACCTTTGGTAAGCCCGGTGGGGTCTCAGAGGCCCGACCCATTTTCAAAAGATCATAACTGTTATAATAGATGTGTTTGCGATTTCAAATCATAAGTAGCTGCAGTTTGATGGATTTGCCGGAGATCCCTCCCTAATTTCTAGTGCGTCGCTCGAATCGTGTGGACTGGACGTAATTACTTGAGTGCCGGGCTCCACAGACCCCACCAGGCTTGTTGTGTTGCAAAACTGTTAGTATTATTCTTATATTCAGCAGATAATTGAAGAAGATTATTTTTTTTAATACTTAAAGCATAAAACTATATTATGTGCCATTAACGATACATCAAAACAATTGGATTTAAATTTAATTTTTTTGTTATTTACACAGAAAAGAAATTTATGATTTGTTAAACCAAAAAAAGTTTGTTTTTATATTTTGCAATCATTTTAATTAATGTCAAACGAAAATTAATAATTTTTTTATTTAAATTATACGTTTGTAGTATAACTTCATACATATATAAATAAAACGAGAATCCTTTTTAAATATAGCTTCATTAAATGTAGCTTCCTGGGGTGAAGCCGTCTGGACTCCACCAGGCCCACGGCGTTATTCTGTGCACCAGGCTTACGGAAGGTTACCAACAAATGTGTATATCTTACAAACAACTATATTATAAACTATTTAATTATAAGCAAACCAAAATTCTGAATCAACTTGTAACGACTTGGCACCACTGAAAAGTTTAGTTCTAAACAAAAGCTCTGCTGTCCGGAAAACGTGGTATAAAATACCCCACTTGATTGGTGAACAAGCACTCAGGTTTGGTTCTACGAAGTTCTACGAGCGTCCAACAGCGGATTTAAATTATCTACTTTAAAGTCTGTACAAATTGCATCAGTTTCCCATATTATGTTAGCCTTACCCATTACCGAATTAATTCTGCTTAAAATATCGACTTCACATTATATGTTATTGTAAAATGTTTGTGTGGATTCAAGAGATCTTATTTCCTTCCACATCATCGCTTTATTCAAAATTATAATACAAGAACAATTTCCAATTCAATCACTTTTATCAACCTCTTTTACTTTACTTTATCTCTTAAACCACTTCATCACTACTCTTCATTACATTCTAAATTCAACTTTAGAACAGATTTCACCTCTGTCCGACGACGGTATTTATACTCCCTGAAATCTTTCGAAAACGTTCAGTTTTAGCCAACTTCTTTCCATATTTCCGGACCTTTCCATTCGATGAGTTTTCTGCTATGCATTTATAAATGGCACTGTTCACAACAAGGGACTATAACACGGCCCTTCACTAATGTAGCTCGTCCTGAACAACTTCGTTATTCACCATTCCGTTGAAGTGAGACATTCTATCGACATGCACCACCTTCATTTTCCCCCAGGAGACATTAATGCGGGTTATCACCCAGCAAGTACCTTCCCAATCCTTTTACAATTTTGGTGATTTGATTTTCGTCCGCAAAGGCCACAGTAGGCCATTAAGAAGAGAGGTATGTGACGATTCCAGTCCCGCTTGCCAATGCTCACCACCTTAGACTGATGCTCATTCTAGCTCCTATTGAATCGCTCGACCATTCCATTAGACTGAGGGTGTACTGGCGTTGTCCTTGTCTTACTTATTCCAAGATATTGTCACGGTCTTAGGCTCTTGATTTGTGATTGCGAACACTTCTTGCCACTTACTGAAGTAATTCATGACATCGTATGTGTATCGGCTGCCATTAGCAGTTTCGGGAAAGGGGCTAGCTATATCAATGGCTATTCATTCAAACGATGCTCCGACATTGTATTATTGCACTCTTTCCTGTGGCTTAACTTTCGGGTCGTTGGTACCCGCACACGTTATGCACTTCTTGTATCAATTCTCGACATCTGCTTTTGGACTTCGCCAATAGCAGAGTTATGTTATCTTTTCCAACGTCTAGGTAATTCACAAGTGATCACCTGAGGTTTCGTCAGTATTTTATGGAGCACTTCGTGATGTTGTTGCATCTGCGCTTTCCAATTTTATCGTTAGCAAACCATCTTGCACACAAAGCGATTCCCACTGTGGGTGCCAATACGCCTTCAGAGTTTTGCTCTCCTTACAGCTTGGGGTTTCCTCGTGTTATTTCCACGCCAAATTTGGGTGGACGTCGTTGCCTGGCTGTTGGGAGTAACAGATTTCGTCTGTACACGAACACTCTACTAGCTTGGTCCTGATCATTTGAATATACAAATTACTTATCACTAATTATTAATACTCCTACACATGGTGTAATGTATCCTATTCTTACAAAATATTGTATAAAAAATATTTTCGTGTGATACTTTTGCGAAATGACACCTAAGTCTAGTTGTGCATCGCTTTTTCTTGTTGTCCGTAGGTATTTTTTTTATAATTAGCGCGCGCTTAAGGGGTTATTATACCCATAAAATGTTTGCACACAGGGAAGGCGAAGGATACCGATGTACATTGGTCTCAATTGTTTAGAGATAGGGCATTCCATAAGCGAGCTGTACGGGTTAGGAACGAGTCACGATATTTAAGAGTACGTCCGAAAGTGGGCTCGAGGGTGTACTGACGACCATTCATAGCGAGACGGGTTTTACCGTTAAAAGTTTGAAGAGGCGGAATGGTACTGGTGAGTTCTATGGATCACTGGTTGTGGAAATAGCGATAGAACGGGGAAAAAACGAGACATTACGTTGGTGTTCGAGTGCCCATTGTCTAAGTGACATTTGTATCACATATGAGTTCTATTGCACGGTTTTGAATCATATCTAGCAGATGAAAAGATATTTTATGCGCACCTGACCAGAGGCATTGTACTCCAATTTTGGGCGGATTTGAAACGGTGAAATACTTCTTACATCGCTTGAGGAGAGATTTTGACGACATCGAATATATGGTCATTCCAGCGCTAATATTTAACGATGGCAGAGAGCATTGTGTTTTGGAAGCATTAAATTCCACTATGATGATAGTTCGTTTTGAACTCAAAATTTTCGAGTGATTTTTGCCTAAGCTGACGCTTTAAATTAGACTTCAACAATGTTGTAGTCCGTAACTAGAGATTGTTAGCTTTAGTCGTCGAACCCCAGGTTCACCCCGGACTTAACGGGGTAGTCTCATGTTCTATCTTCAAAAAATCGATTTGCATATTTTCAAAGTTTAATAAGTTGAGGATACAGTGTGAAAATGTTAAAGTTATAGCAAATAATAGAGGAGAGCGTACCCTGCAGCTGCGGGAATTATACTAAACTTTAAACGCGTTTTTCTCGAAACTAATTTTTATCCGTCAGCTTATATGATTAAAAAAAATTATTGGACCGATTCGGCTGAAATTTTAACACAATAACATATGAATGGTTCTGTCCGGTACTAGAATTAGATTTTTTTATCCACTTTCTTTTTATCTCGATTTTATACCAAAAAGAACAGTCGATTTTAGATCTTTTCACTCAATCTTTTAAATCTATGGGACAGAATGACAATCCTACTGAATAATAATCTTTTTGGAATTTTGATTTCAGATGATTAAAAAGGAGCAATCAGGGAGGCCAGCCACCTATTACCTCACCAAAATGAGGTTAAAATATTTTTTTTTATTTAACAAAAATTTTTTTTATTATTCAATAGCTAAATAATAACATATAATTATCATAAGATTGTATTTCATTTGCTGCAAAAAAAATCCTTAAATAAGTAAGAAAGTAAGTAATATTGTATTATTGTCACGCTAAGAAAAAATAAATAAGATAGATTTAACATCTGCCTCACACAGCCCACCAAAATAAAAAGTTTAAAAATCTAAGAAATGTTGTCGCTTAAAAGATCGTTGGCAAACGAAGTTTTTCGAAGGTAAGCATGCATTTTATTTACTAAGCGGTTTCTAGGGCCTACAAAAATTGGAGGTTGTTATTAAAAATTTTGACTGACTTGGCGGCACAAAATTGCAATTCTAAATGGTCGTCAAGACCGAATATAATTCCATTTGCTGAGTTGATGAATGTTGTCTTTGGCGCGAATAAATAAAATTAGGTTGTACCATATGAAATGTCCTATTTTCACTCAGTTCGCAATAAGAAAGTCTCGAGTAAACATCAGTAGCAGAAGGTGCATTTTTTTCATAAAATAAAGTGGTACGTGTGAGACTTTTAGGGTTCGTTGCAACTACAGTAATTTTTTTCTGGGAATTGTTTATCATGATGTCGACGATTTAAACTCGAGCTCTCTTAATTTATGAATTTAAATTGGGACCTAATGTCTTTCTGGCAGCAAAAAACATTAGTGGTGCATTTAGGGATGTAGCGGTAAACGAACGTAACTTTCGACGTTGGTTTGCTGAGTTGCATTCGAGATATCTTAGCCTCGAAAACAAACCACGTAGGAAACCAAAAACGGTAATTGACGAGGTTTTAAAAGCAGACGTAGATGCGGACCCAACAAAAACGGAGCGGGTCATTGCACAGAACATGGGAGTATCTCCTATTACAATAAGTCGACACCTATTTCTAATACGAAAAGTAAAGATATTCGAAAAATGGGTGTCCCATGGACTGAACGAAGCACAAAAGCTACGCCGTGCATCGCTGAGCTTAAGGCACCAAAATGAACCGTTTTTGCACCGTATAATCAGTGATGAAACGTCGATTTTGTATGACAACCGTGAACGATCTGGGCAGTGGTTGGATGCAGAAAAAACCCGAAACACACCCCGAAACTAGGTCCTCACCCAGAAAATCTGGTGGACATCGAAAGGACCATTACTTCAACTAGGGGAAACGCAACCTGCGTTGGCAAAAACAATGCGAGACCGCATACATCACGCATAATGGCGCAAAAACTTATACAGTTGGGATTTGAAATACTTTCGCATCCATATACTCTCCTGATGTTTCTCCAACAGACTATCACCTTTTCCGAAGTCGGGAGTCATTTTGTCGGCAGAAGGTATTCCGAAAATGAGCAAAAATCATAAAAGCCTTTGAAGACTTTATAGCGTCCTAAAATCAAGTAATAGATGTTAGCGGTTCATATTTTGACTAAATAAAAAAAAAAAACTATAACAAAAATATTGGCTTTTAAATTGTTACCTCAAAATCGGGCATTTATTTCATATGGTACAACCATAAGAGAGAGAGATTCTGTGAGAGTTAAAATTTGATAAGTTCAAATAAATTCGATTAAAGCGGTTTTGATATCAAATTATAGTATAAATGTTAATTAACAACGGTGTGCATTAATGTGGTGAAAATATACATAAAAATCTGTGTTAAACTGAATTAAAAAAAAAATTCAATTAATTAACCAGATTTGAGAATATATGCAATAGTGTTAGTATGTAATACCATTTCACAATGACTGAAGTGTACAAGAGTGAAGCTTGCGGTAAACCCATAAGAACGGAAACGGAGATTAAATGTAGTGGTTTCTACCTTATATTAGTATTAGAGTCCAATAGAGTCAATGGGTCTTTGTGATTAAATGCATTAATGAAGAATCAATGAAAAAATGGAAAATGAAGTAAAAGAGAGATGTGGAGATCATTATAACATAAAAGTTCCTGAATTGGTAAATCCTAAAGTTATGGTAAATGGAATTGATAATGAAGTTAGTGAGGATTAATTGATTGAAACTATATTAAAGCAAAGTAAAATCTGTGGTGAAATGAAATTAGTGAAGTGTTTTAAAAAACCTAGCAATATTTCTAAATATAATCCAATATTTAAAATGTTAATGAAGAATGATGATCCACACTTGAATATTGGTTGTACAAGTGTCAGATATTTGACAAAGTTAATGTCAAACGGTGTTTCAAGAGTTGGGATTTCAACCACAATGCAAGAAATTGCACAAATCAAATTCAATGTCCTAAATGTGGGGGTGAACATTGTATAGCAGATTGTGAGAGTACAAAATTGAATGTAAAAATTGTGCCAAAGCCAATTCAAAGCTGAATTTAAATCTTGATGTAAGTCATGATTCTAGAGACTATAACTGTCCTATTACAGTTGCAGAAATATATAGATCACCCAGCTCATCTGATAGAACTTTCTGTAACTTTTTTAATGAATTCATGGATGATACATATATCGGCTTAGTTTACCAACTTACGAGGGGCGTTCAACATATTCTCGGTATCGGGTGAAGCTGTGGTTGTATATATAGAAATTGACTTATTTATCAAGTAATACTATTATTTTAGTGCATTCATGTAAAATTTCATATAAATGTGATTATTAATTCGCGTTTTATCTCTAGTTAAACAGAATCATAATGGCAACTGAGACGATGATGGTGAAAATTGAGCATCGCGCTGTAATTAAATTTCTCACTAAGCAAGGAAAAAGTCAAAAAACTATTCATGAAGAGATGGTGGCTGTTTACCAGGGTTCCGCACCTTCATTATCAACTGTGCAAAAGTGGTCAAGTGAGTTCAAGAGAGGCAGAGAGAGCATTGAAGACGACCCCCGATCCGGCGCCCCGGCTACTGCTTGTACGGGAGAAAGCATCAAAGAAGTCGAAAAACTTGTTCTTGAGGATGCCCGAATAAAGGTGAAAATGATGGCAGAGATCACTAAGCTTTCAATTGGTACCATTTACACCATTCTTCATGACCTTCTTAACCTTTCAAAGGTCAGTGCAAGGTGGGTGCCTTGCTCACAGCGAATGCTCACAGCGCCTCAGAAAAAAGTGAGAATCGCATGCTGTAGAGAGCTTTTGGAGATGTGTAGTGAGAACGCGGACGGTGTTATGGATCGAATTGTTACTGGGGACGAAACATGGGTCCACCACTATGACCCTGAAAGCAAACAAGAGTCCATGCAGTGGCATAAAAAAAGACCCCCCGAAGAAGTTCAAAGTCACTCCGTCTGCCGGGAAGCTCATGGCCACAGTTTTTTGGGACTCAAAGGGAATCTTGCTCATTGAGTACAAAAAAAAAGGTGAAACCATCAACGCCACATCCTACGCTTCCACTTTGCATAATTTGCGGGAGGAAATTAAGAAGAAAAGACGGGGTAAACTCGCAGCGGGTGTGTTGCTTCTTCATGACAACGCTCCTGTTCACACGGCGCGAGTTTCCAAGGCTGCTGCGCGAGATTGTGGTTTCGAAGAAATCCAACACCCACCCTATAGTCCAGACCTAGTGATTATTTCCTGTTTCCGGATTTGAAAAAATGTCTTCGTGGAAAAAGATTTTCGGATGATGAAGAACTCAAGTCGGCAATAAGTGGGTATTTTGCAGAGAAAGAGGAAATTTATTTTTTTTATGGTTTAAAAAAGCTTATCTCAAGATGTAACAAATGCATTGATGTTAGGGGAGATTATATTGAATAATAAAAACAATTTAAATTGAATTCGCATTTTCCTTCATATCGATACCGAGAATATATTGAACGCCCCTCGTAGTTATAGTTGGAGATTTTAATATTAAATGGTTGAGTGAAAACTATTATAAAAAGGAAGTGGAAGAGATTTCAGACAAAAATATGTGTAAACAATTAGAGAATGAACCAACAAGAATAACATCTAACAGTAGTTCATTAATAGATTTTTAATTACGAACATGCAAGACAGGGTAGCAAAAGTTGATAGATGCTTAAAAATAAGTGACCACAAAACTCTGGTGATACAAATAAAGACAAAGTTAAAACAATTAAATGAAAGAACAGTCAGCGACTAGCTTTCGAGCCGATAGCATCGATATCAGTTCGTCCGTGAGCTTAGTTTTTTTTTTTGCAAAGTGCGCACTCTCTCAAACCGGTTTTTGCTTTTCTTCTCTTACTCTTTGAAAGTCTTCCGTTTGCATAATTTGACACATAACACGTGTTTTCATTAATTTTTCGCGCGGTAGTGTTCCCCACACCAATCATGGCCTTCGGGCCCAATAGCAACAGGAATCGATTTAAAGATCTTGAAGATGATTTCTCTTTCGATTTCCAATCAAACAAAAAACTCAAAACCAACTCAATCCTTTTACACGATTTCCCTGACTTACCCACAAAATCTAATGCAAAAAATCCGAAGTTTCTACTCATCTCTCCTAAAAGTGCCGAAACATCTATCTCCTCCCTAAGCCCTTTTTTACTAAAAAAAAACAATCGATGGCATTAGCAAAGAATACGAACAAATCTCCCCACTACGCGACGGTAATTTGCTTATTCTAGCAAAATCTCAAAAAGTTGCTGAAAATTTCTTAAAAATTAAAAACCTTGCCAACGTTTGTCCAGTTATTGTGAAACTTCATGACCGTCTTAATTCTACAAAAGGGATTGTGTATGCTCCATGCCTGATAAATGTCCCTGAATCAGAAATCGTCACTGAAATGAAACCCCAGGGGGTGACGGAGGTTTATAAATTCACAAAATCTTATGACGGAAAACAAAAACCAACGGGTTTAATACTGTTAACGTTTGACTTGTTCCAAACACCTAAAACTGTAGAAATCGGCTGGTATAAAGCCAAAGTGACTGAATACATCCCCAATCCTATGCGGTGCCGTAATTGCCAATTATTGGGGCACACAACTAAGCGTTGCAACAGTAGTGCAAAATGTGATTCATGCAGTCTGCCGCCTCATTCACCATCCAATTGCTCTCGCACGTTGTGTGCTAACTGCGCTCTCCCACACCCCTCTTCTTCTAAAAAGTGTCCTTTGTACATACAAGCCAAAGAAATCATCACTATAAAAACAAAGAATAAGTGTTCCATGGCAAAGGCCAAACGTATTGTGATAACCACTCAAATGTGAGCAGCGACATCTAGCAGGAAACTCGAAGACTAGAAGGTTTCGATACTGGATTAGCAACTGGAGAGTAGAATCGAATTTTCTAGCAAATTGGAAATTGTATGGGACGCTGGATGGCGAGGATTGTTCTCGAAGTATGTCATTCGAGTATAAATACCAGCATCCCAAAGGTATGCAAATCAGTTCCAAAGTTGAATTTGAAGTGTTAATTAGAAGAAGTGATTAAGTGGTTTAAGTAAAAGATAAGAAAAGTATAAGTGGTTGAGAAATTGAATTGTACTGAGAGAAAGAATTAAATAGTGAATTGTAACTGTACTGAATAAAAGGGATTTGTATTGAAAAGAATAAGTTCTATTATTTGTACCCACACAAACAGTTTACATTGGTGTCAGAAGTGGGATAGGACTTATTGTGTGTAAAAAAAAAAAAAAAAAAAAAAAACTGTGTTTTCTGACTATTACTATTGCAGTTGACCCTCGTCCAACTCAAATCCGAGTTGAACAAGAGAAGCCTCAGCGCCAGTGGAGGAAAAAGTGACCTGGTGCTCCGACTTCAGGAGGCTTTGAACAACGAGGGACATGATCCTGATGTATACTCCTTTGATGTTGACGAGGATGAACAGACAAGTACCGGCAATGACATGGCTGCAACTCCTCTTATTAAAAATGGACGAACAAAACAAAAAAATGGACGAACAGAAGAACAGTCTGGAACAAAAAATGGACGAACAGAAGAACAGTCTCGACCAACAAAAGAAAAATCTGGAAGAACAGAAGAACAGTCTGGAACAAAAAATGGACGAACAGAAGAGCAGCATTGAACAAAAATTCGACGACCAAAAGAATAGTCTACAACAAAAACTGGAAGAACAAAATAACGTTCTACACCAAAAGTTCGAAGAAATAGATAACAAATTTGAAAGAATAGAGAAGAATGTTGGCGAAAAATTGGAACAAATGGACAACAAAGTTGAGCAACTGGCAAAAGAGCTCGACACAGTGCGAAAACAGAAACAGCGAGAATGTTCTTTAAGTGGTCCAAGGAGAAAAGATTTGAAACCTCCCTCATTCGATGGTCAGACCTCATGGTCTACTTATAAGAAGCAGTTTGAAATGGCTGCCTGTGCAAACGACTGGGACAATGAGGAAAAGTGCTTTGCCCTAACAATGGCCTTGCACGGTCCTGCAGCAGAATTGTTGCAAACAGTAGACATCGAAAAGCATAAAGATTATGTGACTTTAGTGCAGGCTATCGAGAAACGGTTTGGGGACAGCCACATGCAGGAGGTCTACAAGGTCCAATTGCAAAGCCGAACGCAGCAAAGAGGAGAAACACTGCAGCAGCTCCAAGCAGACGTGAGTAGACTTGCACATCTGTCATACCCCACCGCAGGCCAGGAAATTATCGACGAAATGGCAAAAGATGCATTTATCAGGGGAATTGCAGATTCGAAGCTACAGTCAGCAGTAAGGATGGCCGGGAAAAGAACCCTTGCTGAAGCACTTGCCTTCGCTCTGGCGATGGAAGCAGCCAATCAGGCTTCCAGGGGAACACATTTCGTCAGGGAAGTAGCATCTGTCGAATGCTCCTGCACAAGAATTAGTGCCGAGGAACGAGATACTCGACGGGATAGACGAATAATGCGCTGCTGGAATTGCAATAAAATAGGACACCTTCAAAGGCAGTGTAAAGAACCGGTGCGACGAAAAGACTGCCCTCACTGTGGTGACAAGCCAATAGAGGAAGAAACCCGCAGAAACAGCTATCAAGAAGCCGGTCAACCTTCCCGAAGTCATCAGTCGGGAAATGCTTAAGCACCAACTTCGCGGGGCAGAAGTTGGTAGCAGGAGTCGACGGCCCCAGGACCATCATCCAAGTCTCGCTGGCAAAACGACGCAGCGAAAGCCTTCTAGTAGAAGTAGTCAGTGGAAAAGAAAAATGGATGGCAACAATAGACACCGGTGCCACGGCCTCAATCATCAAGAGGAATCTTGTGCAGAAGTCTTGGCTGCATAACACCAGCAGCTGCAGCTTGCGAACAGCTACAGGAGCAACGATTAAGGTATATGGCGAAGTCCGCATAAAAATCCAACTGGCCGGAATAACATTCACTCACGCGTTTCTGGTAGCTGACATATGTGACGAGTGCATCATTGGTACAGACTTCATGAGAGAACATGGACTTGTAGTCGACTTGGGGGCACAAACCCTGAAATACGGAAACATGGAGATACCAATGATATACGGAAACGCCAATACCACAGTCTCAAATGTCGTCATCTGCAGCAATCAGAGTCTAGAGCCTTCGTCAGAAGCAATTTTGTGGGCAAAAGTGGAAGGTGGTCCTGGTAGCCACCGATTCTATTTGATGGAGCCGGAAAAGAAAAGAGACTTCATGGTGGGAAAGACCTTAGTGGAGCCAAAGAACAACATGGTCCCTGTAAGGATTCTAAATCCAAAGACATTCAGTGTAAAGGTGAAAAAGGGGGAGATAGTGGGAAAATGCGTACCTGTTGAGGCTATATCGACCACAACGGAAAAAAAGTGTGCAAAACCGGTCACAACAGTTCAGAGCATAAAAATCAAGAACAAAATTCTCAGCCTCTGTAATCTGGACGAAGATCAGCGAATCCTGGCAGAAAAACTAATCGGTGAGTACGCTGATATATTTGCTACACAAGACGGAGAATATGGACGTACGCATATTGTTCAACACCACATTGACACCGGAGACGCTTGACCAATCCGTCAACCTGCAAGGCGTCTTCCATTGGCAAAGCAAACAGAAGTTGCCGAAATGATGTCGAAGATGAAAGCTGAGGGAGTGATTGAAGAATCGCAAAGTCCGTGGGCATCTCCAGTGGTCCTCGTGAAGAAGAAAGATGGCAGCACGAGATTTTGTGTAGACTACCGACGTCTCAATGATGTCACTAAAAAGGACAGCTACCCACTTCCGAGAATCGATGACACTTTGGATATGCTTTCTGGAGCGAAATGGTTTTCAACACTTGACTTGAAGAGCGGTTACTGGCAGGTAGAGATAAATCGTACGGACCGTGAGAAAACTGCCTTCACTACAGGAAGCGGTCTTTGGCAGTTTGCAGTGATGCCGTTTGGACTGTGCAACGCTCCGGCCACCTTCGAGCGACTAATGGAACGAACATTGCAAGGACTCACCTGGAAAACCTGCCTAGTATATTTGGACGACGTTATCGTCATAGGTAAGACGTACGAGCAGCACCGCGAAAATCTAAAAGAAGTGTTTGAGAGGCTACGAAGTGCTCATTTAAAGCTCAACCCAGAAAAGTGTGCCTTGTTTCGTCCGGAAGTAAAATATCTGGGTCACATTATATCAGCGGAAGGTGTAAGAACGGATCCTGACAAAATCGAAACCGTGAAAAATTGGCCTTCTCCAAAAGATAAACACCAACTGAGAAGCTTCTTGGGCCTCGCCACGTATTACAGAAGGTTCGTAAAGGATTTTGCTGGCATTGCAAAGAGCCTGCATCAATTTACGGAGAAAGGCCGACAGTTCAGGTGGTCTGGAGAATGCGAAAAAGCATTTCAAGAACTGAAGCGATAGCTGTGCAATGCCACCATCTTGGGTTACCCCACGCCCGGAAAAATGTTCATCGTGGACGCAGACGCTAGCAATGTTGGGGTCGGAGCTGTGATCTCTCAAGTTCATGACGGTCAAGAGAAAGTGGTCGCATATTACAGCAAAGTACTCTCCAGACCTGAACGGAACTACTGTGTAACCCGGCGCGAGCTTCTGGCTTTAATTCTGGCTACGAAGCACTTCCATAAGTACCTCTATGGACAAAAGTTCATTCTCCGAACAGACCACGCAGCTCTGAAATGGCTACTCCAATTTAAGAACCCTGAAGGCCAAGTTGCAAGATGGATCGAGCAGTTGCAGGGCTACGACTTTGAAGTGCAACACCGCAAGGGAACACTCCACTCAAATGCTGATGCTCTCTCTCGTCGACCGTGCGGAGTAAAATGCGAACACTGCAATCGTAAAGAAGCAAAAGAACAGGCAACTATCCAAATGATCAGGACTGAGCCAATAGAGGGTTGGAGTATAGACGAAATCCGTTCCTCCCAACAGGCAGACAATGACATCGAACCAATATTGGCCTGGAAAGAACACGAGGAAAGACCAAGCTGGCAGCAGATATCAGATCGGAGCCAAACTCTGAAGGCATACTGGGCACAGTGGGACTCGCTTTTTGTGCAAGATGGATTGCTGAAGAGAAAATGGGAAAGTGCAGATGGGACAATATCTCGTATGCAGCTAATTGTGTCACGGTCCAGAGTCAACCAAGTGCTCCATGAAATACATGACGGAATCTCAGGAGGCCATTTGGGAATAAACAAGACGTTGGAAAAGGTAAGGGAACGTTTCTATTGGCTAAGCGCTAAACAAGATGTCGAGAATTGGTGCAAAAAGTGCATAAGATGTGCGGCTACCAAGGGCCCAAAAGTAAAGCCACATGGACAAATGCAACAATACAATGTCGGAGCACCTTTCGAACGAATAGCCATCGACATCGCTGGGCCGTTTCCCGAAACCTTTAATGGAAACCGATATACTCTCGTAGTCATGGATTACTTCAGTAAGTGGCCGGAAGTGTTTGCCATCCCAAATCAAGAGGCTAAGACCGTAGCCGAACAGATAGTCAACAACTGGGTGAGCAGATTTGGGGTACCAATGGAGCTGCACTCTGATCAAGGGCGAAACTTTGAATCAAAAGTCTTCCAGGAAATATGCCAATATTTGGGAATAAGAAAGACAAGGACAACGCCACTACACCCTCAATCTGATGGAATGGTCGAGCGATTCAATCGGACCTTGAATGAGCATCTATCTAAGGTTGTCAGCAACTGCCAGCGGGATTGGGATCGACACATACCCCTCTTCTTAATGGCCTACCGAAACGCGGTCCATAGCTCAACAGGGCACACACCATCCGAGATCTTATTTGGTCAAACAATTCGGTTGCCAAGTGAAGCAAAATTCGGATCCCCACCGACGGAGCCCAAAGAGGTGAACGAGTACGTGAATGACTTACGCAGCAGGATTCGTAAATTGCATGAAGACACCAGAGAAAAGATGAAGCTAGCAAGCAGCCGCATGAAAACTAGGTACGATATCAAGGCGAAATCTTCCGGTTTCAACGAAGGAGATCTGGTTTGGCTGTATAATCCTCAGCGTAAGAAAGGCAAATCACCAAAATTGCAACAGGACTGGGAAGGTCCATACAAGGTGATAACCCGCATTAATGACGTTGTCTACCGGATCCAGCGTGGGGATCGAGGAAAAATGAAAGTGGTCCATTTGGACAGAATGTGTCATTTCAACGGGATGCTGAATGACGAAGTTGTTCGGGACGAACAACTGTAGGGAGGGAGCAATGTGATAACCACTCAAATGTGAGCAGCGACATCTAGCAGGAAACTCGAAGACTAGAAGGTTTCGATACTGGATTAGCAACTGGAGAGTAGAATCGAATTTTCTAGCAAATTGGAAATTGTATGGGACGCTGGATGGCGAGGATTGTTCTCGAAGTATGTCATTCGAGTATAAATACCAGCATCCCAAAGGTATGCAAATCAGTTCCAAAGTTGAATTTGAAGTGTTAATTAGAAGAAGTGATTAAGTGGTTTAAGTAAAAGATAAGAAAAGTATAAGTGGTTGAGAAATTGAATTGTACTGAGAGAAAGAATTAAACAGTGAATTGTAACTGTACTGAATAAAAGGGATTTGTATTGAAAAGAATAAGTTCTATTATTTGTACCCACACAAACATTTTACAGTATCTATAACCAAACTAACCCCCTTCTAGCAAACACCCTCATTGAAACCTTCGCCGAAAAAACAAAGCTAAATAGCCAACCGAAAACAATTCCAACTGAAAAGGCAAACCACAACCACCCCTCAAATAACAGACCGGCAGCATCTGGTAAACCAGCCATACTAAAATCAAACAAACCACCATCGATTATTGGTCCTGATCCACAGGGTAATAACAATAAAACTTATTCACCCCTATCTTCATCTTCAACGCTTTCCAACTCCAACACCTTTTCATCCTCCCAAACAGCTAACAAATGTAAAAAACCATTATGCTCAACTGATGACGCTATCTCTCGAAAGCTAGTTCTTCCACTCACAAATAATACCGTCTCTAACACTGCACCATCTCCTCTCTCAACAAAAATCACTAGCCTGTCAGGCACAAACAACCCACAAACCCCCCTCTCTATTATCACCCAGTCACTCATAAAAGAAAACAAATATTTTATTAATCCATCCGAAATTCAAGATGACGACACCATGTAACAATAATATTGGCAACCAAAATCTCGGCTCTGCCCACCAGAGACTGGGTCGTCTGGGCTTCTCGCAAAACCCAGGTGACTCAGTTTCGGGTTGGCGGAGCCGCAATTCTGGCCCACCAAACTTCTCCAACCATCTCCTACAACAAAACCCATCACACACAGGAAAACCCTACACCTCCTCACTACGTCGTAGTAGTAGGAATGTGCCTATTTCCCCACTTAAACAAAATTTGTTGGCTCTCAAGACTTTACAGTGGAACCTTAAATGTTATGTAAACAACTTTGATGAACTTAACATTTTAATAAAAAAAGAAACTCCATGCATAATATCTCTTCAAGAAACACATATCCCCTACCGCAAAACACCAATTTTTCCCAAATCATACACCGGCTATTTCTACAATTTCCCCAACAACATTTCCTCGAAACAGGGTATTGGAGTTCTAATAAAACTTAATATTCCTCATAAGAAAATACCTATTTCCTCCAACATATTGACGATAGCTTTAGAGATACAGCTTTCGTTCAAAATCACTGTCGTGTCTATTTACATTTTGCCTGATCAATAAAGATATAGGTTGTAACATAAACCATGAAGCCGCCTTGTTACAAAAGGCAATTAGATGGGCAGCAAATCAATCTATACCCCAAACATTTCCTAAGACACCGAAAAAACAAGTTCCTTGGTGGAACCCCAATTTAGAATCGCTTAGAAATATAAAAGTTAAGGTCTGGAAAGATTTCAAAAAGTTTCCCAATGATCCAAATTTAATAAATTACAAAAAGTGCAACGCTAGATTTCGACGACAGATCAAAATTTGCAAATCCGAGAGCTTCAGAGTACTAACGTCATCTATTAACAGAAACTCCTCACCTGCCAAAATCTGGAATAACATCCGATACTTGACGGGTAACTATTCCCCTAAAACTATTAAATGTATCAACTCCTCTGAAGGCCCTCTCTCGAATCCGTTGGGAATCTGCAACCTCTTCGCCAAAAATTGGTCCGCTGAGTCAACAGACACCAATTTCCCCCAACAATTCCGCACAATGAAACACATGTTTCACAGCAACACAATACAAATTGTTGCAGCCAATTCTCCAGCCCGGCAAATAGAGCAACATTTCACTATTGATGAACTCGAAAGCTGCCTTTCGAAAATGAAAGGTAAAACTCCCAGTAGGGATAGGATTTCATATCCCATGATCAAAAATTTGCCCTTAGAAATAAAAACTAGACTCGTCAAGCTCTATAACAAAATCCTTACGGCAGGCAGCATCCCCCTCAGTTGGAAAACCGCATGTGTAGTCCCTCTTCCAAAACCAAAAATAGATTTTTGCTCCCTTAATGGTTACCGACCCATTTCTCTCCTCT
Source organism: Volucella bombylans (assembly GCA_949129095.1). Taxonomy (NCBI): domain Eukaryota; kingdom Metazoa; phylum Arthropoda; class Insecta; order Diptera; family Syrphidae; genus Volucella; species Volucella bombylans. Next base: position 67,757,272 of record OX422142.1, on the reverse strand, counting down.
CATGTACATCAAAATTACTCGAAAAGATGATTGCAAAACGACTCCAATGGTTCATAGAGAGAAAAAATCTGATGAGTGGCAATCAAGTTGCTTTCAAGACAGGGAGAGGTTGTGAAGACGACCTTCTTCACATTGACCAGTACGTAACTAATGCTTTATCAGCCCGTAATCACGTAACCATTTTATCGTTAGATTTTGAAAAAGCTTTCGACAAAATCGGGATGCATCTTATATTAAACAAACTCAAAATCTGGGGCATTGGGCCAAACATCTTTGGTTATGTAAAAGCATTTTTAACAAACAGAAAAATCTGTGTAAAAGCTAACAACACTTTTTCATCAACATTTCCTCTACACAATGGTATTCCGCAAGGCTCCCATTGTCAGTAGTTTTATTTTCTATCGCTTTTGATGAAATAAGTAACATCATTTCGAAACACAAGTCAGTAGATCACTGCCTTTACGCAGACGATATCTACATTCTATGCAAATCCAGTGACTTAAATACAACAAATGATCTCTTTTCAAATATCATCGAGGATATTTTTTCATGGTCAAGCATATCTGGTGCAAGACTTTCGCTAGACAAATGTAAAACACTTCACATTTGTCGCAAACTGTCTTGCTCAGGTTTCGTTCTAAAAATAGGCAATATCCAAATAACACCTGTTGATTGTTTAAAGATACTAGGTTTATTTTTTAATAATAAATATAATTGGAAGAATCATGTTATAGAACTTAAGAAGAGCCTAGCTGACAGAGTTAATATTGTAAACTACCTAGCTTGTAAGAAAAGTAATGTACATTTAAAGACCCTCTGTAGTATATCTAGAACTCTTATTCTAAGTAAAATCGATTACGGTCTTTGTATATACGGCAACAGCCCCAAATCAACACTCAGGATAATCAAGCCGCTATATCATCAAGCAGCAAGAAGAAGCATTAACGCTTTTCCTACAACTCCCATAAAAAACATCTTGGTCGAAGCTGGACTTCCATCAATAGAGGAACGTATATTAAATTCAAAAACCAGACTCATCGCTAAACTCTCATTCCAAAGTGGTTCTATTGTTTACAAACATTTCAAACACGCTATTTCTTCCATACGAGTTAAAAGGTTACCATCTGCGATCTCCCACGCGGTCGAAGCTGCTGTTCAACTTAATCTGCCGCTAATACATGTAGGAAAATACACACCTCTATATCCACCTTGGCTATTGGACTCCAAATCTTTCATTCTCGACCTAGCTGATCTACCAAAATCCAACACCAACAAGTCAATTTACTGTCGTATCTTCCAGGAAATATCCTCAAATTTTAAATCTAATGGCTGGAATTTCGTATTTTCTGATGGATCAAAAACAGCTGACAGCACCTCGTTTGCAGTCACACTTGAAAATGGTTCAGTACTACGCACAGGGATACTGCATGATTTTGCTTCAATCTTTACAGCCGAGGCCTTAGCCATCTTAGAAGCCGCGAAAGTGATATCTGGCATTGGGGGCAAATATATTATATCTGCGGATAGTATATCAGTTATTCAAGCAGTAAAAAACTCCAACAACAACACCAGGATTGTCAATCAAATCAGAGATTATCTTATAAGATTCCCAAATAAAATCAAACTGATGTGGGTCCCTGGGCATGTAGGCATCCAAGGCAACGAGCACGCGGACAAGGAAGCCAGTCTTGCTCGCAATATGCCGCTTATTAAGTTCAAAGACTTTAGCAAGGTAGATCTTATTAAAACTTCTCAGACTATTATTCGCAACAACCTACTTATCGACTGGAACTCCTACCAACACCACTACAAAGGTATAAACATAAATAGATCCCACCCAATATACCCCACTTCCACTTCAAAAAGCGACAATACCATTTTCGTAAGGCTTCGCTTGGGACACACAGCCACAACGCATCAACACCTGCTCCAAAAAGAAATCGCTCCAATCTGCGGAACATGCCACTCTACTATAGACATAAACCACATTCTGGGGCTAGGCAACTGCCCTCTCCCGCCGTCCATCCTAACCGATATTTTCAAAAACTCTTCTGTCCTTGAAATTTTAAAAGACCCTAGCATTAATAATATTGTGATAACCACTCAAATGTGAGCAACGACATCTAGCAGAAAATGTCGAAACTCGAAGACTCGAAGGTTTCGATACTGGATTAGCAAAGTCATTGACTGGAGAGTAGAATCAAATTTTCTAGCAAATTGGAAATTGTATGGGACGCTGGATGGCGAGGATTGTTCTCGAAGTATGTCATTCGAGTATAAATACCAGCATCCCAAAGGTATGCAAATCAGTTCCAAAGTTGAATTTGAAGTGTTAATTAGAAGAAGTGATTAAGTGGTTTAAGTAAAAGATAAGAAAAGTATAAGTGGTTGAGAAATTGAATTGTACTGAGAGAAAGAATTAAATAGTGAATTGTAACTGTACTGAATAAAGGGATTTGTATTGAAAAGAATAAGTTCTATCATTTGTACCCACACAAACATTCTACATTGGTGTCAGAAGTGGGATAGGACTTATTGTGTAAAAAAAAAAAAAGTGTTTTCTGACTATTTGAAAAAGCTAGAATGGGTCGAAAACTATTGCAGTTGACCCTCGTCCAACTCAAATCCGAGTTGAACAAGAGAAGCCTCAGCGCCAGTGGAGGAAAAAGTGACCTGGTGCTCCGACTTCAGGAGGCTTTGAACAACGAGGGACATGATCCTGATGCATATTCCTTTGATGTTGACGAGGATGAACAGACAAGTACCGGCAATGACATGGCTGCGATGATGCAACTCCTCTTGTTAAAAATGGACGAACAGAAGAACAGTCTCGACCAACAAAAGAAAAAACTGGAAGAACAGAAGAACAGTCTGGAACAAAAAATGGACGAGCAGAAGAAAAATTTGGACGGTCTTCAACAGAAAATGGATGAACAAAAGAATAGTCTCGAGCAAAAGTTGGATGAACAAAAGAAAAATCTAAACGAGCAGAAGAGCAGCATTGAACAAAAATTCAACGAACAAAAGAATAGTCTAGAACAAAAACTGGAAGAACAAAAGAACATTCTTCAGCAAAAATTCGAAGAAATCGATGACAAATTTGAAAGCATAGAGAAGAACGTTGATGACAAATTTGATAGAATTGAGAAGAACGTTGATGACAAATTTGAAACAATAGAGAAGAATGTTGGCGAAAAATTCGAAGAAATGGACAGCAAAGTTCAGCAACTGGCAAAAGAGCCCGACACAGTGCGAAAACATAAACTGCGAGAATGTTCTTTAAGCGGTCGAAGGAGAAAAGATTTGAAGCCTCCCTCATTCGATGGCCAGACCTCATGGTCTACTTATAAGAAGCAGTTTGAAATGGCTGCCTGTGCAAACGACTGGGACAATGAGGAAAAGTGCTTTGCCCTAGCGATGGCCTTACGTGGTCCTGCGGCAGAATTGTTACAAACAATCGATATCGAAAAGAATAGAGACTATATGGTTTTAGTGCAGGCTATCGAGAAACGGTTTGGGGATAGCCACATGCGGGAAGTTTACAAGGTTCAATTGCAAGGCCGTATGCAGCAACGAGGAGAAACACTGCAACAGCTCCAAGTAGACGTGAGTAGACTGGCACATTTGTCATATCCCACCGCAAGCCAAGAAATAATCGACGAAATGGCAAAAGACGCATTCATCAGGGGAATTGCAGATTTAAAGCTACAATCAGCAGTAAGGATGGCCGGGAAAAGAACCCTTGCTGAAGCACTTGCCTTCGCTCTGGCGATGGAAGCATCCAATCAGGCTTCCAAAGGAATGCATTTCGTAAGGGAAATAGTATCTGGTGAATGCTCCTGCTCAAGACCAACTACCATGCAACGAAATATCCCGCGGGAGAGACGAAGGATGCGCTGCTGGAACTGCGATAAAGTAGGACATTTGCAAGGGCATTGTAAAGAACCGGTACGACGAGAAGGCTGCCTGCACTGGGGTAACAAGCAAATAGAAAGAAAAACCGGCAGAAACGAATACAAAGAAACCGATCAAACTTCCCGAAGCCATAAGTTGGGAAATGCTTACTTCGCGGGGCAGACGTCTGTAGCAGGAGTCGACTCCAGGGTAATTATCCCAGTCTCACAGGTAAAACAATGCAATGAAGTAGTCAGTGGTAAGGAAGCGAAAGAACAGGCAACTATCCAAATGATCAGGACTGAGCCAATAGAGGGTTGGAGTATAGACGAAATCCGTTCCTCCCAACAGGCAGACAATGACATCGAACCAATATTGGCCTGGAAGGAACACGAGGAAAGACCAAGCTGGCAGCAGATATCAGATCGGAGCCAAACTCTGAAGGCATACTGGGCACAGTGGGACTCGCTTTTTGTGCAAGATGGATTGCTGAAGAGAAAATGGGAAAGTGCAGATGGGACAACATCTCGTATGCAGCTAATTGTGCCACGATCCAGAGTCAACCAAGTGCTCCATGAAATACATGACGGAATCTCAGGAGGCCATTTGGGAATAAACAAGACGTTGGAAAAGGTAAGGGAACGTTTCTATTGGCTAAGCGCTAAACAAGATGTCGAGAATTGGTGCAAAAAGTGCATAAGGTGTGCGGCTACCAAGGGTCCAAAAGTAAAGCCACATGGACAAATGCAACAATACAATGTCGTAGCACCTTTCGAACGAATAGCCATCGACATCGCTGGGCCGTTTCCCGAAACCTTTAATGGAAACCGATATACTCTCGTAGTCATGGATTACTTCAGTAAGTGGCCGGAAGTGTTTGCCATCCCAAATCAAGAGGCTAAGACCGTAGCTGAACAGATAGTCAACAACTGGGTGAGCAGATTTGGGGTCCCAATGGAGCTGCACTCTGATCAAGGGCGAAACTTTGAATCAAAAGTCTTCCAGGAAATATGCCAATATTTGGGAATAAGAAAGACAAGGACAACGCCACTACACCCTCAATCTGATGGAATGGTCGAGCGATTCAATCGGACCTTGAATGAGCATCTATCTAAGGTTGTCAGCAACTGCCAGCGGGATTGGGATCGACACATACCCCTCTTCTTAATGGCCTACCGAAACGCGGTCCATAGCTCAACAGGGCACACACCATCCGAGATCTTATTTGGTCAAACAATTCGGTTGCCAAGTGAAGCAAAATTCGGATCCCCACCGACGGAGCCCAAAGAGGTGAACGAGTACGTGAATGACTTACGCAGCAGGATTCGTAAATTGCATGAAGACACCAGAGAAAAGATGAAGCTAGCAAGCAGCCGCATGAAAACTAGGTACGATATCAAGGCGAAATCTTCCGGTTTCAACGAAGGAGATCTGGTTTGGCTGTATAATCCTCAGCGTAAGAAAGGCAAATCACCAAAATTGCAACAGGACTGGGAAGGTCCATACAAGGTGATAACCCGCATTAATGACGTTGTCTACCGGATCCAGCGTGGGGATCGAGGAAAATTTAAAGTGGTCCATTTGGATAGAATGTGTCATTTCAACGGGATGCTGAATGACGAAGTTGTTCGGGACGAACAACTGTAGGGAGGGAGCAATGTGATAACCACTCAAATGTGAGCAACGACATCTAGCAGAAAATGTCGAAACTCGAAGACTCGAAGGTTTCGATACTGGATTAGCAAAGTCATTGACTGGAGAGTAGAATCGAATTTTCTAGCAAATTGGAAATTGTATGGGACGCTGGGTGGCGAGGATTGTTCTCGAAGTATGTCATTCGAGTATAAATACCAGCATCCCAAAGGTATGCAAATCAGTTCTAAAGTGTAATTTGAAGTGTTAATTAAGAGAAGTGATTAAGTGGTTTAAGTAAAAGATAAGAAAAGTATAAGTGGTTGAGAAATTGAATTGTACTGAGAGAAAGAATTAAATAGTGAATTGTAACTGTACTGAATAAAGGGATTTGTATTGAAAAGAATAAGTTCTATCATTTGTACCCACACAAACATTCTACAATATTTTCAAATTAAGTTCTTTTAAAAAAAAATGTAACCTTATAGTATAAGTTAATATGCACTCCATATTTATAAGAGCCGTAAGCCCCTGCAGCTAGTGCTCACTAGAAATTAAGTTAGCATTATAATTTTATATTATATTGTTAATAAATAATAATAATAATAATAATAATAAATGAAAGAACTAAATACATAAAAATTCTTAAATACAATAAAAGCAAATTTGAACGGTCAATTGCTGGAAATGATATAAGTGGAATTTGTGAAGGAACAAATGTTGACACAATACACACGATTTTTGAAAATGAGTTAACTAGGGTCATGAACGAGTTGTTGGTGGTGAAAAAAGTAAAATTAACAAACCAGAACGCATGGTATACGAGTAGTTTAGGAATTATGAGAAGGCGAAAAGTGGAAACATATTTTAAATGCATGCATACAAGACTGGAGGGAGATTGGAATTTATATAGAAGAGCAACGAATACGTACAGAACTTTATTAAGCAAAGCAAAGAGTGAATATATCAAAAACAAGATTAATAATACCAGTGATTAAAAAATGTGGAAAATTGGAGGGAGATTGGAATTTATATAGAAGAGCAAGGAATACGTACAGAACTTTATTAAGCAAAGCAAAGAGTGAATATATCAAAAACAAGATTAATAATGCCAGTGATCAAAAAACAATGTGGAAAATTAAAAGTCTAGTGCTCAAAGATAAAAAAGTGGAAAATAATGTAATAGAGTTTAGAGGCACAAAGATAAATTGAAGCAAAACTATTGCAAAGAAATTCAATGAGTTTATCGGTGCCCCAACACCCCACGCGAGCAATCACGCGCCGATTTATTGAAAATTATTTACTGTCTCGCTGTAGCATTTTTTGTATTCGTGAGACTTCAGTAGCCGTTGCGCGGTGGGAGCAGCAACACGTCACCCCTGTTACTATTTACGTAGGTATTTTCTTTTGTTACTGTATTTTTTTATATGTTATTGTCAGTTCATTATGGCGTTTCATAATGATGAAGAGCTTGAGCGGTACTTAAATAATATTGCTGAGGATGATGGCAGACGTGCTCCCAAATACAAAGACCAACGTTTTACTCATAAAACAGACAAAACAGAGAACGAGGCTACTATAGTAAAATAGTAAGAAAAAGTGCAATTGAAATGTGGGCGCCCACGAATACCCCTGTGTACAAGTCAATAATGTCCGAGAGTCGATTTCATTTTCTGCTAATTTGCCTAAGATTTGATGATAAGGATAGCCGTGATAAAGAGGATAAAATTGCACCTATTTGGGAAGCATGGAAGATTTTTATAAACAGTTGCACAAAAGCGTACCAACCACGCTGTTACATTACGATTGATGAGCAACTGTTAGGTTATTGGAAAAAAGTGTCCCTTTTGTATTTATATATCTTCGAAACCGGTCAAATATGGCATGAAAATTGTGACCATATGTGATGCCAAAACATATTATATGTTTAACGCAATTCTTTACATAGTCAAAGTAACCGAGGCGAAGACGGTGGCAGACTACGTCACAAAGTTAGCTGAGAGCATCAAAGGTTCTGGACGAAATATAACCTTTGATATTTGGTTCACCTCGGTGCCTCTTGCAGACCAGTTACTGAAGGAATATCGACTGACTTGTATTGGAACTTTACGTAAAAATAAACGTGAGATACCACCAGCTTTCTTACCGAATAAATCAAAGTTTGCTTTGTCCTCTCAGTTTGCATTTGATCGCGAGAAAACGTTACTTCAAAGGTAAACAACTTGGTAATATTGCTATCTACTATGCACAATAAGGAAGAGATAAATCCCGTAACGCATAAGCCAGTTATAAGTGATGACAACAATGCGACAAAGGGAGGCGTCGATACCTTTGACCAAATGATGCACAATTACACGTCTGCGAGGGGTACTCGACGCTGGCCTCTTAGGTTTTTCTTTGGTATATTAGATCAGGCAGGGATCAACTCTATGATTCTCTAAATAGAAGCTAAGCATCCGAACACGCCAGCTAATAAATTTAGAAGTAATTTCATAAAAAAAACTAGCATTTCAGATAGCCGAGCCGGACATGAACGACGCCTGGAGTCAAATTTACCCCGACAACTATCGGGAAATATAATTCTAAATGCCCCCGAAAAAGTTCCAGCAAGTGAACGCCCCGCCAAATTGCAAAAGTAAGTTCGATATGCATTGTGTCCTCCAAAGAATGACAAAAAAGTAAAGATTTTTTGTTCAAAATGCAAAAGGCCTGCGTGCTCTGAACATCGTGTGGAAATTTGTCCCAATTGTGTTTAAGTTGCCAAAAACATTTCTTTTTTGTAATCTAATTTCATTTAGTTACTGATTGATCTCAAGAAAAGTGCTCTTTTAGTTTGTTTCAAGAATAAAAAGTTTTATTTTTCATTAAACGAAAGTTTTTTATTCATTTTATTATCATGGGGTGACGTGGCACCCCTGTTGCTATGCGTGTTCATTTACCATCGTAGGGTTAGGGTTAACATACCGTTTTTAAATGAATTAGAGAACAGGCAAAATGTGTTTAAATTTAAGGAAATTGAATCGGTTAGTGATCTATGGAAAATAGTGAAAATGCTGCCATCGAAGAAAGACTTTCATGGTATTAATAAAAATACATATAATCAAAGACGGTTTTAATGTATTAGGGCCAGCATTGCTTAAAATCATAAACACGTCTTTAACAAGATAGATTCCAGACAGCTGGAAGACATCCGTTATCGTGCCAGTACAGAAAATTGCAAATACATATAAATGTGAAGAGTTCAGACCGGCAAATATGCTTCTAATATATGAAAAAATCCTAGAAAAGACAGTGCAAGTGCAATTTGAAAAGTTTTTGGATGAAAATGACATATTAGCTGAACAACAATCCTGGTTCAGAAAAAAAAACACTCCTGCGAAACTGCTCTAAATTATGTAATTGCAAAGTGGAAGGAGGATATACATAATAACAAGAAAGTGGCTGCGGTTTTCTTGGATTTGTAGAGGGCGTTTGAGACAGTGGATAGAGACATCCTACTACAAAAACTACGAAGATATGGTGTGAGAAATGAGGAATTCAATTGGTTAAAATTTTACTTATGCGACAGAAAACAGGTAGTAAAGTTTAATAATATTATATCGGACCCATTAAATGTTGATCTGGGAGTGCCACAAGGATCAGTCCTTAGTGCCTTGCTATTTTTATTGTATGTAAATGATATGCAGAAAGTAATTATATATGGGGAGTTAATATTATTTCCGGACGATGGTCTATTATTTGTATCTGAAAATGATTTTGTTAATTCCAAAGCCAAACTTAAAGAAGATATATTAAATGTAAGAAAGTACCTTGACATGAATAAGCTTAAATTAAATGTTGGCAAAACTAAAGTTATGTTCCTTAATGATATTTGGTCATGTGATAGTTTTAATGGTTTTGAGTGTGTAAAAAAATGAGGTATCTCTGTGTAATAATCGATAACAATTTAAATGTTAAGTCTCATCTTGTTTATGTCGTAATAGAATTGCAAAGAAAGTTGGTTTCTTTAGAAGAATAAGAAAGGACGTATGTACATTAACGGCTATAAAAATATATAATTGTATTATAAGACCTCATTTTGAATATTGTGTAACTGTGTTGTTTTTGGGATCAGCCAAAGTGTTTGATAAAATGCCAAAAATTACAATTAAAATTATATACAGCAATGTGCTGTATACTGAAATGTAATAAATACACTAGTATTAATTATATGTTTGCAGCTCTAAGATGGCTTAATATAAAGTAAAGAATAGTAATGTGTGTTCTATATTTATATTTAAATTTAAAAACAATTTTATGCCAATATATTTAAGTAAAAAACTTTCAATGAGAATCGATGTTTTGATTGGCCTTCTTTTTGCACCCCGGAGCGAAAAAATGACATAAAACTTTTATATTGTCCCTTTCTCCGAACCAAAATGTTGCTTCTGGTTTTTATTTCTGAAGCAAAATTTTTTTTGTGGATTCTATATCAAAGTGTAGCAGAGAGGTACAGTCCCGAAGAAAATATAAAAATCGGGGAAAGTCACGTTCCACAGCCTAAATGTTCCGTCCCTATTTCATTCGATAATATTATAAAATAATTATATAAAAACAGAAACAAACTTTGTAAGATTTAAATGTGAGGTAAATTTTTTTGTTAAAATAAGCCAAGTAACACCTTTTTGATTAAATGTATTAGCAATAAATAGCTAAAATAAACGCTTTAATAAAAAAATACATTGAATATTTGCATACTGATACATATATTAAATCGTTGTTTTATAAGGCCAAGAAGCTGTTATGCACAAGTCTAAGTATTTTTTATTCATATTACGCCCGCCCACGCGAAGCACTTAATTTGTGTCAATTAAAGAAGCTAACAATTTCAATTTATATTTTTCATACAATGTGTTATGTTTCACGACAGCATTGATTTCAGAATAAAACAACTAATTTTCATTATTCACCTCATTTACTAACATTTTATATGTAAGAGCTTAGCATTAACAATTTGTTGTGTAGACAAAGAATTGCAATGACAACTAATTATAATGTAAACGAATGTAACAGATTTCCACCACTTTCATAAGAATCTCTTGGAAAATATTGTAGAATGTTTGTGTGGGTACAAATGATAGAACTTATTCTTTTCAATACAAATCCCTTTATTCAGTACAGTTACAATTCACTATTTAATTCTTTCTCTTAATACAATTCAATTTCTCAACCACATATACTTTTCTTATCTTTTACTTAAACCACTTAATCACTTCTTCTAATTAACACTTCAAATTCAACTTTGGAACTGATTTGCATACCTTTGGGATGCTGGTATTTATACTCGAATGACATACTTCGAGAACAATCCTCGCCATCCAGCGTCCCATACAATTTCCAATTTGCCAGAAAATTCGATTCTACTCTCCAGTCAATGACTTTGCTAATCCAGTATCGAAACCTTCGAGTCTTCGAGTTTCGACATTTCCTGCTAGATGTCGCTGCTCACATTTGAGTGGTTATCACATTGCTCCCTCCCTACAGTTGTTCGTCCCGAACAACTTCGTCATTCAGCATCCCGTTGAAATGACACATTCTATCCAAATGGACCACTTTAAATTTTCCTCGATCCCCACGCTGGATCCGGTAGACAACTTCATTAATGCGGATTATCACCTTGTATGGACCTTCCCAGTCCTGTTGCAATTTTGGTGATTTGCCTTTCTTACGCTGAGGATTATACAGCCAAACCAGATCTCCTTCGTTGAAACCGGAAGATTTCGCCTTGATATCGTACCTAGTTTTCATGCGGCTGCTTGCTAGCTTCATCTTTTCTCTGGTGTCTTCATGCAATTTACGAATCCTGCTGCGTAAGTCATTCACGTACTCGTTCACCTCTTTGGGCTCCGTCGGTGGGGATCCGAATTTTGCTTCACTTGGCAACCGAATTGTTTGACCAAATAAGATCTCGGATGGTGTATGCCCTGTTGAGCTATGGACCGCGTTTCGGTAGGCCATTAAGAAGAGGGGTATATGTCGATCCCAATCCCGCTGGCAGTTGCTGACAACCTTAGATAGATGCTCATTCAAGGTCCGATTGAATCGCTCGACCATTCCATCAGATTGAGGGTGTAGTGGCGTTGTCCTTGTCTTTCTTATTCCCAAATATTGGCATATTTCCTGGAAGACTTTTGATTCAAAGTTTCGCCCTTGATCAGAGTGCAGCTCCATTGGGACCCCAAATCTGCTCACCCAGTTGTTGACTATCTGTTCGGCTACGGTCTTAGCCTCTTGATTTGGGATGGCAAACACTTCCGGCCACTTACTGAAGTAATCCATGACTACGAGAGTATATCGGTTTCCATTAAAGGTTTCGGGAAACGGCCCAGCGATGTCGATGGCTATTCGTTCGAAAGGTGCTCCGACATTGTATTGTTGCATTTGTCCATGTGGCTTTACTTTTGGCCCCTTGGTAGCCGCACATCTTATGCACTTTTTGCACCAATTCTCGACATCTTGTTTAGCGCTTAGCCAATAGAAACGTTCCCTTACCTTTTCCAACGTCTTATTTATTCCCAAATGGCCTCCTGAGATTCCGTCATGTATTTCATGGAGCACTTGGTTGACTGTGGACCGTGGCACAATTAGCTGCATACGAGATGTTGTCCCATCTGCACTTTCCCATTTTCTCTTCAGCAATCCATCTTGCACAAAAAGCGAGTCCCACTGTGCCCAGTATGCCTTCAGAGTTTGGCTCCGATCTGATATCTGCTGCCAGCTTGGTCTTTCCTCGTGTTCTTTCCAGGCCAATATTGGTTCGATGTCATTGTCTGCCTGTTGGGAGGAACGGATTTCGTCTATACTCCAACCCTCTATTGGCTCAGTCCTGATCATTTGGATAGCTGCCTGTTCTTTTGCTTCTTTACGATTGCAGTGTCCGCATTTTACTGCGCATGGTCGACGAGAGAGAGCATCAGCATTTGAGTGGAGTCTTCCCTTGCGGTGTTGCACTTCAAAGTCGTAACCCTGCAACTGCTCGATCCATCTTGCAACTTGGCCTTCAGGGTTCTTAAATTGGAGTAGCCATTTCAGAGCTGCGTGGTCTGTCCGGAGAATGAACTTTTGTCCGTAGAGGTACTTATGGAAATGCTTCGTAGCCAGAATTAAAGCCAGAAGCTCGCGCCGGGTTACACAGTAGTTCCGTTCAGGTCTGGAGAGTACTTTGCTGTAATATGCGACCACTTTCTCTTGACCGTCATGAACTTGGGAGATCACAGCTCCGACCCCAACATTGCTAGCGTCTGCGTCCACGATGAACATTTTTCCGGGCGTCGGGTAACCCAAGATGGGGGCATTGCACAGCTGTCGCTTCAGTTCTTGAAATGCTTTTTCGCATTCTCCAGACCACCTGAACTGTTGGCCTTTTTCTGTAAGTTGATGCAGGCTCTTTGAAATGCCAGCAAAATCCTTTACGAACCTTCTGTAATACGTGGCGAGGCCCAAGAAGCTTCTCAGTTGGTGTTTATCTTTTGGAGAAGGCCAACTTTTCACGGCTTCGATTTTGTCAGGATACGTTCTTACTCCTTCCGCTGATATAATGTGACCCAGATATTTTACTTCCGGACGAAACAAGGCGCACTTTTCCGGGTTGAGCTTTAAATGACCATTTCGCTCCAGAAAGCATATCCAAAGTGTCATCGATTCTCGGAAGTGGGTAGCTGTCCTTTTTAGTGACATCATTGAGACGTCGGTAGTCTACACAAAATCTCGTGCTGCCATCTTTCTTCTTCACGAGGACCACTGGAGATGCCCACGGACTTTGCGATTCTTCAATCACTCCCTCAGCTTTCATCTTCGACATCATTTCGGCAACTTCTGTTTGCTTTGCCAATGGAAGACGCCTTGCAGGTTAACGGATTGGTCGAGCGTCTCCGGTGTCAATGTGGTGTTGAACAATATGCGTACGTCCATATTCTCCGTCTTGTGTAGCAAATATATCAGCGTACTCACCGATTAGTTTTTCTGCCAGGATTCGCTGATCTTCGTCCAGATTACAGAGGCTGAGAATTTTGTTCTTGATTTTTATGCTCTGAACTGTTGTGACCAGTGTTGCACCCTGTTTTTCCGTTGTGGTCGATATAGCCTCAACAGGTACGCATTTTCCCACTATCCCCCCCTTTTTCACCTTTACACTGAATGTCTTTGGATTTAGAATCCTTACAGGGACCATGTTGTTCTTTGGCTCCACTAAGGTCTTCCCACCATGAAGTCTCTTTTCTTTTCTGGCTCCATCAAATAGAATCGGTGGCTACCAGGACCACTTTCTACTTCTGCCCACAAAATTGCTTCTGACGAAGGCTCTAGACTCTGATTGCTGCAGATAACGACATTTGAGACTGTGGTATTGGCGTTTCCGTATATCATTGGTATCTCCATGTTTCCGTATTTCAGGGTTTGTGCCCCCAAGTCGACTACAAGTCCATGTTCTCTCATGAAGTCTGTACCAATGATGCACTCGTCACATATGTCAGCTACCAGAAACGCGTGAGTGAATGTTATTCCGGCCAGTTGGATTTTTATGCGGACTTCACCATATACCTTAATCGTTGCTCCTGTAGCTGTTCGCAAGCTGCAGCTGCTAGTGTTATGCAGCCAAAACTTCTGCACAAGATTCCTCCTGATGATTGAGGCCGTGGCACCGGTGTCTATTGTTGCCATCCATTTTTCATTTCCACTGACTACTTCTACTAGAAGGCTTTCGCTGCGTCGTTTTGCCAGCGAGACTTGGATGATGGTCCTGGGGCCGTCGACTCCTGCTACCAACTTCTGCCCCGCGAAGTTGGTGCTTAAGCATTTCCCGACTGATGGCTTCGGGAAGGTTGACCGGCTTCTTGATAGCTGTTTCTGCGGGTTTCTTCCTCTATTGGCTTGTCACCACAGTGAGGGCAGTCTTTTCGTCGCACCGGTTCTTTACACTGCCTTTGAAGGTGTCCTATTTTATTGCAATTCCAGCAGCGCATTATTCGTCTATCCCGTCGAGTATCTCGTTCCTCGGCACTAATTCTTGTGCAGGAGCATTCGACAGATGCTACTTCCCTGACGAAATGTGTTCCCCTGGAAGCCTGATTGGCTGCTTCCATCGCCAGAGCGAAGGCAAGTGCTTCAGCAAGGGTTCTTTTACCTGCCATCCTTACTGCTGACTGTAGCTTCGAATCTGCAATTCCCCTGATAAATGCATCTTTTGCCATTTCGTCGATAATTTCCTGGCCTGCGGTGGGGTATGACAGATGTGCCAGTCTACACACGTCTGCTTGGAGCTGCTGAAGTGTTTCTCCTCTTTGCTGCGTTCGGCTTTGCAATTGGACCTTGTAGACCTCCTGCATGTGGCTATCCCCAAACCGTTTCTCTATAGCCTGTACTAAAGTCACATAGTCTTTATGCTTTTCGATGTCTACTGTTTGCAACAATTCTGATGCAGGACCGTGCAAGGCCATTGTTAGGGCAAAGCACTTTTCCTCATTGTCCCAGTCGTTTGCACAGGCAGCCATTTCAAACTGCTTCTTATAAGTAGACCATGAGGTCTGGCCATCGAATGAGGGAGGCTTCAAATCTTTTCTCCTTGGACCGCTTAAAGAACATTCTCGCAGTTTCTATTTTCGCACTGTGTCGAGCTCTTTTGTTAGTTGCTGAACTTTGCTGTCCATTTCTTCAAATTTTTCGCCAACATTCTTCTCTATTCTATCAAATTTGTTATCGATTTCTTCGAACTTTTGGTGTAGAACGTTATTTTGTTCTTCCAGTTTTTGTTCTAGACTATTCTTTTGTTCGTCGATTTTTTGTTCAATGCTGCTCTTCTGCTCGTCTAGATTTTTCTTTTGTTCATCCAGCTTTTGTTCGAGACTATTCTTTTGTTCTTCCAGATTTTTCTTTTGTTGGTCGAGACTGTTCTTCTGTTCGTCCATTTTTTTGTTTTGTTCGTCCATTTTTAATAAGAGGAGTTGCATCATTGCAGCCATGTCATTGCTGTTCATCCTCGTCAACATCAAAGGAATATGCATCAGGATCATGTCCCTCGTTGTTCAAAGCCTCCTGAAGTCGGAGCACCAGGTCACTTTTTCCTCCACTGGCGCTGAGGCTTCTCTTGTTCAACTCGGATTTGAGTTGGACGAGGGTCAACTGCAATAGTTTTCGACCCATTCTAGCCTTTTCAAATAGTCAGAAAACACTTTTTTTTTTTTTTTTACACACACAATAAGTCCTATCCCACTTCTGACACCAATGTAATATGTTTGTGTGGGTACAAATGATAGAACTTATTCTTTTCAATACAAATCCCTTTATTCAGTACAGTTACAATTCACTATTTAATTCTTTCTCTTAATACAATTCAATTTCTCAACCACATATACTTTTATTATCTTTTACTTAAACCACTTAATCACTTCTTCTAATTAACACTTCAAATTCAACTTTGGAACTGATTTGCATACCTTTGGGATGCTGGTATTTATACTCGAATGACATACTTCGAGAACAATCCTCGCCATCCAGCGTCCCATACAATTTCCAATTTGCCAGAAAATTCGATTCTACTCTCCAGTCAATGACTTTGCTAATCCAGTATCGAAACCTTCGAGTCTTCGAGTTTCGACATTTTCTGCTAGATGTCGCTGCTCACATTTGAGTGGTTATCACAATATTATTTGTTTGGATGTTTGTCAGTAATACCTAAGTTCTCGTTGTACTTCCCTCTTCTAGTTGCGGAAAAAAAAGTCTTTGATGCTTGTAACTTGCTTGTGATAATGGAACTCTACGAGTTGCAATGTCAGCTCGGCAATTTGGCCTGGTTAGAGTTAAGATCTCGGAATTTCGATTAGATACCTTTCGAATGGTGCAAAAGGCAAATGTAGTACAGGACAAAATGTGTGTTAAATTACTTCTTTTATTTTACTTACACACACAAGTTTGCGGCCAAATTATTTTCTGCATTTAATTGTTGATCGCGCATTGTGTTCATTTCCTCAGTATATTTCAATACTTCGGCGGTATAACAAAAGTACAAAATACAGTTTTTAAAAAGCGCTTCGAATGTGGTTTCTTAGTAATTCACCCAAAAGTTCCGAAAATGAGTATTAAGTCGTCACATCGTCGTCATCAGAAGCATTTGTGAGAAAGTGTATATAAGGCGGTATATGGCAGAACCTGGCATCAAAAACAGGAATATCAAACCTAAACCGCTACTGGCCCAAAAACATATTGAAAAGAGGCAACGCAGAATTTAGAACATGAAAAGTTCCTGCAACACTGGAATGCATCTCGGCCAAAGTTAATACTATTCACACAAAACCTCCAACCAAACAATTACGACTAGATTTTGCAAGAGGATAATGATCCAAAACATCTTAGTCTCCTCCGCAAGGGGTGAAAGGAGGAAAATGATATAGAGACGTTGGATTGGCCGTCCCAAAGTCCTGTTACGAATCGAATAGGAAATATTTAGTTTTTAATGTGTGGTGTTCGCAGTCGAGTTTATTCTTCCATTCGGTAGCACTCAGACACAAAACTGCTCCATTGTACTCCATGTGCCAACAGCATACGGAATTGGTACCGAGTTCCCATGCGGTCCCGGAAAAGTATTATACTTAACGCACCCAAGCTCTGCTTAATTTCGGTGATCTAGCGGGTACCGATGGCTATTCGTCCATTGACCATTAAGAGATTAGTTGTACAAAGATTTCACGGAACCATGAAAGACTAACCTCATCTGAGTTGTGTATTGAAAGAAGATACAAAATCTTGAGGTGAAAAGTCTTTTGAAGACGTAGTCAATTCACTAGTCAATTCGTCTTTTAAATCTTGATTAGAAGTTAGTCCGCCTTCAGTGGAATTGAAACGATATAAAGCAATATTAAAGATATTGTTTATCATATTTGAATTGGAAATGCATATCGTATCTGCCGTCAGATGGCTGCGAATGGGATTTAACAAATGCATACCATTTCTGCACGCTGTTTGTCAACAAATAAACTCATCTTCTTAAAATACGAGTACTTGCAGTGCTCAATTGAGTGCAAAAGGAGTCAAGGCTGTCAAAATAAAATGCCTATCAATTTTGTAGTAAACACCACAACCTTTGTTAGCACCTATGAAGATGTTAATATGATCAGTTACATTAAAATACTGATCTGCTAATCTGACAAAACAGATGCAGGTAATAAATTTAATTTAAATATAACGTAAAAATTTCTTAAAAACCGTGGGTAAAATGAGACAACAGTTCCAGCATTACTAATCCATTTTTAAAGTTAACCAATGTCGAATCAACTCCTAGTACGAAATAAGAGTCCAAAATACGAGATAGAGTGGGTGACGTTTGTGGAATATAATTTAGAGTTTGACGATGACGTTCAATGAGGATAAACGAGCGAAAAATGCTCGGATTGCATGTTCTGCAAAGAAATTTAGACCAGCATTTTGTTGAAGAATGTTCAGTTCGTAAGCAATTGTAGCAAGACATTGTTCTTTTCCGAATTCGCGATGCGTTGTTGTATTGAGCGAAAGGAATTGGGAGAAATATTTTTTGGACTCTGCATAGTGGAAATATATAGCCTTTGGACAGAAGCAATACAGGCTTTGACGAATTCCCTAGCATCACAACGAACCTCTAAAAATTACGCTAATTCATCTATGGTGCAATTGTCACTATATCCTACTTCTTCCGCAAAGAGGAAACACTGATGCAAAGCTTGCTGTTGCCAATGACATCACAACTGCATTCAAAATCACACCAAGAACAAAGCTACTTGTTTGATAATTTGTACAGCACAAACATCGCGTCGGACATTCACACAAACGCATTTTCGTTCATGCTGTTGACTTTTCTGATGAGTAAACATTTCAGGGGGCTACATAATGTTAGGATAAGTCATAAGTTAGAAATTAAATATATGACTAAGCAGTCTGATTCCAATCGTGATAGCATAAAATACGTATGTATTATATAATTTATTTAACTCTCAATAATTAAAAAAAAACAAGACTTCTATGGAATCAAGACCCATTCCCTCAATTTATTTTGTATTTTGGGACTATTTTAACTTTGTGGATTTTTGAGAATAATTACTGCCGTATAAAGCAGGTAGTGCTTTCGAAGTTTTACTGGTGCAATGTTGGGGGATGGTATATTAAATAGATATATATAAGTGTGTAACAATATCAAAATGGGTAGAACTTTCGTCATTTAAAGCAACTAAATAACAGCTATCAAATGAAGTTTTTTATTATTTGCAGCCTTTGTTTATCGTGCGAGAGCAAGTATTGTTTTTCAACCCCTCCCCTGGGGAGTTTGAGATCGTTTATAAAAAGTTGAAGCTCTCGATTGTTAATAAAATATCTCTTATGATTTTACTGAAGCATAATAAGATTTTGTTTTTAATTGGGCAGATATTTGACTTATAATATAAAAAAATCTAAGGCAATTTTCACTCGATGTGAAAAATTAATAATGGAACTACAGAAAGGAATTTAACCCTAGATCTTACAGACTTGGGTAAACAACTTTCTAGTGAACAAAATTGTTTCATTAAATTTTTAAACAATGAAGGTTTTTCAGCCCGGGATAATTCAAGGAGAATTGGATGCAGCCATGTGACCATATAACAATTCCTAAAAAAAGTGACATGTATGGAATGTCAGTCAGAAAAATTGCCAAAGGTTTAGGTAAAAAGGCAACTAATCGAAGAAAATTTGCAGCAAATTTGTTTTTTTTTTGTTGAGAAAACACGAAAAGAATTTGGCAATTTGGGTTTTTTTTGAAGAAACACGAAAAAATATTGGCAATCATACGGTCAGTAAAGGCTGAAATTGGGCCGAAAATGACTGGAAAACTGTTATCTTTACTGGCGAAAATAAAAATAACCCCAATTCATCAAATTTTTTTTTTCTATAATGAGCGCGCGCTCAAGGGGTTTGAGTACCCTTAAGGTGATTGTTCACAGCGCGGGCAAAGGAAATTTAGGGAGGAAGAAAAGAGAGGTACCGAAGTACATTGCTTTTAAATGTTTGCAAGTTATAACGACCAGGAAATACAGAGATCGGCAGGGCATTCCATAAGCGAGTTGTACGGCTTAGGAACGAATCACGATATTTTAGAGTACGTCCGAAAATGGGCTTGAGGGTATACTGATGAGCATTCATAGCGAGACGGGTGTTACGGTTGAAAGTTTGAATGGGCGGAATGCTACTGGCGATTTCAGTGGAGCACTGGTGGTGGAAGTAGCGATAAAACAAAGTGAGACACGAGACATTTCGTCGGTGTTCGAGGGTGTCCATTGATTGACTGATATTAGTATCGTCAATAAGTTTTATCGCACGGTTTTGAATCCTATCTAGCAGGTGCAGAGATGTTTTAGGAGCACCTGACCAGATGTGGGAATTGTACTCCAATTTTGGGCGGATGAATGCCTTATATATTGAGGCCAGATCAGAGGGGGTAAAATATTTCTTACATCGCTTGAGGAAACCTAGGCTTTAAAGACAGCAGACAGCATTGTGTTTTGGAAGCATTAAATTCCACTCTATTGATAGTTCCCCAATTGGTTATGCTGTTGATATCGGAATTTAATGAGCTGCCGTTCTCGTACTACAGCCGAAGAGCAGGGCCGTGAGTCCGGGAACGAATATGAAAAGCAGAGAGTGCCGTCATCAGCAAAGGAATATATTGGATTAGAAGTAGTAGACAAGAGATCGTTAATGAAAATTAAAAAGAGTGTCGGTGACAGAATAGAGCCCTGGGGCACACCAGCATTTATTTTGTGAATATCAGACTTGAAACCGTCCAAGACAACTTGAATTGAACGTTCCGAAAGGTAATTTCAAATGGCATGCAGTACATATAGCGGATGTTTTTTGTGATTGTGTTCTTTTTTCGCTCGGTAAACACCGGCCTAATCTTATTTACATTTGATCTGTTCCATCCACCAGCTTCGGTCAACATTGCACTCGTGTTCGTTCTGCAAACTGCGAAGAAGCACACGAGTCGTCCTCAAAAATATGCAAAAAATACTTGAAAGTGAAAGATATTTTTAAGATTAAAACTATTACCAAATGTTCTATGGCGGAAGCTTACCAAATATATAATCGTCAAAACCCTACAATTACTCTACAACCGCAAAAACGCCAATAACGAAATCCTCTATATCAAACTCTCCATACAGCATAATACCCCCGCCCAAAAAACAATACATCTTCAACTCCCCCGCTAATAAATAAACAAATCAAAACAAACCACAAATATAACAGAGTACTAAAAGACAATACAGGCACTCGTTCCACGATCAATCATGCTTCTTCACCTTCACCCACCGGTCAAAACAACGATAACTCTCTATCTGTTTCACTTCCACTCAATAATGCACTTCAAAAAATGAAATCAAAACAAACTAAAGACATTCAGTCCAAACCTACCACATCTTGCCCAAACACGCTCCGTCGCAATTCAACAATCGCACATTTTCCTTTCTCTTATGATCCAACTGACACAAGACCTCTCAACTATACCTCACAACAATCATCTTCCACTCCAAACCTGTTAGATTCACCAATCACTAAAATCTCTCTCGATACTAAAACAAAACGGATGTAATATCGTTAACTCCGATATAGAACACGATGATGATAACATCTGATCAAAATATTATTGGCATAAACACGGACTCTCGATTTTCGGAGGTTGAATAATGGGGACCTCTCTGGAAGCCCAGATGTTGCAACTTCCGAGCCACAGAGTCACAGAGTAAATGAACTTTATCAAGACCCTTCTACTCCAGCCTTAGCACAATATAATTTCAATCATATTGTACAACAAAAGGCTTGCCAAACATTTAAACCTTTATTCAGAATTCTCCAATGGAACTTTAATAATGGCCATGAGCTGCAATTACTTATAAAAGACCTGCAACCCAGCATTATATCCTTACAAGAAACCCAACTCAAACACAACCACAAACCCTCACTAAAACAATATGCTCCTTATTTACAAAACTTTGTATCAAATAGTACTTCGAAACAAGGCACTTACCTTCTTGATCCATTCCTTACACACCGCTAAGCATTAATTAAACCATATCTGCAGTGGCTATCCAGATAAACATTGTTATTAGTTTTACCGTTATATCCGCATACATCCCACCTACGCAAAAGCTCTATTACAATCATCTTAAAAATATTCTTTCTGGTATATAAACCAGAAAGTAAACAGGAACAGTCGGTTTCAACTCATGGAGTCCATCTTGGGGTTCTAGTACATTTAATAATCTGAGCTCAAAAAACGTAAATTTTAATCAATTCAATTCTTTGTATAAAATATTTAAAATAAAAAAAAATAATAATTAAAACTTAGTTTTTTATAAAGTGCCGGGAACAAACATTATGCCCAATCAAATCTTATATAGTGACACTTTAATAATCCGTAAACAAAAACAGTGGAAAATAGTGCCTTAATACACGGAACTTAGTCTGGAGCACAACGTGCAAGAAAGAAGTGCACATTTGGGTACTAACACTTATGACGTAGTAACAGGACGGTACCCAGTCATGTCTAATGTCTTAAAAGATAAATGTGATAAAACATCCATCGAAAAAAATGTAGATGCTGTCCAAATTAGATTGATATCCGCATGTTGATGTGTCACAGACACAGAGTGTCATTAAATCAACAGTAGTGATTGGACTACTGTCATCACAAAACTTAAGCAAGCTGCAAAAAATTATGGGAACAAAAAAGGAAACGAAATATTTCGGAGTTAAGTTGTTCAGCCTCAAATTCGCCTAATAGCAAGAAATCGAAAAAGGGCGCGAACACCAATTTCATTGATGTGCAAAATGTCAGTTCGCAGAATAATAAACAAACAACAAATCAAACAAATCAAGCCGTATGCAATAAATTATTGTGCCCACCTATATTTATTTTTGGCGCTAATTGTAGCTTGATAAACAATGTATCAAATCTGGCAGCATCTGAATGTAAAGTTGAAAATATCAATTATAAATTTGTAAATTTAGGTTATAGGACAACCAAAGTATATGTAGATAATGCAAATGATCACAAATTAATAATTGAAGAAATTAGTGGAACAGGCGTTGGAGCTTTCTCTTTCTCTCCTAAAGAAAATAAGCGGGCATCCATCTTATTGACGGGTCTTGATGGTGATACACCCGTGGTTCTTTCAGAAATCAGATTGAAAAAAAAAACCGGCCCATTTCCAATGGTTATAACATCATGAGGAATGACGAACTGCTATCATTATTGATGAGAAATTTAAGATCCCCTCATAGTCATAGATCCTCTTCCGTTCTGAACTTTTTCTTAATATCTTGTTTAATAACTGCTATGCAAAATTCTCGAAATGGTATAAGCTGTAAAACCTTTTCCACACCTTCTGACCATTTCTGATACATTTAGGGATACATTTAGAACCCAACTAGACTTCAGTTTATAACAGTTAAACATTCCTATTGAAAGAAATATGTCTAACTCTGAAATAGATAAAGTGAAAGACTGAAAATAGACATCGAAAAAACTTCGAGGGATCCTTTGCAGAAAATAGAACCTTCCCCGCAAGCCTTTAAGGAAATCGATCGGGTAACTAGAAGGAAATATTTTGGAATTGATATAGTTAAAGATTTCCTTTATTATAACGGTCAAGATTTAATTGATATTGAGTCTAAACTTAACATTTTCAAAGGAATATATTCAATCATACCATATATATTGAAAAAAAAAAACACCTTCTTTTGATCCTAACGTGAATAGCAAAGTAATTCAAACAGTCAACTATTTTAAGACCTCTCAAGAAAACTCATACCTGACATCCTTCTCCTCGAATAACACGGTGCTTAGTCAGTTATCCCCTCTATTCACCTCACCAAATAAAATCAGCCTATATAGAATTAATATCAATAACAGATATCAAAAAAATTTCAAATTTTGTGCTGCAAAAATGTCCATATTCATTAGATGTTACACTTTCGGCCATATATAACCACTGCATAAACAATGGTTATTTTCCTACAGTCTGGAAAAAGTCAAGGATTTTACCTAAAGCCAAAAAACAAAGGACAAGGGATGTAAAGGAATTCCGTCCTATTTCATTGCTCTCCAATGTGGGAAGACGCAGATAACTTTTGCGAGGATATGAATGTCATTCCAAATAATCAGTTTGGTTTCAAAAAGGGGCATTTGACGGAACATGCCTCTTTGGTTCTATGCAACAAGATAGTGCACAACCTGAGGCAAAAAAAAATTTACTGTTGCATTGGACATAGACTTACAGGCGGCTTTCTATTTGGCATACAGGAATGATTTTTAAGTTACTTATCCATAACTTTCCTGTCCCTATCACCCGAATGATTGCTAGCTTCCTAAGTTGAAGAAGCTCCTGAAAAATACAATTTCTAAAAAAAAAATTCTGTTTTTATCGTAGTTCTTGGGGCCTAAGTATAAATACAGGAAAATGTGGACTTATGGAAATGCTTACGGAAAAGGACATCGGTTAGCCGAGAAAGAAAGTAAAACATTCTCCTTACATATTCTTGACAGTCGAATACCTCTTAAAACAGAGACGAAGTACTTGGGCATTCATCTATTGTATATAGATTTGAATTTAATAAACACGCAAGAAAAGTTCTGAGCAAGTCAATCTAGCTACGTCCATGTTGAAGCAGTTGCTTTCATATAAATATCTGTCACAAAATACTAAACGGCTACTATATAAAGCATTAATTAGACCAATCTTAACATATGGCTTTAGCTCTTCGTTTACCATATCACCTACGGTAGCGAATGAACATGAAGCTTTTGAAAGACAAATCCTAAGAAATTGCAGTGGTAAATTTCGAATACCAAGTAAAAAATGGTTTTCTAACAAGATTTTGTACAATTTGACTAGAGTAGCACCACTTATGGCTTACATGACCTTCAACTCGCAGAAAAGACTGCATTGCGCGGCTCTTTAAAGCATTATGGAATGCTAATGTAAATGAAAGTGTATACGATCACTATTACCTATCCCCCTTCAATCTTATGGAAAGAAGGTTGCGCTCCATGTTCGAATTAGAGCCTAACACAAGGTTAAGATTACCTTTTTATGAGAAAGCTTCACCGCCCAACTTGAGAGGATAAATAACTAAAATTAATTGCATTTTGAAAGAGCCCGTGTTAGTTTTATTTGACTTGTTACACATCACTCTTTCCACATAGATTTAAGTTGAATTAGTATTGTATTTAATTCTAGTCATTAATTTTAAGTTGGCGTTTACGAGCCAAACTGTGAAACTATACCGGGGGGCAAGCATATGTAATAATGTTCTCCAGGAAAAAAAAATTGTTTATAGTTAAAATTTAAATTTTAGATGGAACATATCTGATCCATAATGAAAACAAATTGTTAAGCCAGATTAGCTTAATTTAGTCGGCTTGTTGGAAAAAACACAAATCAATGTAATCAACAAAAAAAAAAAACTGTAATTTTGTGTGTCTCAATAAATATAATTGAATTGAACTGAATAATCTGAGCAAATCGATTGATATCGAACTCAGGGCTAGCTATTTTAAACGATGGTCGACCCACTAACGTATCCACACACAAGACTCTCCTATCACTTGTTTCTGCGTTCCTTATCCTCAAAACCACTTGGAACATCTTTGGCGATCTCCATAGAAGCGACCACTTCCTCATCGTTGCGACATTGCAACTCGGAGCTATCCACCATTTAAATAAACCACTACAACAAATGAAAATATTCAACCAACTAAGCAGGAGACCTATGTCCCAAAACATAAATAAAGAAGCTGCACTCATTCTTAAAGTTATTCGCTATGCAGCTATCGATTCTATCCCTCAAACCAAACAAAGAAAATGTTAAAAGACAGTGCCTAACGTGAATAACTGGGCCCCCTACGAAATGAAAAACAAACGGCTTGACAGAAATTCAAAAAACTCCTAACTGACACCAACCTCATCCACTATAACAGAGCAAACGCAAAATTTCGTAAAACTACAAGATCCGAAAAATGCATCTGCTTTGAAAAATTTACAGCTAACATCAACCTCACAGAAATAGTGGGTAGACATTAAAATACTGACACGCAACTTCGTAACGTCACACAATTAAATCTCTCAGAACCAAAACAAATACAATTTCCTGCCCAATTCAGATTGTCAAGTATTTCACAAAAACTTGGGAAATTGCCGCAAACCAACCTCCACCTTATTCAACAGACCCCTCTGCGTGCTTCATTGAAAATCCCATTGATTTCTTAGGACAGAAAGCTCTCTTAACTCCGTTAAAGGTATGGCACGCGGATTTGACCGCATCTCTTACGTCATGTTTAAAAACAGTCCTCGCGCTTTAAAAACACGCCTTTTAGCCCTGTTTAACTTGGTCTTTAACAAATGTATTACCCCTCAAGTATGGAAAGTGGCCACTATTGTCCCTATCCCTAAGCCAAGCAAAGACACCTCCTGCATCTCTAATTTCCGCCCATTTCACTTCTCCCATGTACCGGGAAAATATTGGACGAAATTGTATCAAGGAGGTTACTCTGGTTTCTCGAAAAAAAATAACCTAATTAACTGCCGTCAATTCGCATTTAGGAAAAGAAGATGCACAACGGATGCTTTACTGCACCTATCTAAAAGAAACCATGCGTCAATCCTCTTGATCGACTTCAAATCAAACCAAAGAAACAACATTTACTCTTCAGGTCACAACTTAGAA
This sequence comes from Volucella bombylans, assembly GCA_949129095.1. NCBI lineage: Eukaryota > Metazoa > Arthropoda > Insecta > Diptera > Syrphidae > Volucella > Volucella bombylans. The sequence continues at coordinate 67,730,989 of OX422142.1, read as the reverse complement.
AACGGTATACCACAAGGATCGCCATTGTCAGTAACCTTATTCATCATAGCTTTTAACGATGTCAGCACAATAGTTGATAGCTATAAACAAATTGGTCATACACTCTACGCTTAAGACCTTATTTTATTCTCTAAGTTTAAAAATGTTAGCTCTCTAGGAGATATTTTCCCCGCTATTCTCAAAAAACTGGCAACATTGGGTAAATATTCAGGGACCAGATTTTCTGTTTCCAATTTCAAAAAAATTGTTGCCAATTAAATATTTTAGAACAATTCAATCATAACTCCATAAACATGTAATTTCTGCTAAAAAACTAGGGATTATACAAGCCATTTCTTCAGGTTTGGGAACAAGAAGTAGTCGCTCGGTGCCAAATCTGGAGAATAGGGTGGATGAGGGAGCAATTCATAGCCCAATTCATGGATTTTTGCCATGGCAACTGCACATGTGTGCACCCTTGCATTGTCTTGGTGGAAAAGAACTTTTTTCTTAGCCAAATGAGGTCGGTTTTTTTTTCAAATCGTCATTGAATCGGTCCAATAAGTTGGCATAATATCCCCCATTGATTGTTCTTCCCTTTTGAAGGTAGTCAATGTGGATTATCCCGCGTGCATCCCTAAAAACAGTCGCCATAACTTTATTGGCTGACAAGCCCACCTTGGCCTTCTTTGGCGCCGATTCACCCTTAGAAACCCACTGTTTGTTCTCTGGTGTGTTGTGATGGATCCATGTTTCGTCCACGGTTACAAAACGGCGCAAAAACTCCTCCATATTACGGTTAAACAACGCCAAACCTTCCTGTGAAGTTGTTACACGATTGCGTTTGTGGTCGACTGTGAGCAACCGCGGCACCCATCTTGCGGAAAGCTTTCTCATGCCCAAGTGATCATTCAAAATTGAAACCACTGAGCCATGCGAGATCCCTACGGCTTCCACAATCTCTCGCACTTTCAATCTTCGGTCGGCCAACACCATATCGTGAATTTTTTCGATTGTTTCGGGTGTAGAGACCTCAACTGGGCGTCCAGGATGTTCGGCATCTTCAGTGCTTGTACGGCCACAACGAAATTCAGTAAACCACTTTTTTACCATTGAAATCGATGGTGCAGAGTTCCCATAGTATTTATCAAGCTTAGCCTTGGTCTCGGTAATGGTTTTTTTTCGCAAGAAATAATGCTTAATAAGCACACGAAATTCACTTTTTTCCATTTTCTCCTCAAATTAGTGAGTAGTCTGATAAAAATAGCTGTCAAACACAAACTAACTGACGCAGCAAGTTTAAATTTTGACAGGAGTCAACTGACAGATGCCTGTTGACAGGAGCAGTGTTGCTGTTTCAGTAAAGAGGTCAGAAATTCAAAAAGTCACGGACTTATTGACCCGCCCTCGTATTTGACTCTACATTTAGTTTTAAGTATCACTGTTTGTACATCAAAAAATTCCTTAGCCAGGGTTAATTGTAATTAAATTCCTTTCTTCTAAATATAGCTTCTGTAATGTAAACACACTTATTAACGTTATTAAATCTGTAATATTGTCAAAAATTGACTATACCCCCGAAATATATTGTTGTATTTTTCAATAATACGCTCTATTTAATAGTACAAGTTATGTTTATTCTTTTCGAGTAAAAGAAGTTACAACTAAGAGCTTTTACAAGAGCCATCAAAGGTCCAGACCAGCATGATAACATATGGAGTGCAACTAATGACAGTTTCAATAGTATAACATTTGTGTGTATAAGAGTTCTGTGTTGCCAGGCTCAATAATACATCATCTCTCCTCTTTAAATAAATTCAATTTGATTTCTGTATAACCTTAACATTTTAGATATAATAAAGAATGATTTCAAAAAGTAAATGCAAATATTAAACAAATTTAAATTCAAAGCAATCTCTAGCCTGGACGGAATAAATCAGGTTTCTTAATGGCTCTACATAAGGTGCAGATTTTCAGAATCATCTTGTGCCTTTGAATACAATTGGTGCGTTTTAATCATGTTAAACTTTGGGGCATGTTGTGACTTTCTTAAATGAAACGTATTACGACGGATGATTCTGTTGTTCTCATTTCTTAGAATATATGACCGAGGCGTCTCACGCTTTTCAACAATACGTGCCGGTTAGCATCTACCATTATTTCGATAAACCACATTTTTACCTCTTTGCATTCAAGTTCTTTTCGAGGTCTAGCCGGATTATTTTTTTTAATAATATTTTGTTGGCGTATTTCAATTTTTTGCGGTACGTCCATTGGTACTTTTGGATAAAGTTCTTCACTTTTAATGGGGAACCAAGTCCTGAACTTTCGACTCATCAACATTTCTGCAGGTGAATATTTTAATCCCGCGACAGGTGTTGATCTGTATTCTAACAATGCAGCCTCTAAACTACCTTCACCCTTATTGATTTTTTTTTAAAATAGATTTCGTTATATGGACTGCTTTTCCGCTAATCCATTTGATTTTGGGTACCGAGGAAAGTCAAAGTTCGAATCTTTAGCAAAATTTCTCAATTCAAACGTATTAAATGGCCACAATTTTTTCAGGGATGCTATGCATAGAAAATATTTTGGTTAAAGTTTTTTTTTATAATTTTCGCCGTCTTATCAGATACAGTTCGATCCACTTCGAATAATAATCGATGCCAACAAAATATGACTTCCACCATAATCTAAACAATCTACACCAATGTTTTGAAATGGGGTCTCCGGTGGAGGGTGTGACATAATGGAACTGTTTTTATTTTCTAAATTTCTCACATTCACCATGCCGTGAATCATGAATAAGAATAAGAATCATGCTTTCAATGTCTCTTGCCATATATGGCCAGTAGAAAGTACCTTTTGCTCTACTAAGAGTCTTTATAATTCCCATGTGAGATTTATGAAGAAGGTTTAATGTCTCTTTAATTAGCGACCGTGGGACAAAAACACCATTTTCGTAAAGAACTCACCTGTTTTCGACATGAATATTGTCTTTTAATTACCAGAATAATTTCAAATCATCATATCTTTTGGCGAAACGTCATAATAAAAATGTATCAGGTATTGTAAAATCTTTTCGTTTCATTTTCAAACTGAATTCTTTTGGGCTAGCTCATATTAACGCTGTGAACCAAATCTTTAAGTTTTTTCCATATCAACTGTAAAATCATCGATAAAAGATCCGCTACATAAAAAAACTTACCAGGAACATATTTTAATTCAAGTTTGTATTTAGAAAGCCTAATTTTCATTCCTTGTAAGCGCGCCGAATGAACCTCACCTTCATCTTTCTTAATGATTGCAACCAAAGGTTTATGCTCAGAGTGCACCGTAAAATGGTAGCCATATATATAGTTATTAAATTTCTCGCAGACGTATACCACAGCTAATAACTCCTTTTCAATTTGAGCATACCTTGTCTCAGTATTAGTCAAACTTTTCGAAGCAAATGCTACTGGTTTCTTATCCTGCAACATCCCAGACCATTTTGAGAAGCATCGGTCTGGATGATTATATCCTCAATTGGATCAAAAAGCTGAAGAATTGAGTGTTGCGCTAATGTACTTTAATATTAGTATGGGAAGACGTCCATAAAGTCACTATTTTTCTTCAACAAACCGCGAACCAAATTTGAAAAATTTGGTATGAAATCACGTAAATAATTAAACATTCCCATTATTGTTTCTCGTTCTTTTCTATTTTGGGGTTCGTTCAATTTTAAAATCGATTCTACGCGGCTTGGATCAAGACGGATACTATCACAAGTAAAAATATGCCCTAAATATTTGACTTATTTTACGCTTTATTTTATCTTTATTGAACTTAATATTTATTTCACGAGCTCTTCTCAATACCTATTCGACATTTGCATCATGTTCTTCCTTTGTCCTACCTCCAGTTATTATATCAAAGTACCAACATATTTTGAATTTAAATTTTGAAAATTTTCAGCTGATATTTTGACGCCGATATTTGTATTTTTTAGATGAAGGGCATAATTCAACTTACCAAAACTCTTCCTTCAAATCGAACACAGTAAAAAACTTAAAACTCCTCATAGCATCACACAAATCAGACAGCATTGGAATAACACCATGCTCTTCTTGGAGGTTGGAATTCAAGGCACTTGGATCTAAACGTAACCACAAACTACCATTTGCTTTTTCTACTATTACCAATTGGTCAGAGCATTTCGACGGTTCCTCTCGCCTATAACACCGGGTTCCTCCATATTTGCGAGGGCTTCCTTAACTTTATCTCGAATTCCAAGTAGTATTCTACGAGGAGGCTTACATACTGGTATAGCATTAGGTTTGAGTTCTAGCCTACATTTATCTGGAAATCTACCGTCTCCGGAAAAAAAAGTCACTATATTTTGTCACAAAGCTTTCGACTTCGTTTAAAGCATTTACTCTACGGATTAAATCAAATCGAATACACGTTTTTGATAATAACATATGACAGTTGCAATCGTATAACATTCGTGTATTCAGTGTTGCCAAGCTCAATAATACATAATATACGGAAAGTGCTCAAAATCATTAATCCAAATCATCACACCATCATATCATTCCTAACAATTCCCAAATAAATTTACTTACAGATGCGGGTTTACCTAGCATTATTGAAAGAAAGGAGTTGTTAACCTCCCGTTTGACCGAAAAACTTCATTCCTCCAGAATAACTCCAATTCACAATGATGCTAAAAAGATTTTAAAATACAAAAATACTCATCTACAATCAGTATTGCGTTGACCTCCTCAGCGACCTTAAACATACCGATCTGCATCCCAAATAAAATTCGACTATCCCAACCACCCTGGAACCTACCTAAGAGCACAATTTGTACCGACATTAACAAGTATCATAAAGCCCCCATTACCAATGACATATACAAAGTAATGATTGCAGAAATTTCAGAACAACATAAACAACTTGGTTGGAACATCTTGTTTACGGACGCTTCAAAATCTGAAGAAGAACCTTCTTTTAGTGTAATAAACGAAAGTGGCTCAGTTATAGCTAAGGGTCTCCTACCAAGCTTTACATCTATCTTTACAGCGAAAACTTTTGCCATCCAGAGCTATCATTGTAGCAAAAAACAATAAAACTGTTATATGTTTGTGACAGTCTTTCATCAATTACAGCCATCAAAAATATAAACAACTCAACGTCTATCATTAAAACCGTACGGAATCGTCTAATATCTATGAGTAAAAGCCTTAAACTAGTCTGGATCCCAGGACACACTGGAATTAAAGGTAACAAATACGCAGATGTGGTTGCAAAATCAGTAATGAAAAACCCTGTCCATATGTTCTATTTCCACAACAACAAAGAATTGCAAAATCATCTTCTTACGACTTAGAAATACAAAAGAAAAGCTGTTTGGTCAAACTACAACCATGTTTACAAAAAATTCAACGTAAACGGGGAGGAAACCTGATACGCTTTGTATCAACTTTGTCTTATGTCAGAAATCAACTTGGAAAACGAAATTTGACCTCTCATTTATTTTACGTTATTTACTCTTTTTCCTGTACTTACTTCTTTTTTTTCAGCCGAAAGCCAAGGCAGTTAGCGCCAAAATCTTTTGCATTAAAATTATAATTTATTTTGGTTTTAATAAATGATAATAACAATAATAATAATTTAAAAAAAAATGTTCTTCAAGTTTTATGATACGTATGTAGATTGCTACTTAAGTTTAGTTACCGGTGTAGGATACGTCAAATCTGACACCAGGATCGTAAAGTTTGACGTTTTTATATGCTCAGAACATGGTGGGTGGGAGGCCGTGGCTCAAGTGGAAGTGTATTAGCTTCCCAATCGGGTTCAATACCAGCCGTGCCCGAAAGACATCCTTTTTAACTTTTGTCATCGAGTGCTATTTGCGTTTTTTACAGACTTGATAAATTCATCTCAGTCAAAAAATAGAATTAAATCGTGAACAATTTCCTGCGATGATTCTTTATAATTTTCGACACGAATTAACTCAATAAGTGTGCCAATCAATTCCGAATTAAATCGTGGTTGTTGTTCGCCACCACGACAATCCGAGCTCTCACAGGTAGGTTCAAACAAGTGACTTTTTGAGCATTAAAAAAATCGAATAGATGGGTCATCCGCCCTGATTTAGCAATGACTTCTTTTTATTCTCGCATATCAAAAATAAATTGCGAAGTCAACGTTTTTCGACGTCTGAATAAGCGTTTGATACGTTTGAAACGCATGTTTTGGAGTTACGTCGTTCAGAGTGTAAAAAGTGCTTCGAAAATTGGTTCAAACGCATGCGAAAGTGTATTGGTCGTCATGGAAAGTATTTTGAAAAACAACAAAGCCATTTTCCATGATAAATATTTTTTACTTGTTCTTATCTGTTAAGTAGAAAATATGGCGCTGCATTTCATTTTTCGGCCAAGGGAAATTAGTGTTTCACACTGGTTCAATGAACGCAGACTGCATAAACTCTAAAGAATTTAAGGACTTCCTGAAACAAAAACAAAGACCAATTGTGTTTACAGCAGTTAATGCAGCTTTCTCAAATGGACTCAATGAGAGATTAGTAAAGACATAGAGATTTTGGTAAACAAAATCAGATGCCAAATAAACGAAAAAGAAAAAAAAGCAGCATGGACAACGATTGCACAAGAATGCATGAAAAAGATACAATGAAACAGAATATACAGTCACTGGGTTTACACCTACCTATCTTCTAGAAGGTGAAAATAGAATTAAAGCAGAAAAAAACTCATAACGACTTATTAAAAGACAGTGAGTTTGCTCTCCAAAACACTACAAAATCAGATAAATATAACAAGAAAATATTCGACAAAAACAGGAGACACTGCACACGGTAATATAAGTGGGCGACAGATTGTTTGTGGAAAATGGAAACAGACTAAACAGGACAAAATTAGATGAACTGAGGATTGGACTCTATAAAATTTTGAATAAAATATCGAATACAATATATAAAATAGACACCGGATACAGAACATCAGAATCAAACCTATTCCACATAACGAAACGCATCCCAGCCGTGGAAACAAGTGAGTGGTGGGTGGCCGTGGCACAAGTGGTAGTGTATTGGCTTCCAAATCGAAGGGTTCGGTGTTTGAATCCCAAAAGACATTTTCAGGCAACTTAATTCACGTAAGGCGAATGGTTGCCTATAATACAACAAGTCCAATTACACTAATAATTTAGTCTCCCAATTAAATCTTGGATGCCACCCATGGAGCGAAATAACCACAGCCCAAAAATATTTCTCTCTCTGTCCCATTTTCATAAAAACTTACACACACCAAAGCAGACGAAACAAAAATAATGTTTTTGACTCGATGTGTTTTATGACTATACCTTATCCAACAAAACATGTCAGTACAGGGCTTATGAGAAAGCTTTTTTTCTAACAGTGGTGTCTGTAGGTGGACTCAATGGCACATTACCACTGAAACACAAAGGAAGCCACTGAACTTTGTGTACAATTGTTGTTGTAATTATTTTCAGATTTAACCACAGCCACCCTATGACTTGCTTGTCCGATAGCCGTGGGCAGAATGATCATAAAATCACCATTCGCCATTACTGCTGGCTGTGCATTGAAAATAATCTCATCAAAGTATTGTTACCATTCTCAAATGTTAGCACATCGTTACTGAATTTTCAGTGTTATTGTTACAGATTTGAAGCTTTTGAGAACACAAAAATGAATTTGTGTGTAATAATATGTGTGGTGGTGTTGTCATTTGCGTTTTTTTTTCTCCTCTTTTTGAGAAACCGTTAAAATGTAGTAAAACCATTTTTTTCGACTTTGTATTTTAAATTTTATTCGCGCGCTATTTTAATGCATTGCAACAAAGCAGTGCAATAAATGATCATATTATTGTTGGACTATGTGCGTTTTAGTGATATTGTGTTAAATAATAGTGGTTCAAATTACTGTGTTGTGTCGGTGTTAATGTTGTATTTAAGAAAAAAGGATTATTTTCGCGGTGTTTTGAAACTAGAATTCATTGACTCTGCAATTAGTGATCATATTTAATAGCGTAAGTATTAGTAGTGATATTGTGTCAAATTAATAGTGATTAATTAGTTTTAAGCAACTGTGTTGTGGCTAAATAGAAAAATGGCTACAAAGTCTTCAAAGGAATTAAGTGCAGAAAAGAAACAACAAATTGTTAATGCAACTAACAAATTTTATGGCCTTCTTAAAAATAAAACGGAATCCGTGAGAAAAGCAGCTGATGTCTTTTCTGTTACGGAACGAACTGTATATAGGCTTTTAAAGGAAAATAAAATTAAAGGCCACAATTCCCCTTCAAAGAAGAACAATAATTCTGGTCGCAAAAGCAGGGTCGATGATTTTGACAAATGTGCCGTTAGGCGCATAGCCCATCAGTTTTTCATTCCCAACAAAATGCAAATATTACAAAAATAAGCAGATCAACTTTACATACAATCTTAAAAGAAGATCTTATATTTAAATTCGTCAGATGTGGGATATGGTCGTTTCGCCGAGGAAGCAGTCGAAAGATTAGTAATAAATATAAATGCCGATAGTAGCAGCACTAACTTTTCATCAGACTAATAGATTTTAATATTTTATTATTTAATATTTTTACTTTAAATTAATGAAATTTTATATCTTTACATTATACTTTACTATATTTATTATGAATTATATTTTTTTTTACTATATTTATCATGAATAAATGAAAATACATATATTTTTTAGTTCTTTTTTTTGCTTTCGGAATTTTTTTCTTTTTTAAACAAACTAAAAAGGGATTAGGCCTACTGGGGATACCCTTTAAAAAACGCGCCACCGATTGGTGGTAAGGAAAAAGATAAGTGAAATTTATATCGTTCAGTAATATTTTTATTTGTTTATTTTAAATGGGGAGATGGTAACCCTAAGCGAAATGCTCTTTCTACTTGTGGTGATTCATCATATACACCATGGCAACACTATGAGAGCTTTAAAGAGGGACACATTTATGCATGTTATTGCAACAAGACTAAAAGGCAAATGTCCTAACTTCCCTGTACTGACATTTATTCTTGGATAAACTATAGTTGTCGAAAATACATGGCTTTGCAAACGATAAAAACACACCAAATGCAACAAATATTTTTCAAACCAACGTCGTTGTCGATTATTGCACACTTGTTTATGCCGCAGCACACACCGCATGCAACAAAACAAAAAGACAATACGAAACAGGAAAACATGTTTCGCTGTCAATAGCTGGTAATCTGGTAATCTTTGCCTTTGCCTTTGCTATCGTTTTGTTGTTTACATCCATTACTTCGTTCTTTCTCTTGATTTGCGTTGCATTTCTGATATATCCATGGTATTGAAATTATCAAAATTATTACAGATTTATTAATAAAATGGGGGGAAACTTATATTGCCAGGAATTTAATAACGGACTTTCTCGAAAAAAACATTTTCATCAAATTTGCGATATACAAGTCGACAATTTGTCGTATTGTAAATAGTCGAATTGTGGTATCAGAACACAAAGAGGGCGAAAACTGATATACTCTGATGAGTCGAAATTTATGTGTGGACCAGACGGAAGGCAACACGTGAGGAGACCGAAAGGCGAGAGGTTGAACCCGAAATTCACCAAACGAAAGGTCAAGTACGGGGGTGGTTATGGTCTGAGGCTGCTTCTCTTCACATGGTGTTTTTTTTTAAATTTAAATATAAATATAAGCACACACATTACTATTCTTTACTTTACATTAAGCCATCTTAAGCGCCCTGTAGACGCTAAAACCTGGTACTAGTAAACATGGCAGCACTAAAACCCGCAGACGCTGAGACCAATTCACTCCAACATAATCCAACACATTAGAACACATCTCCACAAAGATGGTAGGATGTGAAAACACTCGAAAAATTCATTCCAAACATCAGAATTTGGAATATTCGCCATTTTTTCCCGATTATTTTGTGTGTTCACACGACGAAATTCACTGATAAAATAGCTTGATCGAGTAAATGTGGAGAGATGAGAGCGCAGACACTGAAACATAGTATCAGCAACACAAAACTCCGCCCACAAACATCGACAAAAATCAAACCAGTTTTGATTTTAGTGAGACCAAATTCAGATGTTGGTGAGACCAAAAAATTGGTACGCGTACCAGCCCGAAGACGATCAACATCAGCTAAAACTTGGTTGGTGGTACCATGTTTTAGCGTCTACAGGGCGCTTTAGAGCTGCAAGCATATAAGTAATACTAGTGTATCTATTACATTTCAGTATACAGCGCATTGCTTTATTTTGTAATTTTTGCATTTTATCAAACACTTTGGCTGATCCCAAAAACAACACAGTTACACAATATTCAACATGAGGACTTATAATACAATTATATATTTTTATAGCCGTTAGCGTACATACGTCCTTTCTTATTCTTCTAAAAAAACCAACTTTCTTTGCAATTTTAATACAACATACACAAAATGAGACTTAAAATTTAAATTGCTATCGATTATTACACAGATATACTTAACTTTTTAGTCATTAAAACTATCAGATGGCAAAATATCAAGGAACATAACTTTAGTTTTGCCAACATTTAATTTAAGCTTATTCATGTCAAGGTACTTTCTTACATTTAATATATCTTCTTTAAGTTTGGCTTTGGAATTAAAAACATAATTTTCAGATAGGAATAGTAGACTATCGTCCGCAAATAATATTAACTCCCCATATTTGATTACTTTCTGCATATCATTTACATACAACAAAAATAGTAGGGGACCAAAGATTGATCCTTGTGGCACTCTCAGATCAACATTTAATGGATCTGATAATATATTATTAAACTTTACTACCTGTTTTCTGTCGCATAAGTAAAATTCGAACCAATTGAATTCCTCATTTCTCACACCATATCTTCGTAGTTTTTGTAGTAGAATGTCTCTATTCACTGTCTCGAACGCCCTCTTCAAATCCAAGAAAACTACAGCCACTTTCTTGTTATTATGTACATCCTCCTTCCACTTTGCAATGACATAATTTAGATCAGTTTCACAGGAGTGTTTTCTTCTGAACCCGGATTGTTGTTCAGCTAATATCTCATTTTCATTCAAACTTCACTTGCATTGTCTTTTCGAGGATTTTTTTCATATATTGGAAGCATATTTACCGGTCTGAACACTTCACATTTATATGTATTTGCAATTTCCCGTACTCGCACGAAAACGAATGTCTTCCAGCTGTCTGGGAATATACCCTTTGTTAAAGGCGTATTTACGATTCTAAGCAATGCTGGCCCTAATACATTAAAACCGTCTTTGATTATATTTTTATTAATACCATGGAAGTCTTTCTTCAATGGCAGCATTTTCACTATTTTCCAGAGATCACTAACTGATTCAATTTACTTAAATTTAAACACATTTTTCCTGTTCTCTAATTCATTTTTAGGCGGTATGTTAACTATGGAACTATTAATATCTTTTTCACTTTTAATGAAAAACTCATGGAATTTCTTTGCAATAGTTTTGTTGCCTCTAAACTCTATCACATTATTTTCCACTTTTTTATCTTTGAGCACTATACTTTTAATTGTTTTCCACATTGTTTTTTTATCATTGGCATTATTAATCTTGTTTTTGATATATTCACTCTTTGGCTTTGCTTATTAAAGTTCTGTACGTATTCCTTGCTCTTTTATATAAACTCCAATCTTTCTCCAGTCTTATATGCATGAATTTAAAATATGTTTCCACTTTTCGCCTTCTCATAATTCTTAAACTGCTCGTATCCATGCATTCTGGTTTCTTAATTTTACTTTTTTTTACCACCAACAACTCGTTCATGACCCTAATTACGAGTAACTCATTCTCAAAATCTTGTGTATGGTGTCAACATTTGTGCCCTCACAAATTCCATTTATATAAATTCCAGCAATTGACTGTTCAAATTTTTATGTATTTAGTTCTTTCATTTGACTGTTTTAGGTTAGGTTAGGTTAGGTAAGAGTGGCTGTTGGAAATACCAACCCACTTAGGCCTATTGGCCCATTGTGATGCCACGTGGATCTATGATCTTCTTACTACTGGAACCAGTTTGAGCTTTTAATAAAGCGTAGGAGACTGTTAACGTCTATTTTTTCTAGATCGTTTAGGTCGTTGTAGAAGAAAGTTCCTAGGTGAAGCTTCCTTCTCTGAGAGAGAGCTGGGCATGTGCAGAGTAGGTGGGGGATTGTCTCCTCCTCTTCCTCGTCCATGCAGCTTCTACAAAAATCGTTAGTAAAAGCGCCAAGCCTTCTTGCGTGCTTGCCTATGAGGCAGTGTCCGGTAATGACACCTATTATGGCGCTGAGATGTTTCCTTTCTAAGAGGATCAGACACTTAGATCGACTCAGATCCAGCTTTGGCCAGATCTGTTTTGTCGCTAGACATGTTTGTCCAGCAGTCCACCTAAGGTCCGTTCTTTTATTGGCATCTAGCTTTAGTGTTAGTTTGCACGTAGCGATTGGTATACCTATACTACCTTTGTCTGGTAGGATAGGTAGAGTGGTTCCAATTTTGGCGAGTTCATCGGCTCTGCAGTTCCCTGGAATGTCTCTGTGGCCCGGCACCCAACAGAGGTGAATGTTGAACTGCTCTGCCATCTCCATGAGAGATGATCGGCATTCAAGGGCAGTTTTAGAACACAATGAGACCGAGTCCAGGGACTTGATGGCGGCCTGACTATCCGAAAATATGCGGATATCCTTTGCAGATATCACGTTTTTCTTCAGCCAGGACAGAGCTTCTTTAATCGCCAAAATTTCCGCCTGGAACACGCTACAGTGATTTGGAAGGCGGAAAGAGAGGCTTAGATTAAGCTTATCTGAGAAAACACCGCCACCAACTCCGCTGTCGGTTTTAGATCCATCTGTGTAGAGATGGATTGACTTGTCCTCCATGAAAGCATCCTCCTCCCAGAATGATCTAGAGGGGAAGCTTACATGGAAATTTTTGTCAAACCAAAGTTCAGGTATGGTGTAATCGGTGTTCTCTGTGAGGATTCCTAATGTATTAAGAATGTTGGCGTGGCCAAATGAATTATTTGTCCACTGTTTAGTCGCTTTAAGGCGAATAGCTGCAGTCGCAGCTACTTGCTTGCTAAAAATGTCGAGGGGTGTCAAGTGAAGCAGAATATCTAATGCCGCAGAGGGGGTAGACCGCAAGGCTCCGCTTGTGCATGGACATGCTGTTCTTTGGACTCTGCTTAATTTAATGCAGTTGACTGCATTTTCCAAGGCCGTCCACCAGACAACCACCCCGTAAGTGAGTATCGGTCTTATGACCGAGATGTATAGCCAGTGGGTTATGCGAGGTTGAAGGCCCCATTTGTTCCCAATGGCTTTCTTGCAGGAGAATAAAGCTATTGTAGCTTTATTGACTCTTTCTTGAATGTTAGGTTTCCAGTTTAGTTTCCTGTCAAAAATCAGACCCAGATATTTTGCTGTATCGGAGAAAGCTAAACTGGTACCGTTTATTGAAGGAGGGTCTATGATTGGAATTTTATATTTCCTAGAAAAGAGGACAAGATCAGTTTTATGGGGGTTTATTCCCAATCCACAGCGATCTGCCCAGCAGGTTAATCTGTTAAGATTTACTTGGAGGAGTTCTTTAATGGTATTTAAATGTTTTCCTGAGACGGCTATGGCAACGTCATCCGCATAGGCAATCACTCTGCTACCACCCGCTTCCAGGTATATCAGTAGTTCGTTAACCACTAAGTTCCAAAGAAGGGGGGAGAGGACACCGCCTTGCGGCGTACCCCTACTGAAATATCTTTTAGCAGAAGTCTCACCCAGTTTGGAGTTGATTATCCTGCTTGTTAGCATTAGATTAATCAGCTCCCCAAGTGAGCCGTCTACCTGCAGAGTTGACAACGCAGTCGTGATTGCGGATGTGTTGACGTTGTTAAAGGCGCCCTCTATGTCCAGGAAAGCAACCATTGTGTACTCCTTATATTGTAGGGATCGTTCGATGTGGCTAGTCAGAGAGTGCAAAGCCGTTTCCACCGACTTTCCTTTACAGTAGGCATGTTGAGCCGTAGACAGAAGTCTTGGATCAACTTTAGCTCGAATATGGATATCAATCAGTCGTTCTAAAGTTTTCAGAAGGAATGACGATAGACTTATAGGTCTGAGGTCCTTTGGGAGCACATGAGAACATTTTCCAGCTTTGGGAATGAATACTACATTGACTTCTCTCCATAACAGTGGAATGTGGATAAGTTCTACACAGCTCCTCATAATATTTTCCAACACTGGTAGAATAATATCTGAGGATCTCTGTAGCTCGGCAGGTATAATACCGTCCGGACCAGCAGACTTGTATGGTTTGAAGCTATGTAGCGCCCAGAGCAGTTTGTCTCTCGTAATCAGACTATGAATTTTGGTCACGGTTGCAGTAGGCTTGTTTGGGCTGCTGCTGGCCGCGAGTTGGGAGCTACCTGGAAAGTGGGTGTCCAGAAGCAGGTTGAGTGATTCATCACTTGAGGTTGTCCAAGAGCCATCGGTTTTTTTCAAACAGCTGGGCATCATAGGATTTGTGGAGAGGATTTTTCTTAGCCGCGAAGCCTCAGAGGTTTCTGTAATTTTGTCACAGAATGACCTCCAGGATTGTCGCTTTGCCTTCCTCAGTTCTTTTTTGTATAATTTGAGGGATTCTTTATATGAGTCCCAGTCGGTCACTTTTCTTGTGCTTTTTGCTGCGTTGAAAAGTTTTCTGCATGTGTTTCTGAGCAGTCCTAGTGCCGATGTCCACCAGTGTGGCTTTTTCTTGCCTCTTGGTTGAATAAGAGGGCAGGAAGCGGCCATAGCCTTATTGAGAGTCAGAGTAAATTCCCTGACTTTCATGTCGAGCTCATTGGTGTCACGCGGGGGACTTGATAGTTTGGAGGATATCGTTTCCGACAGGATTCCTCTATATTTTGTCCAATCAGTTTTCCGGTAGTTCCGGAAAGTTGGTTGGCGAGGGGGAGCATCACTCAGACTGAATTGGATGTACCTATGGTCCGAAAAGGAGTGTTCAGACGATACCATCCAGTTTGTTAGCCTTTGGGTGATGCTGTCGGAGACAAGAGTAATATCTTTTAACTCTGTTTTAACTTTGTCTTTATTTGTATCACCGGAGTTTCGTGGTCACTTATTTTTAAGGATCTATCAACTTTTGCTATCGTGTCTTCCATGTACGAAATTACGTTATCTATTAATGAACAATTGTTAGATGTTATTCTTGTTGGGTCATTTACTAATTGTTTACACATATTTTCGTCTGAAATCTCTGCCACTTCCTTTTTATAATAGTTGTCACTCAACCAATTAATATTAAAATCTCCAACTATAACTATAACTAGCCGATATGTCATCCATGAATTCATTAAAAAAGTTACAGAAAGTTCTATCAGATGAGCTGGGTGATCTATATATTGCTGCAACTGTAATAGGCGTATGTCCCGTTTGTACGACAATTTGTTCATTTTTAAGTACCGAGTAGCCACAACTTTCTGTTAAGTATATAACAACACCACCAGTTCTTGTCGATGAACTCTTACACCTTATCACTTTATATTTTCCAAGATTGATTTCACTATCCCGTACATCCTTGTAGACCGTTAGACCGTGTTTAGATGGCAACTCAGTCTGTCATGTCGATAGTATTTAGATGAGAAGAGTGAGGAGTAAAGGAAGGGGAACAGTCACCAAGTCCGCTTTCATACGTCGCATGTTTCGAAAGATTCAAGTGAGTGCAAAAGGGAGGGATAATGAAACAAAAAATACCCAATTAACCAAATTCCCACTGTCTGTGGGTAGCAATTTCATTGCAAGTTTTTGACATTTGAAGCAGAGCTTTAATTAATGTTTTCATTAAATACACAACATTTCTCTTTTTATAAATTGTAAAGAATTTAATTTTTTAAATAATTATATTGCCAACTTTTGCTTAATTACCCTATATTAAAGTTTTGTATACTTTCATAAAAGCTTAATATCAGCTGTTTGATCATGTGTAAAAGCTCTCTTTTGTGGTTGCGAAATAGAGTATAAAAGCCCACAGAAGTTAGCTTAAACATCGAGTAGTATCGGAGCATCGAAAGAAGACACTCTAAGGTGAGTTCCTAGGAGGTCTTTTTTTCGTTCGCCCGCTGACTGGCAATTTGATTATTAAAGAACGAACTGGGCGATTTCCCGGGTCTTCCTTAATACTCAAATTGCTAAGTTTGATTAAGTTTTTGTAAACAAATACACATATATTTTTTGTCTTCTATTTTACTTCTTCCGTCGTAATAAAAAATAGTAAAAACGAACCGAAATTGTTTTTTTTCTCCTTTCATCGAGGGAACTACTTTTTAGTGAAGAAAACATTTTCTGAAGAGAAGAGTCCCGCTCTACACATTTCTTTTTCTCCTTCTTCTTTCTTTTTCGCATTTGCTTCATTACTTCTTTCGCTGTGTTACGAGCACAACACTTCAGTATGGCGGATGAACTGAAATAGACCAAAGAATTAACAAGGGGGCTCATTTTCAATTATGAAAGACTGAGCGCCAAAGATGAAATGAAAGAGAACTGTCAAATAACATGCAAACTCAAAGAAGGGGAAAGTCTTCATGTAGAGTTGCGCGCATCACTGAATGAAAATTCAAAAGAAAATAACCAGAACATGCGCATTACACACTTGCGACGTATGAAAGCGGACCAAGTGTTTACACACGCGAGTTAAACTAGTAGGGTTTTATCATGGTGTTAGTGTTTTTTTACTATATATGTGAATAGTAAATCATTGTGCGTTTAGTCAACTAGCCTGCCAGTTCATTCTATGAATGTTGTTATCAGCAACGGAGTGAAAGCGGAAACAAACATAAAAAATAAAATGTCATTATGTCCGCTTTTCCACGTCGCAAGTTTCGAAAGATTCAAATGAGTGCAAAAGAGAGGGATAATGAAACAAAAAATACCCAATTAACCAAATTCCCACTGCATGTGGGTAGCATTTTCATTGCATGTTTTTGACATTTCATTTTCTCTTTCTTCTTTCTTTTTCGCATTTGCTTCATTACTTCTTTGGCTGTTGTTACGACCACAACATTTCAGTATGGCGGATGAACTTAAATGAACCAAAGAATTAACAAGGGGGCTCATTTTCAATTATGAAAGACTGAGCGCCAAAGTGAAATGAAAGAGAGCTGTCAAATAACATGAAAAACCAAAGAAGGGGGAAAGGCTTTCGTGTAAAATTGCGCGCATCACTGAATGACAGTTCAAAAGAAAATAACCAGAAATGCGCAATACACACTTGCGACGTGTAAAAGCGGACTATCAATTAAAAATAACAGGATAAAATTGAAACAAATTTTGCGGTTGAAAGCTTAGAAGTTGAAAATGCTAAGCAAGAAAATAGTCGAAAGATTAACACTATGTCCACAAATCCATCTTTGTTAACCCGATCGAAATTCGAAGCAGAAAACAATATGTTGACAAGTCTGCTGTGGGGTGATGGCAATCTTCAGTTCAAACATTTTACTAATGTAATGTTTACAACATACACTATCGAACGTAAGTCTACATACACCCCTCAAATTCTTTGTAATTAATGAAATATTTATAAAACGAAATAAAAAGCATATGAAAACTTTTATTGAGGCAAGACCTTACAATATATGATAAATTAATTTAATATTACTATTTTATCCAAAACAAATAAACGAAATATTTCAAATTTAGTGAAACAAAAGTCTACATACACATAGCACTATGCAAAACTCATCTTTCTTATCTTTTGAGTTAACAGTTATATTTTTTTATGCCTGTTTTTGTAAATCGCGTGGTAGTCGCAGTTTTTCATTTGTTCTCGTCTCGTGCAAATCTTTTTTTTAGCGAAAAAAATGGAAAGTCGTAAAGAAATTTCAATTTCGGTTAGACATTTAGTAATCCAGCATCGAAGAGATAAGAAATCATACACTGAGATAGCTAAAATATTAAAATCAAGCCGAAGTACTGTCCAGACAATAATTAGAAATTATAATGAAATACGAGGGCGGGTCAATAAGTCCGTGACTTTTGGAATAAAACACAGATTTTTTGATAAAAAAATAATTTTATTTTTCAACGTAGTCTCCCTTGAGCTCTATACACTTTGTCCAACGCTTCTCCAATTTTTTTATCCCTTCCAAAAAAAATGATTTGTCGAGGTCCTCAAAATAGGCCTTTGTTTGCGAGATGACTTCATCATTGGAGTCAAATCTTTTTCCACCAAGCCATTTCTTCAGGTTTGGGAACAAGAAGTAGTCGCTCGGAGCCAAATCTGGAGAATAGGTTGGATGAGGGAGCAATTCATAGCCCAATTCATGGATTTTTGCCATGGCAACTGCACATGTGTGCGCCCTTGCATTGTCTTGGTGGAAAATAACTTTTTTCTTGGCCAAATGAGGTCGTTTTTTTTTTCAAATCGTCATTGAATCGGTCCAATAAGTTGGCATAATATTCCCCATTGATTGTTCTTCCCTTTTGAAGGTAGTCAATGTGGATTATCCCGCGTGCATCCCAAAAAACAGTCGCCATAACTTTATTGGCTGACAAACCCACCTTGGCCTTCTTTGGCGCCGATTCACCCTTAGAAACCCACTGTTTTGACTGTTGTTTGTTCTCTGGTGTGTTGTGATGGATCCATGTTTCGTCCACGGTTACAAAACGGCGCAAAAACTCCTCCATATTGCGATTAAACAACGCCAAACCTTCCTGTGAAGTTGTTACACGATTGCGTTTGTGGTCGACTGTGAGCAAACGCGGCACCCATCTTGCGGAAAGCTTTCTCATGCCCAAGTGATCATTCAAAATTGAAACCACTGAGCTATGCGAGATCCCTACGGCTTCCACAATCTCTCGCACTTTCAATCTTCGGTCGGCCAACACCATATCGTGAATTTTTTCGATTGTTTCGGGTGTAGAGACCTCAACTGGACGTCCAGGACGTTCGGCATCTTCAGTGCTTGTACGGCCACAACGAAATTCAGTAAACCACTTTTTTACCATTGAAATCGATAGTGCAGAGTCCCCATAGTATTTATCAAGCTTAGCCTTGGTCTCGGTAATGGTTTTTTTTCGCAAGAAATAATGCTTAATAAGCACACGAAATTCACTTTTTTCCATTTTCTCCTCAAATTAGTGAGTAGTCTGAGTAATCTGAAAAAAAATGTCAAACACAAACTAAGTGACGCAGCAAGTTTAAATTTTGACAGGAGTCAACTGGCAGATGCCTGTTGACAGGAGCAGTGTTGCTGTTTCAGTAAAGAGGTTAGAAATTCAAAAAGTCACGGACTTATTGACCCGCCCTCGTAGGAACTATTCAAAGTAAGCGTCGGTCTGGGCGTCCAAAAAAGCTATCAAACAGAGACATTCGAGAAGTTTTGAAGGAAGTTGATAAAAATCCGAAACTAAGTTCTCCAATATTGGCCGATCAGCTCGCGGATTCATTTAAAAAAGTTGTTCACCCAATTACCATTCGCAGAGCCTTACATCGGGCAGGCTTTCGAAGCCGGGTATCAAGGAAAAAGCCTCTATTTTCTCCCAAAAACAAACAACTGCGAATAGATTTTGCTAGAATGTATTTAAATGAGGGTATTGAGTTCTGGACAAGTCATATTTACAGATGAAAGCAAATACAATGTTTTCGGATCAGATGGCAGGCAAAAGATATGGCGAAACGAAAATACGGCGCTAGACAAAAAAAAAATTTACTCCAACAGTTAAGCATGGTGGGGGAAGCGTCATGGTTTGGGCGGCTATGGCAGCGTCCGGAATGAGAAATTTGGCATTTATTGATGGGATCATGGATAGATTTTAATTTATCGATATATTGGAAGATAATTTATCAACATCTGTGGAGCATTTAGGCCTAGGACAAAACAACGATCCAAAACATAATAGTTAAAGAATGGTTGCAACAAAATGTGCCACAGCAGCTGACACGACAATCGCCGGACTTAAACCCCATTGAGCATATATGGGATGAAGTTGAGCGAAAACTTCGAAAATATGCCATAACTGGATGTGAAACTCTAAAAGAGGCACTAAGAAAAGCTTGGTCAGAAATAAACGCAGAAATCACCCAAAACTTAGTAATGTCAATGCCTCGACGTCTTCAAGAAGTTATGCCAATGCGGTCCAACCAGATACTAAAAACAATTTTTTTACTGATTGTATCTTATTTTTTTAAATTGTATGTCCTGTATGTAGACTTTTTTTTCATCACATTTGAATTAATTTATTAATTTTTTTTTATTTTAAGCATAAAAAGCATCTGTTAAGTTTTGTACAAATAAAAAATTACTACTTTTTCGTCATAAATTTTTTTAATTACCAGATATTTGGGGGTGTATGTAGACTTTTGTTCGTTAAGTGTATGTACACCCTACTGCTTTAACTTGCCTGTGTAAACGCTAGTTCACGAAGAAAATATACAAATCAAGGAAAGTCACGTTCCACAACCTATTCCATTTTATCATTATTAAGAGCCAACCATAATGGACTTTGGTGACCTTAAGCCAGCTTAATGAAAAGTCTGGCTACATAGAAATAATAGTGAATGACCATAACGGGATTTTGCTTGGTTTCGTCAAGTTTCGTTGACCTAAGCAAAGTTTCAATACAACAGCTGACTCAAAGAAAACTTTTTGTTTCCTATTTCATTTATTTTTGTGAGGATACTTATCCCTACCATTGATAAATACAATTTTCTTAACTTATTTTCTATTTTATTTTATCCTGTTATGAAACCAATCCGAATGTAAATAATTTGACAGATTCTTAATAGCGTTTCGTTCGGGCTGTCAGGAGGCTTTTTTATTGTCCTCCGGACTTTTATATTTTAAATATATTTGCTTGCGAATCAATTTGAACACTCAGAATAATAAATTGGCCAAACACAGCCGATTGCATGAAAATAGAAATCTAGTTTGACACACAATACATTTTGACATAAAATCGAGGAGAAATTTCGATTCTTAAATGAAAACGAGAGGCAAGATTTTGATTCTGAAAAAATGAGAGGAAATGGTTTTACGTCACTTTTCTTCTTCGGAATGTGGAGCAAAGCGCAGACGAAAACGACATTAGTTTGCTCAAGTACATTATGGGTAACTTAAACTTTTGACAGAAATTATGTGGTTAAGGTTATTCCCACTGAAACCTATTAAGGTTAGATGTTTAGTTCGATCGTTTGGTATTTGGACGAGAGATACGATACAGAAATGTTTCAATTTACATATCCCCCTTAAAATTTATCAAAATACTGCTGGACTATAGTGTGTAGACACGACTTGACTGCCCACTACGTAGTCGAGGGTCACCATCTAAACAGAGTCATAGTTCATCTATACCTTTGGCTGCAGAGCATAGGTGAATTCAAATAAGTGGCAAACTCTACTAATTCTTTTGCAAAACCCTTAAACTTTGCACAGACACACTATAGGTGAATTAACAACACACTATACCAGCCTGTAAACTTCTAGAATAAAAGCAATTTACTAGTAAAGTTGCTAGAATAAGAGCAATTTTCAAGTAAAATTCACTATCAGTTCGTAATATGTACGAAGTTTTTGTGTAAAATGTGAGGAGAATTGACATTGTTGACAATTCACACGTATTCACAGCCGAGGTCACATGGTAAATGGCAATCAATGGAAAGCGGATTTTGGATTTCCAATATCTGGAAAGTGTGCCATCTATGTTAGTTCATCTATCCTTCGGAGGTTCTTAAGCTAGTTTTCAGAAATTTTTTGGTAGAAAAATAGCCGCTACCTATTCGCCCAATATTTAAAATTTATATTTTGATGTTAAATTTAGCTTTTTTGCCTCCTGGAAATTAGTGTATACTGTCAAATCAGATTATACTTAATGCGATAAATTATGTCGTATTTCGTTCCTTTTCTATCTTTTAATTCATTGTATTATAAAGAATTCCGAATGTTTAAATTGTCTAATCATCATGTTGTATGATCGCACAAAAGTGCGAAACTACTGTTCGCCAAGTACAGAAAGAAATTCATTCGTACATACATGTGTATATATTTTAAACTTTACTTAACACCATGAATGATAGTATGAATTTTAAACTGATTTTATATTTTATTTCACAATATTAACATTAAGAGTACCCTGTTAAACTAGGTATTCCAATATACATTATACTTACAATCAAAATATAAAATGGCAATAAATCGCTTGGAAAATCTTCAATTTAATTTTAATTTAATTCCACATCTCAGGGTCGCAGAAAATCAAGTATAGCCAAACTCAACAATTTAAGTTACTTTTTTTTAATATTTGTAGACAATTTTAACAAAAGGGGAAGTTATTCGGCGTCTTTTCAAGAAACAGTTTTTTCTTTAGCAATTTACCGTTCCCGAATCCGTTTTGTTCATGCTTTTACTACCCAACCAAAATTATTTAAGCGGGCAGGGGTCTATGATTGATAGATGCTGCAACCTTAATTCCGTTTTAACGAGGTATATTTCAAAAGCCGAGCTACAAACAAACGTTCTTAATTCCAGTATTTTTATATATGAGCTGGTACGAATAAATCAATTTTTTTTTTTTAAAAACTTTGTGATACACTTAAGTAGAATTGTCAAGATATTGTAAGAACCTGAAGTTGGTTGCAGTTCAATCATCAGCTCCGTTTACTTTGTAAAAAACAGTTTAACCAATATCACGGTTTCACTAAAGTCGTTTTCGTTGGGCTGTCAGAAGGCTTTTTCTTGTGTACTCCGATTTTTATTTAAAAAGAAATATAAAAACTTCTTCGAAATTTAATATTTTAAATATGTATATCTGCTTGCGAAGCAATTCGAACATTCAGAGTAATAAATTGCACACAAGCGATTGCACGAAACCAGAAATCTAGTTTGAGAAATCTAGTATTTATATGTGTTAGTACATTTTGAGATAAAATCGAGGGCAGAAATTTTGATTCTCAAATGAAAACGAGAAGCGGGATTTAAATTCTGAAAAAATGAGGGGAAATGGTTTTACGTCACTTTTGTTCTTCGGAACGCGAAGCAAAGCGCAAACGAAAACGACATAAAGCTACAAAATAATATCAACTATATAATGATATTTAATGTTCCAATATGACGCATACGGAGAATTGCTATGCTTAATGATTCCGTGATCCAAAAGGTCCTTTACAATCTTATCAACCTCACATTTCTCGGCGTACGAAAGCCGTCGCGGAGGACAAAAAAACGACGAATATGTCGTTAGCCGTATCTGCATCTCAAACTCTACTGGCCATATTTTGGACCGATCAAAATGTATGTAGTTAGTGTGAACTAAATATTTCAAGCACCCTATCTTTAGTTATTAAGTCTAGCTCTGGGCCTATCATAACCTCAAGTCCATGCTAGAGCTTTATGGCGGAAAAATCTAACTCCCTAAAATCTCTCACACTGTTATCAATAACATATGATTAGATGAAGGAGCAACATCATCACTACACGGCTTACAATTTTTGCTGAGGCTTTATCGAAATTCATTACTGCGCTATTTTCGGAGTCACTGTTGTTTTACATTAAGGAAGAGAGAAAGTGTTCACGTGTGAATGTTATAATAATAATTTCTTTCTGTTAGGTTCTTTATTAATATGGGATAGTATACATTGTTGTTGTACAGAAGAGACTCTAGTTTTTACTGTTAAAACAATATTGAAAGTTCGCAGGACGTCACGACCCAGAATCAAAACGCCGCCGGTGTAAAACCAACTGGAATAATCATTAGAGATACTTTACGCTTTTATTTAGCTAATTTAATATAACAGAAAATAGTACTGTAAATGAAAATCTTGACACCTCCCAACCCTCTGTACCGTGGACATATCAAACTTCCAACCGAGATCTCTTCTGGCAATATTGAGCGCTGGATCAAACTAACCGGACTGCCGGTATCGAGAAGGGAATAACAAAAAAAAGAAACTTGAACACCTTATCTCACTAATAAAAGGGGCAGCACTCACCAACTACACCGTGCTTAGCGAGCTCCCTAGCTCGTCACTATCGTCGCTAAAGGATGGGGTTTCTTTGACGGCTCCAATCTGTCTCCTTGGTGCATTGGGGCATTGCTTGTACGTATTTCTAGGGTCTGCGCGCAGGAAGCATGATCCTGGAGGTCTCCTTTCTTTAGGAAAATTGACTGCGATGTGCCCAAAGACCGAACAATTGACGCATCTAGGTCGAGTTTCCGAAGCAGAGGTGTCTGAAGATGGTTTTCTTATCACACCAGGGCCGCGACGTAGTTGAGGAATACTTCTTTTCATACCGAGGTAATAATCCCTTAAGATCCGCTAGAGTTCTCTCTGAATACAGGATGGATACGTTTGCTGAGGTGTCTGAAAGTGCATCCATTATGAAGTCCACAAGGTCCATCTCATCCAATTCGGCGTGTGAAGCAATCTCTTGCATAGGGAGCACGTAATGCAAGAGGGTTTCTCCTCGACGCCACGTTCGCAGATTAAGTTGTTTGTATACCTCTTGTCTTGTGAGGCGCTTGTCGAACTCCTCGCACAGAAGGTGTTTTAATGCGTCCCACGTATTCACTCTGATAGTCCTCACCAGTAGCCTGGCAGTGGCTTGCATGAGACTGCGCGCACAGATGTATACTTGGACCGATCGTCACACCCCAGGGATTGCTTCAAGTCATCAAAGTCCGCTATCCACTTCTTAACGACGTAGGCATTATCGCCAGAAAATGAAGGTACGGTATTTTCAACGACGGTGAAATAAATTCTTTTTCCTCCCGGAGCGGGTTCTGTTTCTTCAAGTTCGCACCGGAGATCTTCGATACGTTTGCGCCGCTCAAGGCGAACAAATTCCCGTTAATCTTCTATATCGGAGTCAGTTATTTGTGAATGACCACGTACGTTGGTAGAAGCACGGATGGAAGCGGCATAGGTGTATGTTGCTGAAGTGGATGTCCCTGATGTGTCTACGGTGGCAGAGGTACCAGAAGAGGCACAAGGTCCGGAAGCGGTACGAGTTCCAGAAGTATCGGAAGTGTATGTTGCAGAAGTGTGCCTAGAGCAGCTGAAGTGTACACAACAGTGGAAGTTCCAATTGGTGAGGCGAAAAATGTAAATGGAACGCTTCGGCGTTCATAATTGGTCCCGTTATAACGGCATAAGTTGTGGTAGTGAAGTCTTGGATGTCTCTGTCGCTATTGGTGCAGTCGATTCTCTTTCCCTATTGTCCATTGCTTCGCTGAGCTTCTGGGCATGAAGTGCTCGTAGTCGTCCTACAGTAGCGGAAGGGGGAACATTGACTCCGGCGGCCAGCAATGCCTCAACCAGTTGCGCTTTTGTTAGCTTATACCCACTGCAGCAATTATTATTATTTTTTTTTTTATTTATTCATTATTCTTAGACTGACATACATAAGTTTTAATTCAAGTACTCGTATAAACTAAACAAACTATTTTAGCTAAGAATAGTTAGTGACATTTATATTAATAATTATTAAAAATAGTATTAATGTCACTTCAAAATTTATAACTTTTTATATGGGGGGTAAACAATTATTTTAATTCATTCATTAGATAGTAAAAAATATGAAAAAGTACATTAAAATTTTTTTCAAAAGTAAATTTTACACACAATAGGGCAAGAGAACTTCAATTCGACTGGGTTCTTATGAGTCTAATATTTACCGGAAGGCTGTTATAAAGTTTGCAAGAAACAACTGAGTAGAAGTTTCTGTAATGAGTTGTATGGAAAGAAGGCATTTTAATTAACGAACTGCTGTTACTGCGCAAATTAAGTGAATCGGATATTGGAATCTGTAAATATCCACTTTTCATAAAAAAATCTCCTGAAACTTTAAAATAATATGTATGTCTAACCGGAAGAATTTTTAACCTTCTGAACAATGGCATGGAATGCGTTACACGATTTTTACCACATATTTTCCTTATGGCACACTTTTGTAATATAATAAGTGGTTGTAGCTTAGACAAATGTGTGCCTTCCCAGGAGCTAATTCCATATTCTAATCTAGAGTGAAAAAGGGCAAAGTAAACAGTCTTTAATGTTTTAGTATCCAATAACTTTTTTAGGTGGTAAAAACAGAGAATAAAGGCTCTAAGCTTTTCTTTTAAAAAAATCGTACGTATCTGACCTTTCTATTATGCTTATAAAAATTCGGAGCTCCTGGTTAAGAAGGTTAAAAAGAATCTTCCACAAATACCTTAACAAGGTTAATTTTGAGTACTGCCAACTCTCATCGAAAATGTCACACCAATCTCATCAATAAAACAGTCAATATTGACCGCAATAATGCTTTTAAAAAAAGATTACAAGACATGCGACCCTTCCCTCAAGCATCCAAAGAAATTGACTGAATCACTGGAAGAAAATTCTTTGGCACTGACATCTCCCAGGTCGTGCTCACCCTTATCGGCGTTAAGCTAGATGACACTCAATTAAAACTAAAGGCATTTTAAGACTTTTTTTCAGCCTTTTATACAGAAAATATTCCAAATTTCGATAGTAATTGAAGCAACGAAGTTACATCCACGATTCAACAATTTTGTTCTCCTGAATGTAGCGCGCCCATTTTCACGTTCTCAGCATCTAACCCCTCATATAACCCTGGTACCGCACCTTTTACAACCCCCAGCATATCCAAATTCATAGATCCAACCTTAAAAACTAGAAGTTTAATGAAATGAGTTACTTAAAAGTGTTAAATTAGTTTTAATAGGTCGGCTTACGGAAGGCCCATAGTTCCGCGTTGTCGTACCGTTAAAGCTAGCGGGTCGCGCAATTAAGGAGATCTAACCGCTTTACGAACGGTTTCAAAGTAAACGGGAAGAAGGCTTACGGACGCGGTTTTATTGCACAAATATGTATTATTCGAAAAGAGGGGTACTTATCTGGTTTATGGGGTTTTCCTGCCTATGCGAGGTCGCTCTCTAGCTGGGTTTCTGCTGGTGGAGGAGGGTAAGCCGTCTCCGCCACAATCACCGATTTTCGTCCGGTCAGGTCCGTTGGGTGTTGCAGTTTCCTTTTCAGCTTGTCCTTCGGTGTCGTCCTCGGTTTGTTTAGACCTTGGTGTAATTTTTGATGTTTTTGTTCTCGTTATTGTTCTTGTTCTCGTTCTTGTTCTCGTTCTCGTTCTTGTTCTCGTTCTTCTTATTTTTATTGTTTTCTTTTTCGTTTTTTTGTTCTCTTTCAAGTTGTTTTTTTTTTATTTGGTTTTCGTCCCTTTTCTTTTCTAGTTTTTCTGTTTTTTTTTAGGCTCTTGCCAGCAAGACGATAAGCTATCGAAAGAGCTTAATGCACTTTTTGGCCCTCGCCGCACACACACACACATGGGGTTCCGTCAATTCAGCTGTTAGATCAAAGGAAATCACATCCAGAGCTCCAAGAGCTTCTCACCGAATCCCCAGCCAATCACACACGTCGATGTTCTATGTTTGTGTGTCATATTTGTTTTGTCAGTTCGGAGCCAACCCTCTGACCCGAAACCAAAGCTAAGGTTGAGAGCTTCAATTGAGAACGCCGGATAGAGAGGAAAACTTAATTTATTAGGGGTACCATGCGGGGCCAGTAAAACTTTTTGCAGACATAGGGAGCAGAAGAACGACTGCGGGGAATTGTGGACTTTCCTTTACAGTTTCGTTTTTAACTTTTGTTGGGTAGGGGCGGACCGTCCGTCCGCTAAAGTCTCCAGGCCGTCCGCCTGGCTCTATCAGGGGTACCTGTGTGGTCATTTCTGGAGCGGTAGGCCGGGGGAGGGATCTGAATTCAAAGGATCCAGAGAATCCCACCTGTACCGTATAAGGGACAACACAAGAAGAGGGAGGAGAAAAGAAGAGGTCAACAGAAAACAGATGGACAAGGGAGTGGAGAATTTTTGGGGCGTGATTTGCACGCAACAAACACCACCCTTACCTCCTAGGAAATATGCCCTCACATTTCTGCTTACAGGCTCAACTGAGGGATCTGAATTCAAAGGATCCAGAGAATCCCACCTGTACCGTGGAAGGGACAACACAAGAAGAGGGAGGAGAAAAGAAGAGGTCAACAGACAACAGATGGACAAGGGAGTGGAGGATTTTTGGGGCGTGATTTGCACGCAACAAAAACCACTCCTAGGAAATATGCCCTCAAATTTTTGCTTACGGGCTCAACTACCAGAATCGAAGGTGGCATAGGACAATAAAAAGGAACGAGTGAGAGACAGCACCATCTAAACTACGGGTAAACATTCATCTTTGCCATCAGCCCTTTTGATGCCATCGGGGAGTTTAACGCTCTCCGTAACTCTTTGCGTAACGATCCTTGTTCGTTACGCGACTAAGGTAATCTATGGGGTCTTCGGGGTCGTCGCGGTATGGCTTTAGATCCTTGGCGTGCCATACACCTCTGTTCTTGCCTGTTTGGTCTCGCAGCACGTACGTCCAGGGAGAAACCTCTTTTTTATAGCAAAAGGCACAACGGAGCCAATTTCGCCGCATAGTAATTGGCCGCGTCGGAGACCATGAAGTTCCTACGCCATACAACCTCGTTGGGCAGATATTGTACATCTCTCCGCCGCAAGTTGTATGACCTAGAAGACTTCAACGTCGCAGCCGCTAACCTATTACTGATATCTTCCTTAAGCTGCCTAAGCCTATCCTCTAGCTCGAACATTTCCGTTCCCTGTACTGTATCTGAATCCTTAGCTTCTGACCCCAGTTCCCTATCTCCTACTGTTTCATTTCTATCTATCTGGCCTAATCCCCTATCACTTCCCTAGCTAAATTTTATCTATTTACAATAATATTTTCAGATTTATTCGCGAGGGTGTCCATACCCGTATGAGATCGACCGCCCGCGTGGGTTATCGTGTCCCTACCGAAGTTCGCGAAGTACGGTGAGACTCCTAAGACATCGTGTTGAGCTGTCCGGATACAGCATCCAACTTTTGCTAACTGCTTATCCCAGGACCGATGATTTTCCGACACGTAAGACCGAAGGGAGGATTTTAATATTTTTGGTTAATCCTTTCTGCAGGATTGGCCTGTGGGTGGTAATGGGCAGGTAATTTAATTTGTGACCCGTACGCTTTGGCAAGCGCAGCCAATTCCTTACTGCGGAACTGGGGACCTTTGCCACAGACTATCCATCGCGATACGCCGAACAGAAGGAAGACGTTCTCTTCCAACTCCTTATAAGAAGCCCTAGCAGTCGCCGACCTAAGGGGGGAAAATCAGCGGGAACTTGGTGAAGTAATCTACGACCGTTAAAATATAAATAAAACCCTTACTCGATTTTGGGACCTGACCAACTAAATCGACATAAATCATTTCCCATGGCACAGAAATTCCTCTTACATCGACTATCAAACCAGCTGGTTTATCGTTTACCGGTTTCACACTTTGGCACACTTTGCAATTCCTAAGATGCTTGGTTACATCTGACCGCATTGTCGGCCAGTAGTACCGCGCTCCTACTTTAGCTAACGTTTTCCTAACCCCCATGTGTCCTGCTAACTCGTTGTCATGACTTCTTCCCAAAACCCTACCTCTATCTATTTTCGGCATAAACCGAACCCCATCGATATATGGTCGTAACTTCTCTACTGGCCATAGGACCGCCAAGTACTCCTTCCCCGTGGTTGAATAGTTCCTTTCATTCTTATTCAACGACCTACTTAGATAACAAGTTACCTTTTCTCCTTCGTCGAAAGTATGGGTAAGTACTGCTCCAAGCCCATAGTCCGATGCATCCGTCTGAACTACAAACGGACGCTCAAAATCCGGACAGGTTAGAATCGGAACGGTTACCAGGCCCTCCTTGCCTTCTGGAAGCTCCCTTCGCACTCATCAGATAGACAAGCTTCCTACTTTTCTTCAAAGGGCTGTCAACGGCTTCACCAGAATTGAAAAATTCGGTATAAATCTCCTGTCCCAGGATATCGTTCCTACAAAACTCCTATACACTACGTATTCTAAAAATTTCAATGTCGACCTACAGAAGTTACACTTCTCCTTACTGACCTTCAACCCTGCCGTACTCAATCGTTTGAAGACTTCCAGAATTTCCAGGTGTTGTTGGAAATTATTCGTGACGATCACAATGTCGTCGAGGTATATGAACACGTGCGGTTCCAAATCGGCACCAGCACCGTGTCAATAAACCTCTGCCAGGTTGCTGGGGCATTGTGTAGCCCGAAAGGCATCCTCTTAAACTTAAGGTTCTCTCCTTAAGAGCCGAAATCGAAGCCACCTCCTTTTGGCTCGAAAACGTCCAGTAGCCTGATCTCAAATCCGGGACAATACCCGCGCGGACCCAAAAGTCGGCCCATAATATCAGGGCGTGTGGAAGCGTTGGAATCACAAGGCATTCCAGCACCACTGATTTATTTTGCACAACAAATGGTAGACTCATGCTCCCTACTACATATACTCCGGCCCCACCCGCCAATGAAACACTACTAATCCTAGCTGCTCCTAACTTAAGCCCTGACTCTTTTAAAATATTCCATCCATCTCTATCGATGATGGCCCGCGAAGCTCCGGAATCTAATAAACCTATTAAACTATTGCCGTAAATACTAACAACTAAATAAGGGTGACCATCATCTTCTTTATCCTCAATCGTGAAACCTAAATAAACTTCTTCCGTCAATCCTCTCAGCTGGTTGGCAGCAGATAATCTATATAAATTCACCGGCGCTCTAGCCCTGCTGGTCCAAGGGTCCGACGACCATTTCCCGAATATTGGAAACAATCCCTTCTTAGGGCTCCTAGCTTACCACACCCTATACACCGCCTAGGAGCGGAAATATGACCCTCCTAATTACAGTTGAAACACCTCAACCGCCTATTCGGCTGAGGTTCCCTACTAGCAGGGGATATTCTTGGAGCCGGCCAGGGCTCGACCACCCTACGCTCTGCCACCCTCGGTTCCTTGATTGCCACGTATGCCAAATCGGGTTCCAAGAGGTGTCGTGACCGAGTAGGAGGTGGCGCAAATGTCTCCATATTCGCTCGGACCATCTCCTTTTTCCGTTCTAGAGCGACCAAATCTGGGATAGACTTGGGATCTGCCACGCCCAATTGAGTTTGGTAGAAGGGTGCCAAGTTTCTTTGCACTATTCCCAGCTTCCGTCGCTACGTGAGTTGCTCCGTCAACCTACCGACCATGTTTTCCATGATCGCTACATAAACTCCAATCGACTCTTTCTTCCCTTGGGTCCTACGACGAATTTCTTCCAACAGCACGTCGTCATAATTTGGAGGCAGGAACTCCAACTTCAACTTCCTAACTAAACCCTGCAAAGAAGAAACCGTCCTCCTAACTGCCCTATACCAAAGAAGCGCCTTCCCATCAAAAAGTTCAACAGCGAAATAGGTGGTCTTCCGACACATTGTGCGCTTCTTGGAGCTCCTCGACTCGATCTAAGAACGAGTTTACTGATGAACCGCAGCGTTCTCCAGTGAACTTCAAGTCCCACTTACCAGTTCGCTCCGTACAGCATACAACTGCCGATTGTTCCAGTGCCGAAGGTAACTGCCTTGGTTGGGGAGTGGGTGGAATCTTAACCGATGACCTAGGGGAGGGAATGGGTGTTCTAAATTCCCGACCAAGTTACGCTCCCCTTCTTCTGCGGTTTCGTCGACTTCTTCACCGTCTTCATCTTCTAGGGAGACCATTAAAAGCATCAGATCCGTCTTCAGGTTCTTCTTCTGATTGACTTCTTTGTCGGTGGTGGGCTGGGATCGCTCAACCCGTGAAGTGACCCATTCGATTTTGGTGAGTACCTTGCAGTACTCCGAAGATTTTTCGGCTGGGGGGTTCTCCAGTAACTTCTCGAACTTTGCGATTTTCCGTTCGACAGCTTCCTTATCGGTCGGAAATTAAAAGGGTACTCGCCAGGTTTGAGAGACCCCCGTCGTCGAGCGCTCTTGCAGGTCGTAGCGACTTCCTCATCCTATCGACGGTGTCAGGTAACAAGCCCCTACACTCCACTTCATAGGCCAGCTCGTCCTGACACAGCCGATTAATTTCCATTTTAGGATTTAGATCAAAATAATTAAAATAAGACCGAACCAATATATAAATATATATACGAGTATATATATATATATTTGTTCACCAATATATAAATATATATACGAGTATATATATATATATTTGTTCGGTCTTATTTATTATTATATAAATATATATTTATATATCGGTTCGGTGTTACGTATTTTAATTTAAAAACTCCTAAAATGGAAATTATATATACATATGTATATGTATATGAAAAACGAGTGAATAATGATAAAAAAATTGCTTCGATTTGATCGTAGGTGTATATGTTGTATATATGTACATAAATGTGTAAAATATATTTGCTAATAATAATTTCAATTTATGAAAAATTGTAAATATTATATGTATAATATTGTATATTATATGTGTAATATGTACATATACATAATATATATAATTGAAATCACCTCCCACTACGTTAACTCTAAAAAAAGCAACAAAGATTATTTGCACTTGGAATAAAAACACAGACACTTCCCGTAACTCTTTGTTACAACTATGGTTTGCTTTAATTTGTTTCGTTTTGAGTCCCATGTCTGGGCGTTAATTTATTGCAAATCCCGTTGAGGGAAAATTAAATTTATTAAACTGGTAAATGCCGGGCTGCGGGAAAAACAACAAACTTTAAAAAAAGAGACGAGCAAACCGCAACCACACAGGTGGTGGTTGATGAGCGAATATGAGTCCAAGAGGGAATCGCAAAAACCGGAATTGCAACAGGCAGCTGTCGGTTAAGCTGCACACACCGGCTGCTCAGCAGAGCACAGTTCGGGAAGATCGCTCAACACAAACTGATACAAATACAGCAGATAGGCGCCACCCAATTTTTAAAGCAAAATTGGGAAAACAAATGAGAAAAGAAACACACGAATTATTTTTTCCCTGATGAGGAATTTGTGCTCATATATTTGTTTTTTGGTTTCTTTTGAGGGGGATCACAGGGTATGCCGAAAGTTTTATGAAACGAGTTACTTAAAAAGTTTATATTAGTTTTAATAGGTCGGCTAACGAAAGGCCCACAGTTCCGTGTTGTCGTACTGTTAAAGCTAGCGGGTCGCGCAATTAAGGAGATCTAACCGCTTTACGAACGGTTTCAAAGTAAACGGGAAGAAGGCTTACGGACGCGGTTTTATTGCACAAATATGTATTATTCGAAAAGAGGGGTACTTATCTGGTTTATGGGGTTTTCCTGCCTATGCGAGGTCGCTCTCTAGCTGGGTTTCTGCTGGTGGAGGAGGGTAAGCCGTCTCCGCCACAATCACCGATTTTCGTCCGGTCAGGTCCGTTGGGTGTTGCAGTTTCCTTTTCAGCTTGTCCTTCGGTGTCGTCCTCGGTTTGTTTAGACCTTGGTGTAATTTTTGATGTTTTTGTTCTCGTTATTGTTCTTGTTCTCGTTCTTGTTCTCGTTCTCGTTCTTGTTCTCGTTCTTCTTATTTTTATTGTTTTCTTTTTCGTTTTTTTGTTCTCTTTCAAGTTGTTTTTTTTTTATTTGGTTTTCGTCCCTTTTCTTTTCTAGTTTTTCTGTTTTTTTTTAGGCTCTTGCCAGCAAGACGATAAGCTATCGAAAGAGCTTAATGCACTTTTTGGCCCTCGCCGCACACACACACACATGGGGTTCCGTCAATTCAGCTGTTAGATCAAAGGAAATCACATCCAGAGCTCCAAGAGCTTCTCACCGAATCCCCAGCCAATCACACACGTCGATGTTCTATGTTTGTGTGTCATATTTGTTTTGTCAGTTCGGAGCCAACCCTCTGACCCGAAACCAAAGCTAAGGTTGAGAGCTTCAATTGAGAACGCCGGATAGAGAGGAAAACTTAATTTATTAGGGGTACCATGCGGGGCCAGTAAAACTTTTTGCAGACATAGGGAGCAGAAGAACGACTGCGGGGAATTGTGGACTTTCCTTTACAGTTTCGTTTTTAACTTTTGTTGGGTAGGGGCGGACCGTCCGTCCGCTAAAGTCTCCAGGCCGTCCGCCTGGCTCTATCAGGGGTACCTGTGTGGTCATTTCTGGAGCGGTAGGCCGGGGGAGGGATCTGAATTCAAAGGATCCAGAGAATCCCACCTGTACCGTATAAGGGACAACACAAGAAGAGGGAGGAGAAAAGAAGAGGTCAACAGAAAACAGATGGACAAGGGAGTGGAGAATTTTTGGGGCGTGATTTGCACGCAACAAACACCACCCTTACCTCCTAGGAAATATGCCCTCACATTTCTGCTTACAGGCTCAACTGAGGGATCTGAATTCAAAGGATCCAGAGAATCCCACCTGTACCGTGGAAGGGACAACACAAGAAGAGGGAGGAGAAAAGAAGAGGTCAACAGACAACAGATGGACAAGGGAGTGGAGGATTTTTGGGGCGTGATTTGCACGCAACAAAAACCACTCCTAGGAAATATGCCCTCAAATTTTTGCTTACGGGCTCAACTACCAGAATCGAAGGTGGCATAGGACAATAAAAAGGAACGAGTGAGAGACAGCACCATCTAAACTACGGGTAAACATTCATCTTTGCCATCAGCCCTTTTGATGCCATCGGGGAGTTTAACGCTCTCCGTAACTCTTTGCGTAACGATCCTTGTTCGTTACGCGACTAAGGTAATCTATGGGGTCTTCGGGGTCGTCGCGGTATGGCTTTAGATCCTTGGCGTGCCATACACCTCTGTTCTTGCCTGTTTGGTCTCGCAGCACGTACGTCCAGGGAGAAACCTCTTTTTTATAGCAAAAGGCACAACGGAGCCAATTTCGCCGCATAGTAATTGGCCGCGTCGGAGACCATGAAGTTCCTACGCCATACAACCTCGTTGGGCAGATATTGTACATCTCTCCGCCGCAAGTTGTATGACCTAGAAGACTTCAACGTCGCAGCCGCTAACCTATTACTGATATCTTCCTTAAGCTGCCTAAGCCTATCCTCTAGCTCGAACATTTCCGTTCCCTGTACTGTATCTGAATCCTTAGCTTCTGACCCCAGTTCCCTATCTCCTACTGTTTCATTTCTATCTATCTGGCCTAATCCCCTATCACTTCCCTAGCTAAATTTTATCTATTTACAATAATATTTTCAGATTTATTCGCGAGGGTGTCCATACCCGTATGAGATCGACCGCCCGCGTGGGTTATCGTGTCCCTACCGAAGTTCGCGAAGTACGGTGAGACTCCTAAGACATCGTGTTGAGCTGTCCGGATACAGCATCCAACTTTTGCTAACTGCTTATCCCAGGACCGATGATTTTCCGACACGTAAGACCGAAGGGAGGATTTTAATATTTTTGGTTAATCCTTTCTGCAGGATTGGCCTGTGGGTGGTAATGGGCAGGTAATTTAATTTGTGACCCGTACGCTTTGGCAAGCGCAGCCAATTCCTTACTGCGGAACTGGGGACCTTTGCCACAGACTATCCATCGCGATACGCCGAACAGAAGGAAGACGTTCTCTTCCAACTCCTTATAAGAAGCCCTAGCAGTCGCCGACCTAAGGGGGGAAAATCAGCGGGAACTTGGTGAAGTAATCTACGACCGTTAAAATATAAATAAAACCCTTACTCGATTTTGGGACCTGACCAACTAAATCGACATAAATCATTTCCCATGGCACAGAAATTCCTCTTACATCGACTATCAAACCAGCTGGTTTATCGTTTACCGGTTTCACACTTTGGCACACTTTGCAATTCCTAAGATGCTTGGTTACATCTGACCGCATTGTCGGCCAGTAGTACCGCGCTCCTACTTTAGCTAACGTTTTCCTAACCCCCATGTGTCCTGCTAACTCGTTGTCATGACTTCTTCCCAAAACCCTACCTCTATCTATTTTCGGCATAAACCGAACCCCATCGATATATGGTCGTAACTTCTCTACTGGCCATAGGACCGCCAAGTACTCCTTCCCCGTGGTTGAATAGTTCCTTTCATTCTTATTCAACGACCTACTTAGATAACAAGTTACCTTTTCTCCTTCGTCGAAAGTATGGGTAAGTACTGCTCCAAGCCCATAGTCCGATGCATCCGTCTGAACTACAAACGGACGCTCAAAATCCGGACAGGTTAGAATCGGAACGGTTACCAGGCCCTCCTTGCCTTCTGGAAGCTCCCTTCGCACTCATCAGATAGACAAGCTTCCTACTTTTCTTCAAAGGGCTGTCAACGGCTTCACCAGAATTGAAAAATTCGGTATAAATCTCCTGTCCCAGGATATCGTTCCTACAAAACTCCTATACACTACGTATTCTAAAAATTTCAATGTCGACCTACAGAAGTTACACTTCTCCTTACTGACCTTCAACCCTGCCGTACTCAATCGTTTGAAGACTTCCAGAATTTCCAGGTGTTGTTGGAAATTATTCGTGACGATCACAATGTCGTCGAGGTATATGAACACGTGCGGTTCCAAATCGGCACCAGCACCGTGTCAATAAACCTCTGCCAGGTTGCTGGGGCATTGTGTAGCCCGAAAGGCATCCTCTTAAACTTAAGGTTCTCTCCTTAAGAGCCGAAATCGAAGCCACCTCCTTTTGGCTCGAAAACGTCCAGTAGCCTGATCTCAAATCCGGGACAATACCCGCGCGGACCCAAAAGTCGGCCCATAATATCAGGGCGTGTGGAAGCGTTGGAATCACAAGGCATTCCAGCACCACTGATTTATTTTGCACAACAAATGGTAGACTCATGCTCCCTACTACATATACTCCGGCCCCACCCGCCAATGAAACACTACTAATCCTAGCTGCTCCTAACTTAAGCCCTGACTCTTTTAAAATATTCCATCCATCTCTATCGATGATGGCCCGCGAAGCTCCGGAATCTAATAAACCTATTAAACTATTGCCGTAAATACTAACAACTAAATAAGGGTGACCATCATCTTCTTTATCCTCAATCGTGAAACCTAAATAAACTTCTTCCGTCAATCCTCTCAGCTGGTTGGCAGCAGATAATCTATATAAATTCACCGGCGCTCTAGCCCTGCTGGTCCAAGGGTCCGACGACCATTTCCCGAATATTGGAAACAATCCCTTCTTAGGGCTCCTAGCTTACCACACCCTATACACCGCCTAGGAGCGGAAATATGACCCTCCTAATTACAGTTGAAACACCTCAACCGCCTATTCGGCTGAGGTTCCCTACTAGCAGGGGATATTCTTGGAGCCGGCCAGGGCTCGACCACCCTACGCTCTGCCACCCTCGGTTCCTTGATTGCCACGTATGCCAAATCGGGTTCCAAGAGGTGTCGTGACCGAGTAGGAGGTGGCGCAAATGTCTCCATATTCGCTCGGACCATCTCCTTTTTCCGTTCTAGAGCGACCAAATCTGGGATAGACTTGGGATCTGCCACGCCCAATTGAGTTTGGTAGAAGGGTGCCAAGTTTCTTTGCACTATTCCCAGCTTCCGTCGCTACGTGAGTTGCTCCGTCAACCTACCGACCATGTTTTCCATGATCGCTACATAAACTCCAATCGACTCTTTCTTCCCTTGGGTCCTACGACGAATTTCTTCCAACAGCACGTCGTCATAATTTGGAGGCAGGAACTCCAACTTCAACTTCCTAACTAAACCCTGCAAAGAAGAAACCGTCCTCCTAACTGCCCTATACCAAAGAAGCGCCTTCCCATCAAAAAGTTCAACAGCGAAATAGGTGGTCTTCCGACACATTGTGCGCTTCTTGGAGCTCCTCGACTCGATCTAAGAACGAGTTTACTGATGAACCGCAGCGTTCTCCAGTGAACTTCAAGTCCCACTTACCAGTTCGCTCCGTACAGCATACAACTGCCGATTGTTCCAGTGCCGAAGGTAACTGCCTTGGTTGGGGAGTGGGTGGAATCTTAACCGATGACCTAGGGGAGGGAATGGGTGTTCTAAATTCCCGACCAAGTTACGCTCCCCTTCTTCTGCGGTTTCGTCGACTTCTTCACCGTCTTCATCTTCTAGGGAGACCATTAAAAGCATCAGATCCGTCTTCAGGTTCTTCTTCTGATTGACTTCTTTGTCGGTGGTGGGCTGGGATCGCTCAACCCGTGAAGTGACCCATTCGATTTTGGTGAGTACCTTGCAGTACTCCGAAGATTTTTCGGCTGGGGGGTTCTCCAGTAACTTCTCGAACTTTGCGATTTTCCGTTCGACAGCTTCCTTATCGGTCGGAAATTAAAAGGGTACTCGCCAGGTTTGAGAGACCCCCGTCGTCGAGCGCTCTTGCAGGTCGTAGCGACTTCCTCATCCTATCGACGGTGTCAGGTAACAAGCCCCTACACTCCACTTCATAGGCCAGCTCGTCCTGACACAGCCGATTAATTTCCATTTTAGGATTTAGATCAAAATAATTAAAATAAGACCGAACCAATATATAAATATATATACGAGTATATATATATATATTTGTTCACCAATATATAAATATATATACGAGTATATATATATATATTTGTTCGGTCTTATTTATTATTATATAAATATATATTTATATATCGGTTCGGTGTTACGTATTTTAATTTAAAAACTCCTAAAATGGAAATTATATATACATATGTATATGTATATGAAAAACGAGTGAATAATGATAAAAAAATTGCTTCGATTTGATCGTAGGTGTATATGTTGTATATATGTACATAAATGTGTAAAATATATTTGCTAATAATAATTTCAATTTATGAAAAATTGTAAATATTATATGTATAATATTGTATATTATATGTGTAATATGTACATATACATAATATATATAATTGAAATCACCTCCCACTACGTTAACTCTAAAAAAAGCAACAAAGATTATTTGCACTTGGAATAAAAACACAGACACTTCCCGTAACTCTTTGTTACAACTATGGTTTGCTTTAATTTGTTTCGTTTTGAGTCCCATGTCTGGGCGTTAATTTATTGCAAATCCCGTTGAGGGAAAATTAAATTTATTAAACTGGTAAATGCCGGGCTGCGGGAAAAACAACAAACTTTAAAAAAAGAGACGAGCAAACCGCAACCACACAGGTGGTGGTTGATGAGCGAATATGAGTCCAAGAGGGAATCGCAAAAACCGGAATTGCAACAGGCAGCTGTCGGTTAAGCTGCACACACCGGCTGCTCAGCAGAGCACAGTTCGGGAAGATCGCTCAACACAAACTGATACAAATACAGCAGATAGGCGCCACCCAATTTTTAAAGCAAAATTGGGAAAACAAATGAGAAAAGAAACACACGAATTATTTTTTCCCTGATGAGGAATTTGTGCTCATATATTTGTTTTTTGGTTTCTTTTGAGGGGGATCACAGGGTATGCCGAAAGTTTTATGAAACGAGTTACTTAAAAAGTTTATATTAGTTTTAATAGGTCGGCTAACGAAAGGCCCACAGTTCCGTGTTGTCGTACTGTTAAAGCTAGCGGGTCGCGCAATTAAGGAGATCTAAACGCTTTACGAACGGTTGCAAAGTAAACGGGAAGAAAGGTTACGGACGCGGTTTTATTGCACAAATATGTGTTATACGAAAAGAGGGGTACTTATCTGGTTGATGGGGTTTTCCTGCCTATGTGAGGTCGCTCTCTAGCTGGGTTTCTGCTGGTGGAGGAGGGTAAGCCGTCTCCGCCACAATCATCGACTTTCGTTCGGTCGGGTCCGTTGGGTGTTGCAGTTTCCTTTTCAGCTTGTCCTTTGGTGTGGTTCTCGTCCTCGGTTTGTTTATACCTTGGTGTAATTTTTGTTCTTCTTGTTCTTGTTTTCGTTCTTGTTCTTGTTCTTGTTCTTGTTCTTGTTCTTGTTCTTATTCTTGTTCTTGTTCTTGTTCTTGTCCTTGTTCTCGTTCTCGTTCTCATTCTCATTCTCGTTCTCGTTCTCGTTCTCGTTCTCGTTCTCGTTCTCGTTCTCGTTCTCGTTCTCGTTCTCGTTCTCGTTCTCGTTCTCGTTCTCGTTCTCGTTCTCGTTCTCGTTCTCGTTCTCGTTCTCGTTCTCGTTCTCGTTCTCGTTCTCGTTCTCGTTCTCGTTCTCGTTCTCGTTCTCGTTCTCGTTCTCGTTCTCGTTCTCGTTCTCGTTCTCGTTCTCGTTCTCGTTCTCGTTTTCGTTCTCGTTCTCGTTCTCGTTCTCGTTCTAGTTCTTGTTCTCGTTCTTGTTCTTGTTCTCGTTCTGGTTCTTGTTCTCGTTCTTGTTATTTTTATTGTTTTCTTTTTCCTTTTTTTGTTCTCTTTGTCATTGGTTTCTGATTTTTTTTGAGGCTCTTGCCAGCTGCGAAAGAACTTACCGCGCTTTTTGGACCTCGCCGCTATTCGTGCACACATACACGTACAAGTGGGGTTCCATCAATTCAGCTGTTAGAGCAAAGGGAATCACATACAGAGCTCCAGCAGCTTCTCACCGAATCCCCAGCCAATCAATCATACACGTCGATGTTATATGTTTGTGGATCATGTTTGTTCGTTCTGGTTGTTTTGTCGTCCAAGTGGTTGCATTGGTTCGGAACCAGCCCTTTGACCCGAAACCAATTTAGTTTAGCCTTTCCAATCGAACGAACGTGCACTACTCTATTTCTTACCTTCGCTTATTCGAATTATTTTTAATTTCTCCCAATACCGACTCGCGTTCGTATTCGCAATCCAAGCCAATTGCATTTTGTTTTTTACTGACCCAGCATTTTGTTTTTCTTCCGTCTATTTTGTTCGATCCATATACTTTTACCGACCTACAATGTCTAAATTTTGCAGTAACCCCAATTGTGTAATTATCAGTGAAACAAATGCCGAATCAGTGAATTGCAGTGGCCTCTGTGCTAAATCTTATCATGCCCTTTGTGTTAGATTAAGTAAAAGATCGATTGTATATCTGATATACTACAGATCCAAATTTCTCTTTTTTTGTGATGAGTATAAAGATATGTCGACATCGCACATTATGCTCGCCATAAAATCCCTCAGCGACTCAATAAACAATATTGGCAATGAAAACATACTCAGCTTCAAGAGACTACAAAACCAGTTCTCCAAGCTTGATGATGTTATGAGAAGTGTTGAAAATCTTTCAAGTGTCGTAGAATAATCAACCAACCTCTTCAAAACAAAGTGTAAATCTCTCGAAAAACAGTTGACAAATACCCTCGAACTTCCAAAACCCACAGACAACATTAATATTAATACAATTAAAAGCGTTATTTAAAATAGTGTGAAATCTGCTCTTAAGTCCTATACACGTTGATGACATTAGAACGACGCTTAACAAAATTGACGATCTTCCTGTACAACTCCAGCCGCAATCTAACGCATTGTAGAATACGTTCCTACTAACTGAAATGCTCGAGAGCGCTGTCATCGAAGCTTCTGAGACACTATTACAAATGCCTCAATTTCCATCTCCAACTCAGGCAATCGCAGTCGATCCACCGAAAAACGAGGCGACAATTTTTCGTGTTGGTACTTCCTCGGAATGGAAACAACGTCTTCAAAAACTCGACAACCACAACAAATTTGAGGGCGTAACATTCACTCTCGACTGTTTATCTGGAACCACAGACTCAGTCTGGCTTGCGAACTTTTTTAAGCGCAGATTTAAAATCACCATAGACAACTGCCAGAAAATCACATCGCCCAATAAAACAAAGTCTTGTCGTTTCAAATTCAACATTCCCGCAAATACGAATGGCTTTTTCGTAACCCATCTTCAGAGATTTTCTAACTCGATGGAATGAAGATGCAGATTTTTAAAGATAACCAGAAGCACAAAAGGACCCTTAAGTCTAGAGTTAACTCCGCTCATACCCCTAGTATGAGTAGTCACCAAACCAACCCAAACTAAGCGCAATATACAATCCAAGCCCTCCCATCAAGACCCCAACTGGAGTTTTAAGGTTGGCTTATTTCCCTCGTTTTCTCCACAGAATCATTTGCTTTCCCCTCCTCATGTCATCACTCAAACGTGTCTCTTTTAATATTACACCCAATCAATCTTCCACAAAAACCCAAACCTCACATCCTAAACCCTATCACTTTCCGTCCCCTATCCGAATTTCATCCACTCCCACACACTTAATCCTTCGCCATCCACTTTGGCTGTTGACCATAATTCTTCTAGTATTCTTAAAATCCCAACCTTCACAATTCTTGACCCCTTGCTTCCTCCCGCAGTTAAGCTAACCAAGAAGCTAGCCGATGAGGGAAATGATTGTCGCTATGTCCTTTCCCGCCTGAGGGACCGTCGGCTATATCAACACGTGCGACTCTACCTTGCTTACTTGCACGATAAACCCAATTCTATCTGCATCGATGGTACCACTCGTACAAATCTCATGGTTTCAATCCAACAGGAAGGACTCCCCACTGATCCCAAAGATCTTCGACGAATTTTTATCGATTTTCACAACAATTTCAATATCTCTTCTGCAAATGTGGATAAAGATCTCTCCTCATACGCCTCTCATGTCTCTTCCAAACATTTCTTGCATCTCCAAAAAACGCGCTCTAGTTTTAAAACCTACTATCGTCCCTAACATGCCCCACAATCCAGCAAACAATCGTCTATCACTCTACTACCAAAATGTGAGGGGGCTGCGTTAAAAAAAATTTTCTTTTTATCTCAACTCTCAAAACGTGCCGTGTGATATTTTTGCTTTAACCGAAACTAATCTAATATCTAATATCAAGGATTCGGAACTATTCACACCTGAATTCCGTTTATTTCGCGACGATGGACGTGAAAATAATGATGATTCTATAGGACGAGGTGTCCTTCTAGCAATCAATATTCGGTTGAACCCTGAGCTCGTCAAAAAGTCATCTACTGCAGATTTCGAATTCAAACACAAACTTTATATCCTCTGTGCTATGTTCGCCCCTCCCAACCAATACACAGTTATCAGCTTGCGACTAATGTGCTTGATTCCCTCTTCAAAATCACTGATCCCTGTGATGAAATTATTGTTCTTGGTGATTGTAATCTCCCCCACCTGCAATTGACTCACTCGGATGAAGAATCCTATCTTGTTGCCACAAATGCAGTTTCTATCTTCACAGATTGCCTCACAAACTCTGGCCTTTTTCAAATAAACACAATTTCTAACTTCATGGGTCGGAATCTAAATTTGATCTTAACATCCGATACCATGAACTGTATAGCTCTCGAGTGTGAACCTCTTCTTCCGAAATTAGACCGTCTCCACCCACCTCTCCTCGTTATTTATTCATATGATAACAATAATTTCTTGAGGCTTTCAGAAACTTCCTTCTATTTCGATTTCCGTAAAACCAATTACACTAAATCCTTCGTCATCTCCTCCCTGGTATAACAAAGAACTTCGTAATAAGAGAAACAGGTTATGGCAACAATACGTTAAAGCTTTTTTTTTTTTTTTTTTATAATGGGCGCGCGATCAAGGGGTTTGTATACCATTAAGGTGATT
This sequence comes from Volucella bombylans, assembly GCA_949129095.1. Lineage (NCBI taxonomy): Eukaryota > Metazoa > Arthropoda > Insecta > Diptera > Syrphidae > Volucella > Volucella bombylans. The sequence goes on along the minus strand of OX422142.1, from coordinate 67,687,523 downwards.
GTTCACAGCGCGGAAGGAAGGAAATTTAGGGAGGAAGAAAAATGAAATGAGCCGCGTATATGGTTATACGGGTTGTAAAGTTAAATTAAAGAGAAAGGTTCCGTTTGAATTCAACTGTAGTATATTGAGGTATAATGAATACTGAACTAAAAATGTTACAAAAAAAGAAATATGTGTCTGGCATTGTCAGAGTGATACAACATCCTGCCCCCATTAAGGTTCCCTTAATTTAATTTATTGGCAGTTTTGATATCTTGACTATTGGTCGTTTCAACTCCCCATAGCCAGTCCGTATAGTAACTGCTCGCACCTTACCATCCTTGCCTGGATGTATGTTAACGATTCGTCCCAAAATCCAGACAGTAGAAGGTAGATTGTCTTCATGCACCAGAACTAAATCATCTACCGCGACGTTGCTGGTCTCATTCCTCCATTTGGGACGTTGGTTGAGTGTGTGTAGGTAGTCTTTAGACCACTGCTTCCAATATGATTGCACCATTTCTTTGTACCTGTTGCCACCGGTTGAGTCTCTGCGGATTGATGTCCACCAAATTCTTCTCTGGAAGTGCGGTCAAAGGTGTGCCAATCAGAAAATGACCTGGAGTTAAGGGTTCTAAGCTGCTAACATCCGAATCGCTAATCGGAGTAAGCGGGCGAGAGTTGAGTACTCCTTCGATTTGTGTTAGGAGTGTAGCCATTTCCTCGAACGTGAGCAATGTTTCTCCTATCACTCTCCTCAAATGAGTTTTAACAGCCTTGATACCAGATTCCCACAACCCCCCAAAGTGTGGGGATGCCGGAGGAATAAAATGCCATTTGATTTCGCCCTTGGCTAAGAAGTTAGATACGTCGTCGTTGTACTCTTTTGATAGAACCAAATTATAAACTTCCGAAAGCTTTCGTTTTGCACCGACAAAATTTGTGGCATTATCACTGTAGATTGCAGCTGGAGTACCCCGTCGTGCAGTAAACCGTTTTAATGATGCAATGAACGCATCTGATGTTAGGTCGGACACCATCTCGATATGTATAGCCTTCGTACTGAAACAAACGTACAGTGCGATGTAGCCCTTTGTAGTTTTTGCACTTCGTCCCCTATTAAGCCGTAACTTTATCGGACCAGCGTAGTCGACGCCGCAGTGCAAGAACGGTCTGCTTGGTTGTACCCGATGTTCTGGTAAACTTCCCATGAGTTGCTGTTGTGTCATGCGTTTAAGTCGGAAGCATTTGAGACATTTGTGAATGTGTTGTCGTATTGTACTTCGCCCTCCTATAATCCAGTATTTCTGTCGCATGATGGATAGAAGAAGAGTTGGTCCTGGATGTAGATAACGTTGATGATACTCAGATATGAGAAGAGAGGTTAAGATGTGTTGCTTTGGCAAGATTATGGGATGTTTAGCGTTGTAGCTGCACAATGAATTCTCGAGTCGCCCTCCAACTCGCAGAAGACCATTGCCGTCAATGTAGGGAAATAGTGCTGATAATTTACTCTTGCTTGGAATTGTGGTATTGGAGTTGATGCACTTGAGCTCTTCGGCAAATTCTGTTCGTTGAGCCCAAAGTAAACATGTGAGAGTGGCTTCTTGCAGCTCGCATGTTGACTGAACGCTGAACGGACGCATTTTATGACTTATATGGTTTTTGGGTTGCATTACCTTGTATTGTACGAGTATGTTGCTAATATAACGTTTCCAGTATGCTACAATGCGGATGACTTTCTCGAAGGAAGAAGCTCGACTTGTTATGGCATCCCAGGTTGGATTTGACGATGTAGTGAAAACTTGAATGATATTTTTCCTTTCCTCATTGTTTGTCCGGTAGAGTGTTGAAGACTGTTGTACCGGCCAGGTATCTTCTGATTGACTGAGCCATGTAGGACCCCGCCACCAATGATTTGATGATCTCAGAGTTTGTGGTGAGATTCCTCTTGAGGCCATGTCCTCTGGATTGTCTTGCGAGGTTACGTGTCTACACCAGTTTGCTTGACTTAGGCTTAATATGGTAGCTGTTCTATTGGCTACGAATGTTGTCCACCGTTTGGGATGTGCATTGAGCCAGCTAATCACAATTTTGGAGTCCGTCCATGCGACCATTGGTTGTAGTTCTTGGCTGTCGAATGCCTTCCGTACCGAATCGAACAACTTTGCTAGTAAAAGAGCTCCACAAAGCTCAAGACGCGGTAGTGATTGTTGTCTTATAGGAGCTACTCGGGTTTTTGCTGCAACAATGTTGATGAAGATTTTCTCTTTGTTGATGGTTCTGCAATAAATTACTGCAGAGTATGCTGACTCGGATGCATCACAGAATCCGTGAAATTCACACTGTGTGATGTGCCTTGTGTAAATCCATCGCGGGACCTTGATGTCTCCAAAGTATTTGAATTCTTCGCGGAAGATACGCCACCTGGCAGCCAATGGTTCTGGTACGACGTCATTCCAATCCAGCTTTTTGCCATTTGATTGTTGCATCCAAAGCTGTTGGAATGGGATCTTTATTGCAATTGTTGCAGGTGCAAGCAACCCAAGTGGATCGAAGATTTTTGCGGATTCGGATAATATCGTACGTTTGGTGATACGACCTCGGTTTTGAAGTGAGGCATGGAAGTTGAAACAGTCGTTGCTCGGATTCCAATAGAGGCCCAACATTTTTGTGGGTTCTGCATCAAAATTAAGACATTCTGTTTCTCTCTTATTGGCAGGGATTTTGTCCATGAACTCTTTGGAACCTCTACTTGCTAGGATCTCCTCTATTAGAAGTTGTAGCTTCTTCATGAGTGTCTGCCCCCGTGAGTAGGTCATCTACATAGAAGTGATTTTTGATAATTTGTGAGATTACTGGGTGTTCAAGCTCGCAATTATTTGCTATTTGAAACAACGATCGGGTAGCCAAAAAAGGTGCTGAAGATGTGCCGTACGTGACGGTTGTTAACCAGTAGTCTTGGATCCTTTTAGATGGATTGTCTCTCCACACAATACGCTGGTAGTTCCAGTCTTGTGGACCTAGGTGAATTTGCCTGTACATTTTGGTAACATGTGCACTGATGGGTATTTGAAACTGTCGAAAGTTTATTAATATGGAGGACAGGTCTCTTTGAATGGTTGGTCCAACTCCCAAAATCTCATTTAGCGACACGTTAGAAGAAGTTTTCCGTGATGCATTGAAGACTACTCGCACCTTGGTGGTTGTGCTTGAAGGCTTTACAACAGCGTGATGTGGTAAATAAAATGTTAATTGATGTTAATTTGACTTGCCGGCACTGCCTTCATGTGTCGCAGTTGGATGTATTCTTGCATGAACTTATTATATTGATGACGAAGCTCGGGGTCCTTGGCTAGCCGCCGTTCCAATGACAGCACGAAATCGCTGTTCGTTTAGAGTTGCCAAGCTTTTGCGTTGAGTTGGTGAATGGAAGACGGACGATGAAATGACCATCGGAAGAAGTGCGAAGATGAGTTTTAAAGTGAGTTTCACAGTGCACTTCCTCGTCGGATAGATGACAGATTGGTGTAGTAATAGATTCTAACTCCCAGTTAGTTAGTTAGAGCCTTGTCGATGTTACAATTTACTGTCACTTGAAAAGTGTGAGAGATGTTTTGATTTTCCTTAGCTTTAAAGTGTTGCCGGCTACTACCCATCCAAACATGGTGTTTTGTAGAATAGGGTCTTGAGGTGCTTGTTGAATTTTGCCTTTTTTTTAGCACTTGAAAGAAATAATCCGCTCCTATTAATATGTCGATGTTTTGACTCTTCTAAAAGCTGGGATCAGCTAACTTAAATTGTTGAATCCATGGCCATGCATTTGGTGATATCTCAACTGATGGCATTGGTGGCGTCACTATTTTGAGAATTAATGCTCTAACCTGCAGTGCTTCTTCTTCTTCTTCGGAGTTTATCTGAAGAACTACCTCCCCCTTTGTTGTTGCAGCTTCGACGGCTGATAGGCCACAAATAGCTGAACGCTGATCGATCCGTCTGAGACCAAGACCTTGTACACATGACTCAGTTATAAATGTTGCCATAGATCATGAGTCTAGTAAAGCCCTGCAAGGTCTGGAATGGCCTACCTTGTCCTTTACGTATACAACTGCAGTTGGAAGTAAGGTTGAACAGAATGACGGCTGGATGTTTTGTTTTGATGTTATGAAAGGAAAATTTGAGTTGGTTGATTGATTGTCCTCCTTTGCTTTTGAGACTTAATGGTGGATGATTTGTGGCTGAAAAACAGGACTATTGTGTGTATTGTGCAAGTGATTATTATCAATTATTGAAATTACCTGGGTAGTGTTGTGTGATAATGCTGAGTTTGTGATAATTTTGTCTGGATCATTTCTAACAGTCTCGCTGATTGATCCTGTTTTGGTTTGATTGTTGGCTCTAGTGTAATATTGAGTTCTGGAATTTCTTTTAATTGACGAGTTGAGTGAACAGTCTTTAACATTCACTGCAACAGATATATGGTGATTTTGGATTGTTGAATGTTGATGAAGGGACGAATGGTGTTTATCGTTACAGTAATGGCAACGAAATGTTGAACTACACAATGTTGTCTGATGTCCATCATGTAAGCAGTTGAAGCACAACTTTGAACGAAGAACTAGTTTTCTTCTGTTTGCAGTAGACAACGCTTTAAATTTAGGGCATTTGAATAATGGGTGATTGCCACTGCACTTGGGGCACCGACCTGCTGCCAAAATTGTACAAGATCTACCTGTTACTTGTTGTTGTGTTGCATGTGAAAATTGTGTTGAAGAACTGTGAAATGAGTATGCTTCTAAAGCATCACACCTTTCATTGATGAATTTGATGAAATCTTCGAAGGACTGAAATTTCTTATCAGCTGCTTTCGATGCCCATTGTTGTCGTGTTTCTGCATCAGTTTTCTGTAGCAGTATGTAAATCAGTCAGGGATCACGTTTTTTTGCATCAGATCCTACTGTCTCTAAGCCCCTGATTATCTCATCTGAGGTATCTGCTAGCCGGCGTAGTTTGGTAGCGCTTGTCTGTGTGAGATGCGGTTGCTCGAAGAAAGTTTTGATGTAGTTATTCACAATTTGTTTTTTTCTATCATACCTGTCAACAAGCTTTTCCCACGCTGTCTCATAGTTTTCCTCGGTGACGAGTATGTGACGAATTTGCCAAGCGGCTTCTCCAATTAATAACCCTTTTAAGTACTGGAATTTTTGGATTTTAGACAAGCTGGTATTTGTGTGTACTGTTGTTTTGTAAAGGTCGTGGAATGAAGACCATTCTGCATATGATCCATCAAATGCTGGTATTGTGAGTCGTCGCATTCGAAGGTCGTTCTGAGGCATGGTTATCGTACGATCGTGCAATGCATCAAGAAGGTGTCGGTTTTGTGACGCTAGTATGTTTAAGGTCTCATCCAAGTTTGATGACAGAGTAGGGGTTGCGTTTTCTTGCTGAATCGATGAATTAGTAAAATGACGTAGTAGTGAGGCTTCGGTGGCGAAAAATATATCTTCTACTGATTCCATGTGAGAGGATTCATTTGGTGTCACACCAATTTGATCGTCATAACCACAAAATTCGGGGAAAGTTTCTCTGAGTTTATTAAGGCGAGTTTCGATGTCCCTTGAATCCGCATCTTCAGGAATGGAATTAGTGTAGTTTTTTATTCTGGAGATTGTTCCTTGCGCTCTTGCTCGTTTTTGTTTTAAGGCTGCTCCATCGGCCATGATTCGGTGTCCTTTACGAATGAAAAAAAATTTGCTGTAAAAAATGGCGACGCTTTTCTTTGGATGAAAAAACGTGTTTTTTTTATTTATGTGTATTTATTAATTATGACTGAACGAGTGCACTTTTGTTGTTGATGTTTGAATGCACGTCAATTTATGCGTTTGTTGTAGGTATCCAATGAATTTTCTATTCACTTGACTCCGTTTGTATGTGTTGTATTGATGTTGTGTGTATGAATTCTATGAGCATCACAGATTGTCGCTTTATCAAAAAAAATTAATCGGACAATATGACTTTGTTGAATTGGAAATAAATATATGATTCACTTGATGAAGTCTTTAGCATGAAAAAATACTCGAAGGACCATGAAATGAGCCGCGTATATGGTTATACGGGTTGTAAAGTTAAATTAAAAAGAAAGGCTCCGTTTGAATTCAACTGTAGTATATTGAGGTATAATGAATACTGAACTAAAAATGTTACAAAAAAAGAAATATGTGTGTGGCATTGCTAGAGTGATACAACAAAAAGAGAGGTACCGATGTACATTGCTTTTAAATGTTTGCAAATTATAACGACCAGGAAATACAGAGATCGGCAGGGCATTCCATAAGCGAGTTGTACGGCTTAGGAACGAATCACGATATTTTAGAGTGCTACTGGCGATTTCAGTGGAGCACTGGTGGTGGAAATAGCGATAAAACAAAGTGAGACAGGAGACATTACGTCGGTGTTCGAGGGTATCAATTGACTGACTGATATTAGTATCATCAATGAGCTTTATCGCACGATTTTGAATCCTATCTAGCAGGTGCAGAGATGTTTTAGGAGCACCTGACCAGATGTGGGCATTGTACTTCAATTTTTGGCGGTTGAATGCCTTATATATTGAGGCCAGATCAGAGGGGGTAAAATATTTCTTACATCGCTTGAGGAAACCTAGACATTTCGCAGCATTTTTGGCGATATCAAATATGTGGTCATTTCAACGTAAGTTGTCATTGACAGACATACCGAGAATGAAAAGTTTTTCAGTTTCGACGATGCAAGTGCCATTCATAGATAATGGCTGGGTGGTTAAATTTCACTTTAAAGACAGCAGACAGCGTTGTGTTTTGGAAGCATTAAATTCCACTCTGTTGATAGTTTCCCAATTGGTTATGCTGTTGATATCGGAATTTAATGAGCTTAGCATACGCTGCCGTTCTCGTTCTACAGCCGAAGAGCAGGGCCGTGAGTCCGGAAACGAATATGAAAAGCAGAGAATATTGTCATCAGCAAAGGAATATATTGGATTAGAAGTAGCAGACAAGAGATCATTAATGAAAATTAAAAAGAGTGTCGGAGACAGAATAGAGCCCTGGGGCACACCAGCATTTATTTTGTGAATATCGTCCAAGACAACTTGAATTGAACGATCCGAAAGGTAATTTCTAATCAATTCAAGAAGAGAGTCGTCGATCTCAAATGCACGCATTTTCGACAAAAGAGCTTGATGCCAAACTCTTGCTTTCGTCAGATTGATGTACGCTTTGGTTCCACTTTTCGGTAAGACATTCCATCAAATCACCAGTGGACCTGCTGCTACGAAAACCATATTGCCGGTCATTGAAAAGTTTTCGTGTTTCGAGATATTTCATGAGCTGACGATTTATCAGTTCCATGACCTTGAAAAGAAGGGACGTAAGTGCAATGGGTCTGTAGGAGGAGAGAGAAGATGATTCGCCTTTTTTAGGGACGGGCTGGACAAATGCTGTTTTCCATCTGCTCGGGAAGAGTCCTAAAGGGTAGGATTGATGAAAAAGCTTACGCAGTGTTTTGCCAGCGAGGAAGAACACCTCTTCAGAAGAAGGGGAGATATACCATCTGGACCAGCGGATTTATGTATGTTGAGATCTTTAAGTACTCTTGCTACTACACGAGTGCGAAAGTAGATTCGTCCCATTGAAGATTCGTCGCACTCAATTGTAGGCGGAGACAAAGCACAATCTGGGAGTGTTGAGCTGGCCGCAAAGTGTGCAGGAAGCAGATTGGCCTTATCCAAAGAGCTGACAGCTCGAATGTAAATGAGCGTTGGGATGGAGGATGAGGCGGAATTTCTAATGTTTTTGACGAACGACCAAAAATTGTTACTGCCTTTGGGACATTGCAATATTTTTTGCCTCAGTTTTTGGTCGTATTGGAATTTCACACGCTTAAGAAGGGCGTTGCAGTCATTTCTGGCTCGTTTGAACTTTTTTCGGTTTTCCTCTGTCGGGTTGGTCTTGTAGGACCGAAAAAACATTTCTCTAACCCTGACGGCCTCTTTACAGCTCGAGTCGTTAAATCTGGTTCTGACTTTGATCAACAAAACTACCTTCTAGCTTACAATCACTTCTCCCTACTCGCTGGACATCGTTACCAAAGATATCTCAGCCAAATACAATCCATCATCATCTTAGACCCTAAAAAATTTTACCAATTTATTAACACAAAAAAAAGTCCGATTGCTATCCATCAACTCTCAAATTTTCTAATATGTCTTCGGATGACTCAACAATCATCGCTAATCTATTTGCGAACTTCTTTAGTCAATCGTTTTCGGCCCAATCTGATGACCCCGATCCTGAATACTTTTCTTTCCTGAACAACTGTTGTCAAATATCTCCCTCGTCAGTTAGAGCAGTTACTAGACAAAATAATAAACTGAAAGGCGATTTTTCTCCAGGTCCTGATGGATTGCCCGCAGTTGTCTTAAAAAAATGTGCTGATAATCTAATTAATCCGCTCACTAGTATTTTCAAACTATCTTTGTCTGAAGGGCTCTTTCCTCATCCATGGAAAAGCGCTTTTATTACCCCTATTCACAAAAAAGGATCAAAGTGCGATATCACTAATTATCGCACCATTGCTAAACTATCCTGCATTCCCAAGGTTTTTGCAATTATTGTTTATGATGCACTCTACTTTCAATGTAAATCTACATTTGCAACTAACCAACATGGTTTTCTCAAAGGCAGATCAACGATCACCAAATTGAGTTTGTTTCTAGTTCACTGCGCGCCCTAGAGCAAGGGAGAGAAATTGATGTAATCGCCACGGACTTCAGTAAGGCCTTTGATAAAATCTCGCACAAGTTAATTCTATTCAAACTCAAAGCTCTTGGTTTCGAATCTAGACTGACCTCTTGGATTAATTCCTACATTAAAAAACGCTTATATATTGAATATTTTCGCTCCTATTTTTCTGGCCCAATTCTCGCCACCCGAAGTTCCATAACGCAATCATCTCGGACCATTAATTTTCATTTTGACTATTAACAATGTTGGTAACGTCATAAAGCACTCCTACATATCTATCTATGCCGATGATATCAAAATCTATAGACAGCTCTCAAGCCTCTCTGACTCTTAACCTTTACAAGGAGAGATATGGTGTCCTTACTACGATATACATATTCTGCGCATTGAAGCTGTCCAACGATTCGCATTACGTTGGCTACCATGGGCTGACCACAATATTCTACCCCCTATGTTAATCGACTCACACTACTCGGTCTCCTGTCTTTGGAAAAACGTCGGGAGTCCGCCGATAGTCTCTTCACCTAGAAACTTTAACCGGATATGTCAATTGTTCGATTTCCACTGCAGCAGTCCAGCCCTTTGAAATTCTCTGAATATCCATTTTTGCCGTCATTAGACCTTAATATAAGTATCCATTATAAATGTAGTAGTACGATAAAATATACTGATACCCAGTTTATCCGACAGCTCAAATGAAATGAAATGAAATGGTTCAATACGCTAGAATAAACACCACTTCAAACCGCATACGTTCATTCCTGCTTATAAAACGCATTGACTATTTGTAACCGCTTTGGAATATCGTATAAACATTTTCAAATCGCATTGAAACATTTTACTCTCTCGCGCTCTCATCATTCTTTCATCATCGGGCAGGTACTAATTGTATATTTAAAATGTAGGATTGCAAACGAAATATTTGGAAAGAGAAAGAAATAAGAACAATGTATCAGTGTTAGTGTCAAGTGTCAGTTCAATCAACTGTTTGTTAAATTTCTCTCAATTTTCTCTCGCTCATTTTGGATAATTTGATATAAACACCAGCATTTCTACGGGTGTTGAACCAATGCGGATTGCTTCAACGCACATTGAGCTGTCGGATAAACTGGGTAAGAATCTGGTTTGACAGACAATACTTTTCGACAAATATATTTATATGGGTTAGCACTTTTTTTTTTGAATTCATTTATTTATTTTCATCTTAAACTAAATAACATAGGCATAACTGACTAATTATATGAGAAATAAATAATAATACCCATTCTGTAACTTATAGCTGGTTTTGAATGGCATCCAAATTAATTAAAACAAAATTCTGATGTGGGATGATAATCAGAAATAAATAAAATAAAGATAGAAATTCAAGTTATAATAAGAAATTCAATAAAGTAACAGTTAAAAAGGAAGCAAATATAAAAATAAAAAACAAATTCAACAACAAAAGGAAAGCAAAGAAATCAGCATAGCAATTTAAACAATAAAATACATCTTAAAAGTAACGAAAAGAATAATTTGTGCTGTGAATTACGATGCACTTGTTAATAGAGATTCAATTCTGTTGTTGCTTTTTAGGTTCTGTTGAAATGAGTGGAATGGAGCGAGTATGCATTGGTAGTTTAATAGTTTGGGGCCAGTTACAGTGTAAAAACGCAAATAATGAGTTTTGTATGACAACATACATGTTGTTTACACGAGGGCTATAGAACAGAGAGCTTCTACCTGGAATGTTTCCGCTTTGCTTAAAAAATTCCTTAAGTACTTGAACAACGTAAAAGTGTCTCGCTGTCAAAATACCGAGGTCTTTAAACAAAGGCCAGCTGTTAGGGAAAAGATTTTTTTTAGAAATTATACGAACTATACCAACTAAGAGCTTGTGCTGCCATATTGTAGCTTGCAATAAACAAGCGCAAAATAAATTGTTTTCGCTATCATATAACATATAACGCGTTATCATTAGCATGAGAGATATTATCGATTGAATATCCTCTTTCCAGTTTAACTTGTTATCGATAGACAAACCAAGATATTTATAATGTCGCACAGACTCAATATGGAAACATTTGCTTGAATAATACTGGATGGGGTTATAGTTATCTTTTCCACATCTGTGAACGGGAAGGCGGCATTTTTTGCAATCGTGTGCGTGAAAGTGCAGATTGACGTTTGCTAAATCATTTTGTGATGTCTTAAATCACATCAACTTTGTTTCTTCACTAATGAGAAGACTATGTGCAACAAACCAGAGCCTTAGGGTTTTTATAATGGATTCGAATTGCCTTTGAAAACGGTAAGTAAAAACAATATCGTCAGCAAAAGCTGTAGAATATCCATTGAATTTGAGCTGAAAAATAGAGTTTATATATATCAAAAAAAGAAGACGACCGAGAACCGAATCCTGTGGTACACCATTTTTTTAAGAAACCAGAGTCGCTAGTACTTCCATTTAAAATAACCTTCTGTTTTCTCTATTTAAATAGTAGGAGCTAAACCATGTGTGTATAGTACCCCTAAAGCCCGCATTATATAATTTTCAATAAAAGGTTATGGTCGACCATGTCAAAGACTTTTGTCATATCATACAAAACCACTGTCGATTTATTAAATTAAGACGTTCGTATAGTTGACTACACATTCTTAATATAGCACCCTCAGACGATAACCCCTTTCTAACTCAAACTGTTCACTGCAAAAAAACATATTTCTATTTAAAAATGACAACATGTGGGATTTTATAAGTTTTTCGAAAACCTTAGAAAAGGTAGGTAGTAAGGAAATTGGTCGAAAGTTCGACAATTTTAAAAAGTGGAATAACTTCTGCGCATTTTAGATACTGAAGAAAAACGCCACTTTGTACACTTAAGTTAAATAAATAAGACAGAATATCAGCAACATATAAGGGCATTTTTTCAACAACTCGCACGAAATTCCATCACTTGTAGATAAGCTTTAATTTTTTAAAGATATTATAACTTTATAAATTTCATAAGAAAATGGTTGAAAAACAAAACTGTTTAGTTGTATATTGTTTGTGTTCATGGTTAAGAGAGAAAAATCTGCAAGATGCATAAATTTCAACTGATGGCTTAATATGTTCAGAGATTTTCGGAAAATATTTATTAAACTTATTACAAATTGAGTTAGAGTCAGTAAAGTTGACATCGTCAATCTGAAGTCTTTGAACTTTTACATTTTCTTTACTTGTACCTAATATGCTGTTTACTACTTTCCACTCCTTTTTTACGTTACCTCTAGATTGTATAAAAGAATCAATATAAAACGTGTTACGAGTTTCTTCATTCAAAAAGTGGCCTTTTTTGCAATGATTTGTGAGCTTAATATCAAGAACAGATCCACTAAATTTGAATTTATGGTTTTTCTTTAGACGGATAAATATATTGTGATAACCACTCAAATGTGAGCAGCGACATCTAGCAGAAAATGTCGAAGACCAGAAGGTTTCGATATTGGAATAACAAAGTCTGGAGACTGGAGAGTGGAATCGAATTTTCTAGCAAATTGGAAATTGTATGGGACGCTGGATGGCGAGGATTGTTCTCGAAGTATGTCATTCGAGTATAAATACCAGCATCCCAAAGGTATGCAAATCAGTTCTAAAGTGAAATCTGAAGCGTTAATTAGGAGAAGTGATTAAGTGGTTTAAGTAAAAGATAAGAAAAGTATAAGTGGTTGAGAAATTGAATTGTACTGAGAGAAAGAATTAAATAGTGAATTGTAACTGTACTGAATAAAGGGATTTGTATTGAAAAGAATAAGTTCTATCATTTGTACCCACACAAACATTTTACAATATGATCAATACAGGATTTAGTTGACTGAGTTATACGAGTTGGTTCATTTATTAAAATTGTTAGACTATTGGATGCCATAAGAAACAAGTAGTTCTCAGTATCATTATCACACACATTTAAAACGTTTGTATTTATATCACCTAAACCCATTACATTTTTTTCCTTATGTGTACTTAGAAAAACGCTCAATTCATCAATAAACAGACCTTTACTAAATTCATGTAATCTGTAAACGCATACCACTATATAGCTCTCATTTCTAAAGTCAATAAATAATTTCATTACATATCATAACCATTTTTTTACATATACTGTTATACCTCCAGCGTAATATGTTTCATTGCGGTATGTTATATAATTTGAACTCATCACCATAAATACAAATTTCACTCAAAACAACAACGGCAGGTAGACTCGGAAAAGACTCAATATGCGCTACAAAAAATTAGAAATTTTTATGCATACTGCGAATATTTTGATGTAAACAAAACATATCATCAATACAGTTCACACAATCAAGAGAATTACCATAGCATTTACACACATACATCAGATACCTAGTTTATATAATTGAACATTTCAATGCGGTTTGAAGTGGTGTTTATATGACCATATTGAAGCAATGGCATTGAGTCAAGACGCTATAAGCTGTCATATAAACTAGCAAGAGACTAAAGACGAAACATTACTACGATTGTTCATATTTTTCTAAAATCAGCGGAACAAGTTATTCTTACAAGATTATCAGTTCCATTTTTAGTTTATACATATGTGTATCCCTTTTTGTCTTTAAGCGACAATGCAGTATTGAAAAGCTGTCGCGTCTGGTAAGTTAAACAGTTATTTATGTACATCCTCTCTGGTTTTATGTGCGAAGTAGCGTTGATGATAGCTGACATAAAATCCGGAAGAGAAATTTGGCTTCTGAAATGAAAACCTGAAGCAAAGTATTGCTTGTGAAAAAGTGAAAAAAGTCCAAAATAACAGTTTTACGTCATTTTTTCTCCCCAGAGTGCGAAAAGGAGGCTTCTGTGGGCCAATCGAAAACGCAGTAAGCATCTTGAGGTCACGATTGATGTCTTCGTTAGGAATGTACCAGGGCGAATTGCCAAGTATTGGCACACTTCCTGTGAGACTTTTGATTCAAAGTTTCGCCCTCAATCAGAGTGTAGCTCTATTGGAACCCCCCAAATCTGCTCACCGAGTTGTTGACTATATGTTCTGCTACGGCCGTAGCTTCTTCATTTGCGATTGCAAACACTTCCGGCTACTTACTAAAGAAATCCATGACCACGAGGGCGTATCGGTTGCCGTTAAAGGTTACAGGAAACGGCCATTCAGGCCATTCCCTGTGGCTTTACTTTTGGGCCCTTAGTAGTCGCACACCTTATTCAGGTTTTGCACCAATTCTTGACATCTTTTTCTCCCTTAAGTTCTCCAACGTATTGTTTATTCCCAAATGACCTCCTGAGATTTCGTAACGTATTTCATATAGTACTTGGCCGACTTTGGACCGTAGCACAATTAGCTGCATTAGAGATGTTGTTCCATCTGCACTTTCTCATTTTCTCTTCAGCAATCCATCTTGTACACAAAGCGAGTTCCACATGCCCAATGTGCCTTCAGAGTGTGGCTCCGGTCCGATATCTCCTGACAGCTCGCTCTTTCTTCATGTTCCTTCCAGGTCAATATTGGTTCGTTGTTATTATCTGTCTGTTGGGAGGAACGGATTTCGTTTGTACTCCAACACTCTACTAGTTCAGTCTTGATTATTTGGATAGTGGTCTGGTCCTTCGCTTACTCACGGTTGAAGTCTTCACGTTTGACTCCGCACGGTCGAGAGCATCAGCCTTTGAGTGGAGTTTTCCCTTGCGGTGTTGCACTTCAAATTCACAGCCCTACAACTGCTCGATCCATCCTTCAACTTGGCGTTCAGAGCTCATAAATGGTAGTACCCATTTCAGAGTTGCGTGGTGTATGCAAGAATTAACTTTTGTCCATAGAGGTACTTATGGAAATGCTTCGTTGCCAAAATTAACGCCAGAAGCATACGTCGAGTTACGCTGTAGTTCCGTTCAGGCCTGGTCAGTACCTTGATGTAATATGCGACAACTTTCTCTTAACTATGTATCATGAACTTGAGGGATTACTGCTCCGACACCAACATTTCTAGCGTCTGCGTCCGCGAAGAAAATTTTTCCGGGTGTCGAGTAACCAAAGATGGGGCATTACACAGCTGCCGCTTGAGTTCTTGGAATGCTTTTTCACACTCTCCAGACCACTATCTAAATATTTTCCACGTGAGGGCTTGCAATATTCGTTCCATTAATCGCTCGAAAGTGGCGGGACGTTACACAGTCCAAACTGCATCACCGTAAACTGCCAAAGACCGCTTCCTGTAGTGAAAGGTGTTTTCTCACGATCTTTTCGATTAATCTCCACCACGGGAATGAGAACCATTTCGCCCCAGAAAGTGTATCCAAAATGTCATCAATTCTTGGTAGTGGGTAGCTGTTCTTTTTGGTGACATCGTTGAGACGTCGCTAGTCTACACAAAATCTCGTGCTGCCATCTCTCTTCTTCATGAGGACCACTGGAGATGCCCACGGATTCCGCGATTTTCCAATCAGTCCCTCAACCTTCATCTCCGACACCATTTCAGCAACTTCTGTTTGCTTTGCCAATGGAAGACGCCTTGCAGCTGACGGATTGGTCGGGCGTCTCCGTTATTAATGTGGTGTTGAATAAGTTACTTGCGTCCATATTCTCCTTGTGTAGCAAATATATCAGCGTACGATACGCTGCTCTTAATCTAGATGATAGAGGCTGAGGATTTTGTTGTTGATTTTCATACTCTGGACTCATGTGATCAGTGTTGAACTGGTCGTTTCCAGAGCCTCAATAGGCGCACATTTTCCCTCCATCTCTGACTTTTTTACTTTTAATCTGAACATGAATCCTTACGGGAAACATGTTATTCTTTGGTTCCTTCCCACAATGAAGACTTTTATGCAACCAAGATTTCTGCACCAGATCCCTCCTGATATTTGAGGCCGTGTCACCGGCGACTATTGTTGGCATCCAGTTTTCCTTTCCACTGACTACTTCTACAGAAGAATTTTATTGCATTGTTTGCCAGCGGGACTTGGATGATTGTCCTGGGGCCATAAACTCCTGCTCCCAACATCGCTGGGCATCCCGCTTGATGGCTTCAGGTAGATTGACCGGCTTCTTGATAGCCATTTCTGCCGGTTTCTTAATCTATTTATTTGTTTCTGCAGTGAGGGCAGCCTTTCCATCATACCGGTTTTTTACACTGCCTTTGCAGATGTCCTCTTTTATCGCAGTTCCAGCAGCGTATTTTTTTTTCTCTCCCGTGGAGGATCTCGTTCCTCAATACTAAGTCATGCACAGGAGCATTCAACAGGGGCTACTTCCCTGACGAAATGTGTTCCTTTGGATGCTGATTGGCTCCCTCCATCGCCAGAGCGAAAGCAAGTGCTTCAGCAAGGGTTCTTTCCCCGACCATCCTGATGAATGCGTCCTTTGCCATTTCGTTGATTATTTCTTGGCCTGCGGCGGAATCTGAAAATCTGAAAAATGTGTCAGTATGCTGATTTCTGCTTGAAGCGGTTGAAGTATTTCTCCTCGTTGCTTAATTCGGCTTTGCAATTGAACCTTGTAAATCTTTCTCACGTGGCTATCCCCAAACTGTTTCTCGGTAGCCTACACTAAAGTCATATACTCTTTATGCTTTTCGATATCGATTACTTGAAACAATTTTGCTGCAGGACCGTGTACGGCCATTGTTAGGGCAAATCACTTCTGCTCATTGTATCTGTGGTTCGCACAGGCAGCCATTTCGAACTGCTTCTTATACGCGTAGGGTCTGGCTATCGAATGAGGCATGTTTCAGTTCATTTCTCTCGGACAGCTGAAAAACATTCTCGCAGTTTCTGTTTTCGTACTGCATTGAGCTCCCTTGCCATTTTTTCAACATTCTTCTCTATTCTTTCAAATTTGTCATCAATTTCTTCCAACTTTTGCTGTAGAATGTTAATCTTTTGTTCATCCATTTTTTGTTGTTTTTTCCTCATCTAGATTTTGCTTTTGTTCAGCGATTTTTTGTTCGAAAATTTTCTCTTCGTCCAGCTTTTTTTCGAGCCTGTTCTTTTGCTTGTCTTGATTTTTTTCTGTTCGTCAAACTTTTGTTCGAGGCTGTTCTTCTGTTCTTCCCGATTTTGCTTTTATTCGTCCATGTTATTGCCGGTACTTATCTGTTCTTCCTTGTTAAAGTCAAAGGAGTATGTATCTGGATCATGCCCCTCGTTGTTCAAAGCTTACTGAAGTCAGAGCACCGGGTGACTGTGGCTTAAATGGCAGTATATTACTTTCAAAGCGGACGCTTAGTGGTTCAATACCAGATACCAAGACAATGTTTTTTCAGGCAAATAAATTCCCGTAAGATGAGTTGTTGCCTAGAATACAACAATAAATCTAATTAGACTAATAAATTAGTCTCCCCATCCATGGAGCGAAACAGCCACTGAGCCCAAAACTCTTTCTTTTCCCTCTGTTCCATTTTCTGAAACACATAAGATATGCTCAGGTATTTTAAGTGTAAGTTTTTAAGTGTTAAGTTTTTCTTAAAAAAAGGTACTTTCCTCGTTGAGGTTTCTGTTGTTAAACTCGGATTTGAGTTAAACGAGGCTCAACTACAATAATTTTTGGCCCGTGACTAATGCGGTCAAATATACACATACATACAAATACAATCACAAAAACACTATTAATTTAACTTTTTTTAATTACACAATAAGTCCTATCCAACTTTTACAACAATGTAAAATGTTTGTGTGTGTATAAATGATAGCACTTATTCCTTTTATTACAATCACTTTAATTAATACAGATACAATCCAATCACTTTTACTTTTAACTTTTATCTGTTACTAAAGCCACTTTATCACTTCTCGTAATCCGCATTTCGAATTCCACTTTAACTTGCATATCTTGGGTTATGCTGATATTTGAAGCGAATGCTTCAAACAGCTGTCAATTTGTTGTCTTGTGGACAGCCATGATGGTCGAATGAGAGATAAAAACCAAGATAGCCGAAATAGAGAGAACACCATTCATTCCTTTTTTTTTTTATAGAACTTAACACTCAAGTGGGTATTAATACATTTAAAATGCCTGAGCACGTGTTAAGTTTTTAGGAAAATGGGACAGAGAGAAAAAGAAAGATTTTTGGGCTCAGTGGTTATTTCGCTCCATGGGTGGCATCCAACATTTAATGGGGAGACTAAATTATTAGTGTACTTGGCTTGTTGTTGTATTAGAGGCCATTCGTCTTACGTGAATTAAGTTGCCTTAATTCCTTTCGGACGAGGCTGGGATTTGAACACCGAACCTTCCAATTTGGAAGCCAACACACTACCACTTGAGCCACGGCCGCCCATATTTTATAGCAACGCGTGCAAACGTTAATCCCGCCAAATTCGAACATTTTTAGAAGTCGCAATAAATACATATAATCCTTTTCATTATTTTGCTTTATTAATTAGTGGGTTAAGAAACTCCTACATTGGTGACTCAACGTGATGACGTCCATCGGAGAAAGCAAAAGCGAAAACAGCCCAATTCCAACCGTTTTAACCAAATTTTTACAGACTCGCAATTGCAGTTCGTGGAGACTGTTACCAACCTGGGTTTTAAGATAAACCGATCCATCTCCTGTGTAAGCCACATCAATTACACTGTGGGACGAATTTACGGAGGTCTACGCAAACTTTGGCTGCTCTCTAGTTTTACTCCTGTTAACACGAGGCTGAGACTTGTTGAAACCTTACTTGTTCCGTATATTGATTACTCATCAGTAGTGTACTTCAAACTCGACTCCTTATCTCAGCAAAAACTTACCGTGGCATTCAATGATATGGTAAGGTATGTGTATGGGCTACGTCGACACGACCAGACATGAGTGGTCTAACTGCAAAACTCACATTCTCCACTTTCGATAACTTTTGGCAAATTGCAAAAAACTTATAAAACCTTTCTTTAGCTAAATTGTTTAAATTTTTATTTTTCAATTGTTCATATTGACGCATATTAAGGTCTATGAGGAAAGAATAAGAAACAACTTATCAGGAAAATCAAGCTTTTAAACTATAAATTTTGGAGAATGTGAGAATGTGAGAAAAGTGGAGAATGTGAGTTTTGCAGTTAGAACACTCATATCCAATTATCATATAAATATCCTTGGTTGTACGCTCCAGCAATTCTTGCATTTTAGGTGCTATATCTTCATGCACAAAATTATTCAGAACAAGTCGCCACCATACCCTTTGAGAAACTTCAGTTCGCTCGTTCGCCTAGAACATACAGCCTTATAACTCCATCCTCGAATTATTTGAACTCCTCGCGCCTTTTCTTTGTCTTTGCCACCAGACTTTGGAATTCTCTGCCCACAACAGCAAAACAAATAATTGGGGTCATACAATTTAAAAATGCTATTTTGGAGCACATTCTTTAAAAATGCAACAGCAGACTATTTCTTGTTCCTTATTATTCCCCTCGTCCACACTATCCCTCCTTTCGTATCCCTTTCCTGACTAAAGTATCTCTTATTGTTAAATATAAATACTAAAGTTATCTTATATTATCCATAATATTAAGTACTATAAAAGACTAAGTCTTATTTGTACATCCTTAATTGAATAAATTGAAATTAAATTGAATTGAATTGAATCCGATTTAAACAGAACTGAAAAGCTTCTATCCGATCTAGGGTCTGGTGAGCAGAAACCGTCGCAGATATTGCGCAATATGAGGACACTTGCTGGGAACAGTGTACAGGATGAATTCCTCCTCACTCTGTGGATGCAACAAGTGAAATCAAAGACCTAACTAAACTCGCTGAGATTGCCGGCAAAGTAGTCGAAGTCACCGAATCATCAATAGGATCCATAACTACCCCGAAACCTTTCACGCACGAAACCACCACTCTACCATCCGATACTGCTGCAATTCTAGCTTCCATTGAAAACTGCCTAGCGAATTTGGATACCGAGCACTGCAGCGATAATCGACTTCGTTCACCCAGTCGTAAGCGCACACCAACACCGACTCCAGCAAATACCGATACAGAAGCTATCTGCTACTACCACTCCAAATTTGGCACAGGAGCACGGAAATGTAGTAGTAGTAGTAGTAGTAGTAGTAGTAGTATTTTTTATTTCGTTATATTGTATATATTACATGTGTAAAATTTACATGATTTGAACACAATAATTCATTAAGTATATTAAAAAAAATATATAATAGAAATAATATAGTGACATTTTATATTTTCTATACATAAAGTACTAAAATAGCGCCAAATGCCACTTCAGTGGGTTTTAATATTATTAATATGTGGGTGGGGTGACCCGTTTAATTACATTCAAAGAACAAGTTAATTTGAGATACAATTATATTTACAAAGAAAAGTGAAGGATGCAAATCAAAATAAAAGAACTACATAAAAATAAAGAAAAGTTAAGAGGAAGTTAGAAAGAAAAATGTAAAGTCCCCATGCAAGCATATCCCACAAAATTCGGAAAACTAAAAAACTCAAGTCAACGGCCTCGCCACATTGAAAGCATCGGTTCTCATTAGATCACTGAAATCAAGCAGTGTGGACGCGGTAAGTACCTATATGGCAGGCCACATGGGAACTCGGTACACCGCGTGCTGTTGACAAACGCCACATGGGCAAAGTACCCCGGCGTAAAATACTGGACTTTACAAATTCATTTGTATCGATCGCTTGAAATAATAATAATAATAATAATAATTATAATAAACTCAACTCAACCAAAGTTCCGCCAACATGTTATATTCATCGACGTTGATAACTGCACATTTGCCGTCGAAGAAATCGAATACTTAGGATACTGGATCGATACGACCACCTCAAACAAAGGTTGAAGCCATCCGCAGCATAGGCAAACCGAAAACCGTAAAAGAATTGCACCGTTTTCTCGGAATACTTAACTTTTATCGACATTTCCTTCACGACATAGCGGTCATCCAGATATCCCTCAACAAATACCTGAGGGGTGAGTCAAAAAGCGACAGAAATGGAATCCAATGGACACCTGAAAGCTGTGATGCCTTTGAGAAGTGCAAAGTAGCGAAGAAGCGACAGAAATTAAATGTAATTGACAGCTGAAAGCTGTGATGCCTTTTAAAAGTGCAAAGAACAACTGGCGAATGCAACCACTCTAGAGCATTACCAATCAAATCCACCTCTATTTATAACAACAGACGCATCGGCCTCTTTGCCACTACGATTAAGTGCAACTAAACAAACGTGAACGAAAACGATTTTCTGTGCCACCAAACACCTTTGGCATGTGATTAAGGCAACAACTTTACCATCAACATGGATCATAAACCACTGATATATGTTTTTTTAAACGAGCAGAGAAGATACCATCTCGCAGGGCCAACTAACTTGATTTCATTGAGCAATTTTCGACGGACACTATTCACGTACCCGGTGAGTGCAATGTTGTGGCAGACACATTACCACGCATAGCGGCAATCAATATGCCAACCAAAATCTCAAGAGAGAAACTCGCAGCTACACAAGAAAAAGGTGAACAATTCAGATCCTTATTGCATACAAAGGACAGCAACCTTAAGTGACAGAAGCTCGTCCTAGACAGCGGAAGGTTCATCTACTGCGATACGTCAACAGAAACCATATGCCTTACGTCTCAGATATGCTAAGACGCAAAATTGTCGGTACAATACACCAGTTATCACATCCAGATGGGCAAGCAATAGCTAAGCAAATATGCAGCAAATTCATGTGGTCCAATATGCAGAAAGATATATACAACTGGGCATGTATTCAATGTCACCGCTCAAAGGTACACACCAAGAACACTCTCAATGTATTCTCCGTTATAGACAACCGCATTGAACAAGTCCATCGAAACCTTATTGGACCCTTTCCCAACTTAGGAGGATTTAGATATTGGCTTACAATGGTGGATCGGTTTTCCAAATGGTCGGAATCAGCACCAATCGTCCCTCAAACGGCTGGAAATATTTTGCTATTCAAATATAGATGACGCTGTTTACATTTAGATATCACAATACTGTATTGTTCAATAGCAGAAAATTTCCCTATTTGAATAGCAAAAGACTCAACCATTGGTGAATCGAGAATAGAATCAAATTTCCTGGTAAACTGGAAATTTGCGTGGAACGATGGTACAGATTATTCTCGAAAGAGGTCAGGGTAGTATAAATATCAGCATCTCCTAACAAATCCAAGTCAGTTCATCAGTTGAATTTGAAGCGTTAGTTAATAGAAGTGATAAAGTTCTTAAATAAAAGATAAGAAAAATATTAGTGGTTGAGTAAAACATTAAATTGTGAATTGAATTTGTATTGAATAAAGCGATTGTATTGAAAGAAATAAGTTCTATCATTTGCACCCACACAAACATTTTACAATACTGTAATATATTGTAGAATGTTTGTGTGGGTAAAAATAATAGAACTTATTCTTTTCTATACAAATCCCTTTATTCAGTACAGTTACAATTCACTATTTAATTCTTTCTCTCAGTACAATTCAATTCCTCAACCACTTATACTTTTCTTATCTTTTACTTAAACCACTTAATCACTTCTTCTAATTAACACTTCAAATTCAACTTTGGAACTGACTTGCATACCTTTGGGATGCTGGTATTTATACTCGAATGACATACTTCGAGAACAATCCTCGCATCAAGCGTCCCATACAATTTCCAATTTGCTAGAAAATTCGATTCCACTCTCCAGTCGAGACTTTGTTATTCCAGTATCGACATTTTCTGCTAGATGTCGCTGCTCACATTTAAGTGGTTATCACATTGCTCCCTCCCTACAGTTGTTCGTCCCGAACAACTTCGTTATTCAGCATCCCGTTGAAATGACACATTCTATCCAAATGGACCACTTTCAATTTTCCTCGATCCCCACGCTGGATCCGGTAGACAACGTCATTAATGCGGGTTATCACCTTGTATGGACCTTCCCAGTTCTGTTGCAATTTTGGTGATTTGCCTTTCTTACGCTGAGGATTATACAGCCAAACCAGATCTCCTTCGTTGAAACCGGAAGATTTCGCCTTGATATCGTACCTAGTTTTCATGCGGCTGCTTGCTAGCTTCATCTTTTCTCTGGTGTCTTCATGCAATTTACGAATCCTGCTGCGTAAGTCATTCACGTACTCGTTCACCTCTTTGGGCTCCGTCGGTGGGGATCCGAATTTTGCTTCACTTGGCAACCGAATTGTTTGACCAAATAAGATCTCGGATGGTGTGTGCCCTGTTGAGCTATGGACCGCATTTCGGTAGGCCATTAAGAAGAGGGGTATGTGTCGATCCCAATCCCGCTGGCAGTTGCTGACAACCTTAGATAGATGCTCATTCAAGGTCCGATTGAATCGCTCGACCATTCCATCAGATTGAGGGTGTAGTGGCGTTGTCCTTGTCTTTCTTATTCCCAAATATTGGCATATTTCCTGGAAGACTTTTGATTCAAAGTTTCGCCCTTGATCAGAGTGCAGCTCCATTGGGACCCCAAATCTGCTCACCCAGTTGTTGACTATCTGTTCGGCTACGGTCTTAGCCTCTTGATTTGGGATGGCAAACACTTACTGAAGTAATCCATGACTACGAGAGTATATCGGTTTCCATTAAAGGTTTCGGGAAACGGCCCAGCGATGTCGATGGCTATTCGTTCGAAAGGTGCTCCGACATTGTATTGTTGCATTTGTCCATGTGGCTTTACTTTTGGGCCCTTGGTAGCCGCACATCTTATGCACTTTTTGCACCAATTCTCGACATCTTGTTTAGCGCTTAGCCAATAGAAACGTTCCCTTACCTTTTCCAACGTCTTATTTATTCCCAAATGGCCTCCTGAGATTCCGTCATGTATTTCATGGAGCACTTGGTTGACTCTGGACCGTGGCACAATTAGCTGCATACGAGATGTTGTCCCATCTGCACTTTCCCATTTTCTCTTCAGCAATCCATCTTGCACAAAAAGCGAGTCCCACTGTGCCCAGTATGCCTTCAGAGTTTGGCTCCGATCTAATATCTGCTGCCAGCTTGGTCTTTCCTCGTGCTCTTTCCAGGCCAATATTGGTTCGATGTCATTGTCTGCCTGTTGGGAGGAACGGATTTCGTCTATACTCCAACCCTCTATTGGCTCAGTCCTGATCATTTGGATAGCTGCCTGTTCTTTTGCTTCTTTACGATTGCAGTGTTCGCATTTTACTCCGCATGGTCGACGAGAGAGAGCATCAGCATTTGAGTGGAGTGTTCCCTTGCGGTGTTGCACTTCAAAGTCGTAACCCTGCAACTGCTCGATCCATCTTGCAACTTGGCCTTCAGGGTTCTTAAATTGGAGTAGCCATTTCAGAGCTGCGTGGTCTGTCCGGAGAATGAACTTTTGTCCGTAGAGGTACTTATGGAAATGCTTCGTAGCCAGAATTAAAGCCAGAAGCTCGCGCCGGGTTACACAGTAGTTCCGTTCAGGTCTGGAGAGTACTTTGCTGTAATATGCGACCACTTTCTCTTGACCGTCATGAACTTGAGAGATCACAGCTCCGACCCCAACATTGCTAGCGTCTGCGTCCACGATGAACATTTTTCCGGGCGTGGGGTAACCCAAGATGGGGGCATTGCACAGCTGTCGCTTCAGTTCTTGAAATGCTTTTTCGCATTCTCCAGACCACCTGAACTGTCGGCCTTTTTCCGTAAGTTGATGCAGGCTCTTTGCAATGCCAGCAAAATCCTTTACGAACCTTCTGTAATACGTGGCGAGGCCCAAGAAGCTTCTCAGTTGGTGTTTATCTTTTGGAGAAGGCCAACTTTTCACGGCTTCGATTTTGTCAGGATCCGTTCTTACTCCTTCCGCTGATATAATGTGACCCAGATATTTTACTTCCGGACGAAACAAGGCACACTTCTCTGGGTTGAGCTTTAAATGAGCACTTCGTAGCCTCTCAAACACTTCTTTTAGATTTTCGCGGTGCTCCTCGTACGTCTTACCTATGACGATAACGTCGTCCAAATATACTAGGCAGGTTTTCCAGGTGAGTCCTTGCAATGTTCGTTCCATTAGTCGCTCGAAGGTGGCTGGAGCGTTGCACAGTCCAAACGGCATCACTGCAAACTGCCAAAGACCGCTTCCTGTAGTGAAGGCAGTTTTCTCACGATCCGCACGATTTATCTCTACCTGCCATTAACCGCTCTTCAAGTCAAGTGTTGAAAACCATTTCGCTCCAGAAAGCATATCCAAAGTGTCATCGATTCTCGGAAGTGGGTAGCTGTCCTTTTTAGTGACATCATTGAGACGTCGGTAGTCTACACAAAATCTCGTGCTGCCATCTTTCTTCTTCACGAGGACCACTGGAGATGCCCACGGACTTTGCGATTCTTCAATCACTCCCTCAGCTTTCATCTTCGACATCATTTCGGCAACTTCTGTTTGCTTTGCCAGTGGAAGACGCCTTGCAGGTTGACGGATTGGTCGAGCGTCTCCGGTGTCAATGTGGTGTTGAACAATATGCGTACGTCCATATTCTCCGTCTTGTGTAGCAAATATATCAGCGTACTCACCGATTAGTTTTTCTGCCAGGATTCGCTGATCTTCGTCCAGATTACAGAGGCTGAGAATTTTGTTCTTGATTTTTATGCTCTGAACTGTTGTGACCGGTTTTGCACCCTTTTTTTCCGTTGTAGTCGATATAGCCTCAACAGGTACACATTTTCCCACTATCTCCCCCCTTTTCACCTTTACACTGAATGTCTTTGGATTTAGAATCCTTACAGGGACCATGTTGTTCGTTGGCTCCACTAAGGTCTTTCCCACCATGAAGTCTCTTTTCTTTTCTGGCTCCATCAAATAGAATCGGTGGCTACCAGGACCACCTTCCACTTCTGCCCACAAAATTGCTTCTGACGAAGGCTCTAGACTCTGATTGCTGCAGATAACGACATTTGAGACTGTGGTATTGGCGTTTCCGTATATCATTGGTATCTCCATGTTTCCGTATTTCAGGGTTTGTGCCCCCAAGTCGACTACAAGTCCATGTTCTCTCATGAAGTCTGTACCAATGATGCACTCGTGACATATGTCAGCTACCAGAAACGCGTGAGTGAATGTTATTCCGGCCAGTTGGATTTTTATGCGGACTTCACCATATACCTTAATCGTTGCTCTTGTAGCTGTTCGCAAGCTGCAGCTGCTAGTGTTATGCAGCCAAAACTTCTGCACAAGATTCCTCCTGATGATTGAGGCCGTGGCACCGGTGTCTATTGTTGCCATCCATTTTTCTTTTCCACTGACTACTTCTACTAGAAGGCTTTCGCTGCGTCGTTTTGCCAGCGAGACTTGGATGATGGTCCTGGGGCCGTCGACTCCTGCTACCAACTTCTGCCCCGCGAAGTTGGTGCTTAAGCATTTCTCGACTGATGGCTTCGGGAAGGTTGACCGGCTTCTTGATAGCTGTTTCTGCTGGTTTCTTCCTCTATTTGCTTGTCACCACAGTGAGGGCAGTCTTTTCGTCGCACCGGTTCTTTACACTGCCTTTGAAGGTGTCCTATTTTATTGCAATTCCAGCAGCGCATTATTCGTCTATCCCGTCGAGTATCTCGTTCCTCGGCACTAATTCTTGTACAGGAGCATTCGACAGATGCTACTTCCCTGACGAAATGTGTTCCCCTGGAAGCCTGATTGGCTGCTTCCATCGCCAGAGCGAAGGCAAGTGCTTCAGCAAGGGTTCTTTTCCCGGCCATCCTTACTGCTGACTGTAGCTTCGAATCTGCAATTCCCCTGATAAATGCATCTTTTGCCATTTCGTCGATAATTTCCTGGCCTGCGGTGGGGTATGACAGATGTGCAAGTCTACTCACGTCTGCTTGGAGCTGCTGCAGTGTTTCTCCTCTTTGCTGCGTTCGGCTTTGCAATTGGACCTTGTAGACCTCCTGCATGTGGCTGTCCCCAAACCGTTTCTCGATAGCCTGCACTAAAGTCACATAATCTTTATGCTTTTCGATGTCTACTGTTTGCAACAATTCTGCTGCAGGACCGTGCAAGGCCATTGTTAGGGCAAAGCACTTTTCCTCATTGTCCCAGTCGTTTGCACAGGCAACCATTTCAAACTGCTTCTTATAGGTAGACCATGAGGTCTGGCCATCGAATGAGCGAGGCTTCAAATCTTTTCTCCTTGGACCGCTTAAAGAACATTCTCGCAGTTTCTGTTTTCGCACTGTGTCGAGCTCTTTTGCCAGTTGCTGAACTTTGCTGTCCATTTCTTCGAATTTTTCGCCAACATTCTTCTCTATTGTATCAAATTTGTCATCAACGTTCTTCTCTATTCTATCAAATTTGTCATCAACGTTCTTCTCTATTCTTTAAAATTTGTCATCGATTTCTTCGAATTTTTGCTGGAGAATGTTATTTTGTTCTTCCAGTTTTTGTTCTAGACTATTCTTTTGTTCATCCAACTTTTGTTCGAGACTATTCTTTTGTTCATCCAGCTTTTGCTCGAGACTATTCTTTTGTTCTTCCAGATTATTCTTTTGTTCATCCATTTTCTGTTGAAGACCGTCCAAATTTTTCTTCTGTTCGTCCATTTTTAACAAGAGGAGTTGCATCATCGCAGACATGTCACTGCCGGTACTTGTCTGTTCATCCTCGTCAACATCAAAGGAATATGCATCAGGATCATGACCCTCGTTGTTCAAAGCCTCCTGAAGTCTGAGCACCAGGTCACTTTTTCCTCCACTGGCGCTGAGGCTTCTCTTGTTCAACTCGGATTTGAGTTGGACGAGGGTCAACTGCAATAGTTTTCGACCCATTCTAGCTTTTTCAAATAGTCAGAAAACACTTTTTTTTTTTTTTACACACAATAAGTCCTATCCCACTTCTGACACCAATGTAATATGTTTGTGTGGGTACAAATAATAGAACTTATTCTTTTCAATACAAATCCCTTTATTCAGTACAGTTACAATTCACTATTTAATTCTTTCTCTCAGTACAATTCAATTCCTCAACCACTTATACTTTTCTTATCTTTTACTTAAACCACTTAATCACTTCTTCTAATTAACACTTCAAATTCAACTTTGGAACTGATTTGCATACCTTTGGGATGCTGGTATTTATACTCGAATGACATACTTCGAGAACAATCCTTGCCATACAGCGTCCCATACAATTTCCAGTTTGCTAGAAAATTCGATTCCACTCTCCAGTCGAGACTTTGCTAATCCAGTATCGAAATCTTCTAGTCTTCGAGTTTCGACATTTTCTGCTAGATGTCGCTGCTCACAGTTAAGTGGTTATCACAGTATTGAGAGAAACAATTAAATAGTGAATTGTAGCTCAACAGGGCACACACCATCCGAGATCTTATTTGGTCAAACAATTCGGTTGCCAAGTGAAACAAAATTCGGATCCCCACCGACGGAGCCCAAAGAGGTGAACGAGTACGTGAATGACTTACGCAGCAGGATTCGTAAATTGCATGAAGACACCAGAGAAAAGATGAAGCTAGCAAGCAGCCGCATGAAAACTAGGTACGATATCAAGGCGAAATCTTCCGGTTTCAACGAAGGAGATCTGGTTTGACTGTATAATCCTCAGCGTAAGAAAGGCAAATCACCAAAATTGGAACAGGACTGGGAAGGTCCATACAAGGTGATAACCCGCATTAATGACGTTGTCTACCGGATCCAGCGTGGGGATCGAGGAAAATTGAAAGTGGTCCATTTGGATAGAATGTGTCATTTCAACGGGATGCTGTCATTTCAATGACATGGCTGCAATGATGCAACTCCTCTTATTAAAAATGGACGAACAAAAGAAAAATCTGGAAGAACAAAAGAATAGCCTCGAACAAAAGCTGGATGAACAAAAGAAAAATCTAGACGAGCAGAAGAGCAGCATTGAACAAAAATTCAACGAACAAACCAACAATCTGCATGTTCTTCAACAGAAAATGGATGAACAAAAGAATAATCTGGAAGAACAAAAGAACATTCTCCAGCAAAAATTCGAAGAAATCGATGACAAATTTGAAAGAATAGAAAAGAACGTTGATGACAAATTTGATAGAATAGAGAAGAATGTTGGCGAAAAATTCGAGGCAATGGACAGCAAAGTTCAGCAACTGGCAAAAGAGCTCGACACAGTGCGAAAACAGAAACTGCGAGAATGTTCTTTAAGTGGTCCAAAGAGAAAAGACTTGAGACCTCCCTCATTCGATGGTCAGACCTCATGGTCTACTTATAAGAAGCAGTTTGAAATGGTTGCTTGTGCAAACGACTGGGACAATGAGGAAAAATGCTTTGCCCTAACAATGGTCTTACGCGGTTCTGCGGCAGAATTGTTACAAACAATCGATATCGAAAAGACTAGAGACTATATGGCTTTAGTGCAGGCTATCGAGAAACGTTTTGGGGATAGCCACATGCGGGAAGTTTACAAGGTTCAATTGCAAGGCAGAGGAGAAACACTGCAACAGCTCCAAGCAGACGTGAGTAGACTGGCACATTTATCATATCCCACCGCAGGCCAAGAAATAATCGACGAAATGGCAAAGGACGCATTCATTGGGGGAATTGCAGATTTGAAGCTACAATCAGCAGTAAGGATGGCCGGGAAAAGAACCCTTGCTGAAGGGCTTGCCTTCGCTCTGGCGATGGAAGCATCCAATCAGGCTTCCAAAGGAATGCATTTCGTAAGGGAAATAGTATCTGGTGAATGCTCCTGCTCAAGACCAACTACCATGCAACGAAATATCCAACGGGAGAGACGAAGGATGCGCTGCTGGAACTGCGATAAAGTAGGACATTTGCAAGGGCATTGTAAAGAACCGGTACGACGAGAAGGCTGCCTGCACTGGGGCTACAGGCAAATAGAAAGAAAAACCGGCAGAAACGGCTACCAAGAAACCGGTCAAATTTCCAGAAGCCATCAGTTAGGAAATGCTTACTTCGCGGGGCAGAAGTCTGTAGCAGGAGTCGACGACTCCAGGGTAATTATCCCAGTCTCACAGGTAAAACAATGCAACGAAAGCCTCCCAGCAGAAGTAGTCAGTGGTAAAGAAGCGAAACAACAGGCAACTATCCAAACGATCAGGACTGAGCCAATAGAGGGTTGGAGTATAGACGAAATCCGTTCCTCCCAACAGGCAGACAATGACATCGAAGCAATATTGGCCTGGAAAGAACACGAGGAAAGACCAAGCTGGCAGCAGATATCAGATCGGAGCCAAACTCTGAAGGCATACTGGGCACAGTGGGACTCGCTTTTTGTGCAAGATGGATTGCTGAAGAGAAAATGGGAAAGTGCAGATGGGACAACATCTCGTATGCAGCTAATTGTGCCACGGTCCAGAGTCAACCAAGTGCTCCATGAAATACATGACGGAATCTCAGGAGGCCATTTGGGAATAAATAAGACGTTGGAAAAGGTAAGGGAACGTTTCTATTGGCTAAGCGCTAAACAAGATGTCGAGAATTGGTGCAAAAAGTGCATAAGATGTGCGGCTACCAAGGGCCCAAAAGTAAAGCCACATGGACAAATGCAACAATACAATGTCGGAGCACCTTTCGAACGAATAGCCATCGACATCGCTGGGCCGTTTCCCGAAACCTTTAATGGAAACCGATATACTCTCGTAGTCATGGATTACTTCAGTAAGTGTTTGCCATCCCAAATCAAGAGGCTAAGACCGTAGCCGAACAGATAGTCAACAACTGGGTGAGCAGATTTGGGGTCCCAATGGAGCTGCACTCTGATCAAGGGCGAAACTTTGAATCAAAAGTCTTCCAGGAAATATGCCAATATTTGGGAATAAGAAAGACAAGGACAACGCCACTACACCCTCAATCTGATGGAATGGTCGAGCGATTCAATCGGACCTTGAATGAGCATCTATCTAAGGTTGTCAGCAACTGCCAGCGGGATTGGGATCGACACATACCCCTCTTCTTAATGGCCTACCGAAACGCGGTCCATAGCTCAACAGGGCACACACCATCCGAGATCTTATTTGGTCAAACAATTCGGTTGCCAAGTGAAGCAAAATTCGGATCCCCACCGACGGAGCCCAAAGAGGTGAACGAGTACGTGAATGACTTACGCAGCAGGATTCGTAAATTGCATGAAGACACCAGAGAAAAGATGAAGCTAGCAAGCAGCCGCATGAAAACTAGGTACGATATCAAGGCGAAATCTTCCGGTTTCAACGAAGGAGATCTGGTTTGGCTGTATAATCCTCAGCGTAAGAAAGGCAAATCACCAAAATTGCAACAGGACTGGGAAGGTCCATACAAGGTGATAACCCGCATTAATGACGTTGTCTACCGGATCCATGGTTGGGATCGAGGAAAATTGAAAGTGGTCCATTTGGATAGAATGTGTCATTTCAACGGGATGCTGAATAACGAAGTTGTTCGGGACGAACAACTGTAGGGAGGGAGCAATGTGATAACCACTCAAATGTGAGCAGCGACATCTAGCAGAAAATGTCGAAACTCGAAGACTAGAAGATTTCGATACAGGATTAGCAAAGTCTCGACTGGAGAGTGGAATCGAATTTTCTAGCAAATTGGAAATTGTATGGGATTCAATTGCAAGGCAGAGGAGAAACACTGCAACAGCTCCAAGCAGACGTGAGTAGACTGGCACATTTATCATATCCCACCGCAGGCCAAGAAATAATCGACGAAATGGCAAAGGACGCATTCATTGGGGGAATTGCAGATTTGAAGCTACAATCAGCAGTAAGGATGGCCGGGAAAAGAACCCTTGCTGAAGGGCTTGCCTTCGCTCTGGCGATGGAAGCATCCAATCAGGCTTCCAAAGGAATGCATTTCGTAAGGGAAATAGTATCTGGTGAATGCTCCTGCTCAAGACCAACTACCATGCAACGAAATATCCAACGGGAGAGACGAAGGATGCGCTGCTGGAACTGCGATAAAGTAGGACATTTGCAAGGGCATTGTAAAGAACCGGTACGACGAGAAGGCTGCCTGCACTGGGGCTACAGGCAAATAGAAAGAAAAACCGGCAGAAACGGCTACCAAGAAACCGGTCAAATTTCCAGAAGCCATCAGTTAGGAAATGCTTACTTCGCGGGGCAGAAGTCTGTAGCAGGAGTCGACGACTCCAGGGTAATTATCCCAGTCTCACAGGTAAAACAATGCAACGAAAGCCTCCCAGCAGAAGTAGTCAGTGGTAAAGAAGCGAAACAACAGGCAACTATCCAAACGATCAGGACTGAGCCAATAGAGGGTTGGAGTATAGACGAAATCCGTTCCTCCCAACAGGCAGACAATGACATCGAAGCAATATTGGCCTGGAAAGAACACGAGGAAAGACCAAGCTGGCAGCAGATATCAGATCGGAGCCAAACTCTGAAGGCATACTGGGCACAGTGGGACTCGCTTTTTGTGCAAGATGGATTGCTGAAGAGAAAATGGGAAAGTGCAGATGGGACAACATCTCGTATGCAGCTAATTGTGCCACGGTCCAGAGTCAACCAAGTGCTCCATGAAATACATGACGGAATCTCAGGAGGCCATTTGGGAATAAATAAGACGTTGGAAAAGGTAAGGGAACGTTTCTATTGGCTAAGCGCTAAACAAGATGTCGAGAATTGGTGCAAAAAGTGCATAAGATGTGCGGCTACCAAGGGCCCAAAAGTAAAGCCACATGGACAAATGCAACAATACAATGTCGGAGCACCTTTCGAACGAATAGCCATCGACATCGCTGGGCCGTTTCCCGAAACCTTTAATGGAAACCGATATACTCTCGTAGTCATGGATTACTTCAGTAAGTGTTTGCCATCCCAAATCAAGAGGCTAAGACCGTAGCCGAACAGATAGTCAACAACTGGGTGAGCAGATTTGGGGTCCCAATGGAGCTGCACTCTGATCAAGGGCGAAACTTTGAATCAAAAGTCTTCCAGGAAATATGCCAATATTTGGGAATAAGAAAGACAAGGACAACGCCACTACACCCTCAATCTGATGGAATGGTCGAGCGATTCAATCGGACCTTGAATGAGCATCTATCTAAGGTTGTCAGCAACTGCCAGCGGGATTGGGATCGACACATACCCCTCTTCTTAATGGCCTACCGAAACGCGGTCCATAGCTCAACAGGGCACACACCATCCGAGATCTTATTTGGTCAAACAATTCGGTTGCCAAGTGAAGCAAAATTCGGATCCCCACCGACGGAGCCCAAAGAGGTGAACGAGTACGTGAATGACTTACGCAGCAGGATTCGTAAATTGCATGAAGACACCAGAGAAAAGATGAAGCTAGCAAGCAGCCGCATGAAAACTAGGTACGATATCAAGGCGAAATCTTCCGGTTTCAACGAAGGAGATCTGGTTTGGCTGTATAATCCTCAGCGTAAGAAAGGCAAATCACCAAAATTGCAACAGGACTGGGAAGGTCCATACAAGGTGATAACCCGCATTAATGACGTTGTCTACCGGATCCAGGGTTGGGATCGAGGAAAATTGAAAGTGGTCCATTTGGATAGAATGTGTCATTTCAACGGGATGCTGAATAACGAAGTTGTTCGGGACGAACAACTGTAGGGAGGGAGCAATGTGATAACCACTCAAATGTGAGCAGCGACATCTAGCAGAAAATGTCGAAACTCGAAGACTAGAAGATTTCGATACAGGATTAGCAAAGTCTCGACTGGAGAGTGGAATCGAATTTTCTAGCAAATTGGAAATTGTATGGGACGCTGGGTGGCGAGGATTGTTCTCGAAGTATGTCATTCGAGTATAAATACCAGCATCCCAAAGGTATGCAAATCAGTTCCAAAGTTGAATTTGAAGTGTTAATTAGAAGAAGTGATTAAGTGGTTTAAGTAAAAGATAAGAAAAGTATATGTGGTTGAGAAATTGACCTGGTGTGGCTGTATAATCTTCTACGTAAGGGAAAATCACCAAAATTGCAACAGGATTGGGAAGATCCATACAAGGTTAAATCTGCATTAATGACGTTGTCTACCTTATCTAGCGTGGGGATCAAGGAAAAATGATGGTAGTCCATGTGGATACAATGTGTCATTTCAGCTGAACGATGAATCATAACCCCTTAAAATGTAAACAGCATCATCTTTATCTGAATAGCAGAAGATGCCCATACGTGAATAACAGAAGACTTAACCATTGGACAATGGAGGATTGAAACCTTTAGCAAATATTCTGGCAAAATGGAAATTCTATGAACAGTTTTGACAAAAAGTTAGTTTTAAATGCATTTTATTTTCTTAACACTAACTCTTACATTCTAACAAAAAATGCTTAAATGCTAGCTTACAATTACTTAACAATCTTATACTAACTTACTGGCCCCACACAGGCACTCTAAGCTACTCTGAATACTTATATCTATGTCTTTCGACTGCAGTTACATTTTATTTATAAATACTTATTTTCTATACTTAAAGTTTGACAAAAAGTTCTCGAGCATAAATACCAGTATCCCACTGTGATGAAGTTAGGTCGAAAGTGGAAATTGAAATGTGAACTACAAGTAGTGATATAGTGGTTTAAGTAAAAGTTAAAGAAAAGTAAAAGTGATTAAGAAAAACGATTGGTTATTAAACTGTTACCCAATTTATCTGAAAGCTCAATGTGCGTTGAAGCAATCCGCATTGAACACCGTTGAATTGCTGGTGTTTATATGAAATTATCCAAAATGAGCGAGAGAAAACTGAGAGAAGTTTAACAAAGAGGTGATTGGACTGACACTTGGCACTAACACTGATACATTGTTCTTATTTCTTTGTCTTTCCAAATATTTCGTTTGCAATCTCACATTTTAAATGCACAATTGATTACCTGCCCGATAATGGAAGAATATATTGTTCTTATTTCTTTGTCTATCCAAATATTTCGTTTGCAATCCCACATTTTAAATACACAACTAATACCTGCCCGATGATGAAAGAATGATGAGAGCGCGAGAGAGTAAAATGTTTCAATGCGATTTGAAAATATTTATACGATATTTCAATGCGGTTACAAATTGTCAATGCGTTTTATAGCAGGAATGAACGTATCCGTGTTGAATATTTCAATGTGGTTTGGAGTGATGTTTATATGAGCGTATTCGTATTGAAGCAATGCGCATTGAGGTAATAAAAACATGATGAGAAATTTTGCTTCAGAAATGAAAACCAGAAGCAAAATTTTGCTTCTGAAGAAGTGAGAACACTGCCAAAGGAACACTTTTACGTAATTTTTTCGCCTCCTGAGTGCAAAAAGATGGTTTCTGTAGGCCAAGCAAAACCACCATAAATAAAAAGCCGATACAGTTTCATTTAAAAAAAAATATTTTGGACTTTTATTTGTTGATCTTCGTAATCTTTTCATAGATTTCGACAGTACGCAAACAGACCTATGTTTGTTCAACAAGTATACGAACAGACCTAATGTGTCAATAGCGGGGTGCATATGTTTTTGACGGTCATATTTGATAACAACACAGGTATTATTATTGTTTTTTTTTTTGAAAAAGGCAGATTGGTTGAAATATTATAACTTGTTAAAAAAAATATTTCCTTATGCTTTGAAATAAATTTTTTTTTAAATAAAACAAAAATACCTAGATTATATATAAAAATGTTTGGACAAACTGAGTCACAAAAGTCGTCTTTCCTCGAACAAACAAAAGTGGCTCGAGAAGAAAGAGCACTGGGAAAAAAAAAAGAAAATGCCGCACTTCTTATTCAATCCTGTATTCGGGGGTTCCTTGTCCGAAAGCGTTATAAAGAGAAAATCATGTAAGTTTTGTCATATAATGCGGTTTCATATTTAGAGGAGAAAATAATTTGATTTTACTCTTGTAAAAGGGGGGATTTTGATAACGCAATAACAAATATTCAATCAAATGAGACTGAAAACGAGACCACTTTTCGCCCTGCTGCAGAAATTTATATGGTTGTAAGTCGTTTCTTAACACTGTTTCAACCTAAGGGAACTGATCAAGAAAGATTTGAACGCCTTTGTAGATATCTTAATAAATCAGTTGAATCAAAGTGCTACAAGAAAAACTATGCCAGCCTTTGCTTGCAAAAAACTGTCAGGTAAGAAAATTGTTTAAGCCTTCACAATCAAAATGAATATGAATTTTCAGTTTATCTTGGATTGCACAAATAAAAAAACTATTGAAGTACTGCTGCTTGATAATGGAAACTTTGAAACCAGGTATTTTCCCATTATTTATACGAATAGCTGTTTCAATTATTTATAAGCATAGTTATTTAAAAAAAAATAGACAAGACATTAAAAGGCATTAAAACGGTTAAAATATCTACTGCAAAAATTATACATAATATTCTAGAGGTGATATATTTGTTTTGGAATTTTTGAAGAGTAGAAATATAACCTCTTGATTGGCAAATTTCGAAAATTCGGTTGCAGCCATATAACTAATGTTTTTTATTTTGCGGAATTCGAAAAAAAATTTAATTTATTTTAAATTACTGTTTTCCAACTAAATAGGTGACCATTTGTCACTCTCTTATATCTGTTCTTACGTTACCAACTCAGCTAAAGAGAAATACGTGTGGCGAATTGTAACGCGACGTCGAGCACCATTGCACGACTTGGTTTAGAGTTATTATTATTGTGCACGCCGTTTATTATAATCACTTTGGGGCCAGATCAAATTTATAACAATAACCGAATGATAACAATAGCCGATGTGCTATTGTTTGATTGAAGAAATTCAAAGGAGAAGTGTTCATTTGTTGAAATAAATTTACTTAAAAAATGTATTCATAAATACATAAGAAAACAAAAAAAATAAAGAAAACTGATTAATGAATACACAACACTCCCTTCATTGTATCTAAAAAATATGTATACATATTACACATTAAAATTTAGTAAAACTCTTCAATTAATGTTAGTTTACAATTTTTTCTTAGTAAACCGTTGATATAGTTTTTATACTCATATTGTTTTTCAAATTCGGTTGAACGTAGGTGAACTCCTCTAACGTAGCACTTCCAAAGCATGTCTCATTTCAGAGTTGGATAGTTTCGCTTCTTCAGAACTGGCTGGAACTGGATCAATCTCGACTGATGGAGAAGTAAACGGTTCACATATTTCTTCCTCAGTCAACGCAGCACCTACAAAAATACAAAAAAAAATGCTGCTTTAATAAAATTCCTTCTTTAAAAGAAAATCCAACTTGAACATACACATCGATCAATCTCCATCCAATTTTCAAATTCAGCTTCACTCATATTAGTTGGAATAAGGTCTGCACATGAGAATTCTTCAACTTGTTGATCATCGTTCACATCCCTGAAATCCGCGTGCTTGAAACAATTTTGAATTGCGACACCTGACACACGGTTCCAAGAAGAGGCTATGAGGTGAACTGCTTCCAAAAGATTCGTGTTTTTGGCCAATCCATTTGCACTCAATAGGCTCGCACCTTCAATGTTTTCTAAAACCTTTGCTCGCATTTCTCCTCTGTAGTAAGCTTTTAAAGCTCGGATGGTTCCTTGGTCGCATGGCTGTATGAGTGATGTCGTATTTGCGGATAAAAATTGGACTTTTATATTCTTTAAGGAACAGTTGATCTTATGGGCTGTATAGTTATCAACAAGGACAGCAATTTTTTTGTTTAGTTCGATGTCCCAGTTAACCAACCAGTCATTAACAATTTAAGCTGTCATCCAAACATTAGAGTTAGCATAATAATCCATTGGAAGTTTTTTCACGTTTTTGAAGCATCTTGGACTTTTTCCAATTACCAAAAGTATTTTTTTTTTCGCCTACCATACTAGTACAACATAAAACTGTAACACGTTCTTTTGAAATTCTACATCCTTTTGAATTGTCAATTTAAAACAAATAAGTATGTTCAGGTAAAGAACGGAAATAAAGTCCTGTTTCATCCGCATTGTAAATGTTAGAAGGAAAGAACTCAGTAAGAATTTTGGGCCATTGTGAATCCAGGTATCAGCTCCTAAGATATCTGCACTTTTCTGGTGTCCATAAGTGCTTTTGTAAACAATGTTTTCACGTTTTTTCCAGCGATGAAACCATACCTCTGTAGCAACAAAGCTGTGTCTTCAGATTTTGCTATCTAAATCTTCTGCTTTCTGACGCATAAGTGGTCCATCGACACGAGCATCCTTTGCTCGGACATCAGTAAACAAACGTTTCAACGCTAATTAAACCTGACTGTCTTTTCCATTCCTGTTGCGTTTAGATTTGAGGTTTTCGTTTTCCTTTGTGGATTTTTCAATAAGTTGTCTATTTTTTAAAAGCCTGCATAGCAAGGGTGGTGAAATCTTTAGCTGAATCGCTGCATTACGCTGGTTCATTTTTGGAAGTTTGTTAAACCGCACTAAAATGCCGAGTTTTTCTTTAATTGTTAAATCGTTGCGTTTCTATTTTAATCCCTCCATCACACAAAAACAAAAACGTACACAAAACAAATTTTATGCCAAGGTGTCAAGGTATGTAGCCTCGAAAAAATCAAAATCGATAATAAATCAACTTTGATTGATTTATACATAAGCATACATAAATTCGACTGTTGTTCACATTTCGCAGACATTTTACTGTTAATGTCGGCGCCAAAAGAGTCTGCCTGGTAAAACAAATCGCAATATAGGTATGCTTTGTTTGACAAAAGTAATAGCAATAACCGATGTGTTGATTACATTAACCAACTTAATTTTGTATACATTAGTATATGAGCGGACGGGACTATACGAAAGCCATAACATTAAACGGTTGATAACATTAACCGTGATTATATTAAGCGGCGTGCACATTTTTTTTGAAACATGAAATTTGTCACTTAGATATTATGCTTAACTATTCTTCAATACTTTATTCAATCTATCTGTTGAAGCTGCTTCTTGTTGATGGATATGTTGGTATTTCCTCTTCCCTTTATTGGTTCCGGTATCGGGAGGTTGATCCTTCCTTCTTTTGTGGTAATACTGAAAGGTCAAGAAGATAACAGCTGCAATTGATATTATAATTTCCGTACAGCCTATGGTGTGGTTGATATAATGACCTATTTATTCCTTGGGGGTGTGTCGCGGAGTTCTGAATGCTCTCCTTTATTGTAATATTTCGATATCTGCAGTAGACTTTGTAAGGTGATGGTTTATGATTGGACCTTGGGTTGGTATATTGATGTTTGTTAGATTGCTGAGTCGCACATATGGTAGTCTGGTAACTGACGAGTAGATATTATTTCCTCGAATAGTTAGGTACAGATGCTTCATTACACAATCTCACATATGTGAGTGTCAACATAACATCGACGCGACATAGACTTGCGCAAGATGATGAACAATTATTTCACTATTGACTCAGCAGGAGCCACAAACTTTAAAAGGGTGATGTCTTTCAAAGATGAACGCGTTCTCCACATGCTTGAAAACCAGACAACATTCGATGGAAACTCGTACGCAGTCCCACTTTTATGGAGGTCCGATAGCATGCAATTACCCAACAGCAGGCCGATGGCCGAAAAAAGATTAAAGTGCCTTGAAAAGAAGTTAATCCGAAAACCTCTGGTAGCAATGAAGCTAAATCAGTTAATAAAGTAATACGTTTTAAAGGGCTATGCAGAAAAGAGTAGGTCCCATCCGAGCTATATCGATACCTCGAATCGAACCGCTATGGAACCAAGGTTGACTAAGTCAAGCATCTTGTTGAAGCTGTCGCCATGCTTGGACGAATATAAAATCATTCGGCTACATGGCCGTATCGATACCGCACACAACATACCTTATCAACTTAAGAGGCCAATAATTTTACCGCAACGTCATTATATAACCAATCTAATCGTTAGCCACTTTCATGCACGTTTTCACCATTCAAACAATGAAACGGTGGTTAATGAGTTGAGGCAATTGTATTACGAGTACATACCACATCTGAGAGCTGTTTTGAGAAAGCGAAAAAAAAAAGGCAAAGCTGTAAGTACTGTCAAAGAAAATAAGTTAATCCACAACCACCTCTAATGGGACAGCTGCCAGCAGCAAGGATGGCTTCACATACGCGGGTGTTCTTCTATAGAGGCGCAGATTACTTTGGTCCTTTGTATGTTACGGTGGGACAACATCGGGAAAAGAGGTAACATGTCTCACAGTACGAGCGATCCACATTGAAATCGTTTACAACCTGACGAGCGACTCGTGCATCCTGGGACTGAAGCGCTTTATAGCCAGCAAAGGATTCCCTTTGGTGCTATTTTCTGACAACCGCACGAATTTTCGAGGAGCGAGCGTGGAGTTGA
Source organism: Volucella bombylans (assembly GCA_949129095.1). NCBI lineage: Eukaryota > Metazoa > Arthropoda > Insecta > Diptera > Syrphidae > Volucella > Volucella bombylans. The sequence goes on along the minus strand of OX422142.1, from coordinate 67,647,563 downwards.
ATCAAGAACTTTGGCAAAAGATTTCGAAATGTAACTTATCACCCTGCCAAGCAACCCGAATGGTGAACTTTTAGTCAGCATGATGACCCTAGATTGAGGGTATTCTTAATTCACGACCGCTTACTTATGTCCCAATTGATCACGAGAATGACGAGGCCCCCACACTCACACCTAATAATTTTTTAATTTTTCTGGCTTCAAAATAAGATCAGAACTCATAGGCGATGGGGCTGCTCGGAGAAAGAGCTGATTTATTAGCGAAAAATATGTAAACTCATTTTGGAATCGGTGGATCCGAGAGTACCTACCGGATCTGACACGTCGGACAAAATGGCTTAATTCATCGAAATCTGTAGATATCGTTATCGTAGTCGACCGGGAGAACTCAAGAAGGGACTGGCGATAGCGCGGTGCGCAGCGCTGTAGTTCAGACATCGAAAGGCATTTACACGCGACCGGTGGTTAAACTCAAAGTGCTAGACGTACGGCACGTCGGCGAAAATGGTGATCAGGGCGAAGCGCCCATCTCACCTGGGGGGAGTGTTACTGAACCTGCGAATGTAACAAGTCCATAATCAAAAAGTAGCTAATTGGCAGTCTGCTACTTACGATTGGCGGAAGCTATGGTAGACAGTTAACGAAAAATCATCGTCAAGTTGGTTTTTTCAAGCACAGCTGCTTAGGCGACTAGACGCGCACAAAAAAGAAAAAAAATAATTTTTAATAAAAGAAAATTAAAGCTTGTTAAAGGAAAACTAAAGTTTGTTTAAGAAAACAAAAGTTAAGAAGATTATTCTAAAAAACTCGAACTGTTTTTCTGAATTGGTGGCCGAGTCACCCCCGCAACAACTATATTGTTAATTTTAATATAAAGAAAAATACATTAAATTTGCCAACCCTTGACTATTCCCACATGATCCTACGTTATACAGTAAACAATTTCAATGAACTAAATTTAAGTCGATCTAATAAAAGAGTACAAGTTTGAGGAAAATTAGGTTGCAATCTTAAAATCTTTTATTGAACAACTTCCCGCAGTGCTTTCGCGTTACTGCCACAACAAAAGCGGTAAACTGTACCTTCCTCAAGACTTTTCCAATTTGAGCACATTATTTAAATTATATGCTCAACATCTTCAAGAAAAAAATATGGAGTCGTCGTCTATATTGTCATTACGAGTGTTTCGTCAAATGTTTAACAAAGATTTTCATTTCGGCTTCCATCTGCCCAAAACAGACAAATCGTCGGTACAATGCAGAGCTAGTCTAAGTCCAAAATTTAAAATTTTGCGATTTTTACATCAGAATGAAAACCAGTTGCATTCTGCGCGTGATTATGTGATAACCGTGTTCCTACGCGCAGTAGTTTGTTCACAATTTTAATCGTACAAAAAAATCCTATGTCCTAAGTTTTTTTTTTTTTAAATGCAGAACTAACCTATGTCTACCACTTGGACTTAGGTTTTGTGTCTTCTACAAAACAAATAGCCTAAGTCCACAATATTGTCACATAATGAAGTGCCCTTCCCAATTCCTTGTCACGCTTGTCGTTTGAGCATCAAGCGTGCAAAAGGCTAATACAAATTATGTTCTCTATCTTCTTGAGAAGATAATGTTGGAGAGCAGGAACTAGATCGTAAGCTTAGCTCGTAAGTATTTATCGTAAGCCTAGTCTTTACTTTAGTTATTAAGTAAATGGCACATTCTATTTCCGGAGTCAGCTTTGAAAGCTAGTGTCAAATTTAATAAAAATAAAAGACAAGTTTAATTTCAATCTCAAGTGAGTATTATAATTCAATTGTTACAAGAGTAACAAGACTATATAGACATAGCTTAGTTCTGCTCAAACAAAATATATAATGTGTGTTCTCTTTTTTATTGTTTTGTATTGACTTAGGATAGATTTGTCATTACGTAAAGTGAAAAGGTTCAGTTTGTTCTTTTTATAAGATGTCAAACAACATGTCAAGAGACCAAAAGGTGGTCTGCCTCGTCTTAAAACGACGAAGTAATACTGGTTAGTATAAAAAAATATTTTTACAATATAAAACAATTTTAATTTATTATAACATGCCTTAACTGTTCAAAGATCTGTTCGAAGTTCTGGTAGAGCCAGGAACATTGGAACAAAATTCAATCAATTTTTGAAAACATTACTAATGAAAATAGTAAGTACAGCCTATAATATTTAGTGTCTTTACTTTAAAATCTGTAATTCTTAGCACAATATGTGATCAATCTATTATGCTAAGAATTATAGCTAATTAAAACTTGTGTTCATTTTTTGAAAAAAGCACTTGAGGTCCAAAGAGAACAATTAGTTGCAGAACTGCAATGGATGAGTCCAGTTTTTGACTTTTTGAAAAATTGTACTTCTTGCTTAGAATAACTCTCATGAGGTTTTAAGTGAAGAGGACGAAAACGATCCTTTCGAAATAGATGATGGTGGTTCCGAATATAGTCCTTCAAACAGCAGTTCGTCCTCATCTATTAACAACGATTCAAGTCATAATCTTTCAATGAACGATGATAACTCAGTTGGTATCTCAAGAGAAGACGTCACATTACCCGGTGAGTGTCTTTGTAATGCTTCAAGAAACCATGATCTTTTGGGAACAAATTGTGGAGGTTTGGACCACAACCTTGGCAACAACAGTTTGGCAGCGTCTAATTCTATTCTTTCAATAAAGTGGTCGCAAAGAGGAAGAATGGGTTCGAAACAAGAGAAAATTTCTGAGAAACAGTGGGCAGGAGTACGTCAATTCTAAAAACAAAACGGTTTGCGAACGAACGATGAAACCTCTTTGCCATGAAAAATGCAGACTGAAATGCAACTCTAAAATCGACGAAGCATCTAGGAAACTAGTTTTCAAAGAATTTGAAAGTAAAAGAAATCTCTCGTATTATTACTACATGCCGACCCTACAAACTGATCAAAAAATTAAAGTATGCCAGACATTTATTATAAATACACTATCTATAAGCCATCAAATGGTTAAAACTATGGTTAATAAATCTTATAAAAAAGGAATCACTGTAGTAGAGGACGATAATCGTGGACGCACAAAGAATTCTCTTCTTCCAAGTTCCGTAAAAAACTCAGTTCGAGGACATATTAATAACATTCAAAGAGTAGAAAGCCATTACTGTACATCCAACTCACAAAGAGAGTATCTACCACCTGGACTAAACATAAAAAGATTGTATGAAATGTACGAAGAACATGAAAACATTACTCAAAAGGCATCCTTCACCGTGTATCGGCAGGTTTTTTTAACCGAGTTTAATTTGTCGTTTCATGTACCGAAGAAAGACCAATTTGATCTGTGCAACAAATTTAAAAAATCGTGTGGCAAAGAAAAAGACAACATGAAAGAAATTGTGGCGAATCACGTTAAGGCTAAAGAACTGGCAAGAAACGGAAAAACCAATGACAAACTCCGATCTGAAAGCTCTCCTTATTTCTGCGTTGTTGCTTTTGACCGGCAAAAAGCACTTATATCTAGAGTCCGACCGAACATTCGGTTTCGGCCACATTCGGCTTAAATTTCCACCTTCGGCAAAACATTCGGCTTCGGCAAGAAAAGGCCGAAGATTTTGCCGAAGCCGAACCATTTTTCCGCAAAAATTAAACTATCATGAGTGTTTTGGAGAAGATTTCGGCAAGTTATTTCATGTTTGTTTCGTTTCTGTAGCATGTAGCTGTACAAGGAATGCTGATATTTTTAATTATTGGGCCTCAAGTCCTTATAACTACTTGAAAGAAGTAGCTAACAAATATTTATCAGCTCCTACTAGTGTAGCGAGTGAGCAATTATTCAGTGCTGCTGGACAAATTTATGCTGATCGGGGCTAATTTGCAGGGAGAAAATGTACAAAAACTTTTGTTTCTTACATGTAGTATTAAGTTATTTAATTTTGATTATTAATTCTACTTCATCGTTTGTCTTCTCATATTAACTTTGTTTGTTGTATTTACGTGTTATCGAATGTACCTAGGGTTTTGGATTTTTTTACTGGTTGTTTTTTGTTTTTATTTCTTTGCTAAGCATTCATTTTGATTGTTCCGTTTATGTGTTATTTAAAAGAGTCTACTGCAATATTTTACTGGCTATTTTGCTGTTTGTGTCTTTGTAAAACAAATTAATAAAAAAGAAAATATCTACCGATCAATTTTATCAAACTGATCACTATATTTTAGGCTCTTTAGCATTTTGAAATACAATCTCCATTAGATTCGGCTTCGGCCGAAGGTGATGAAGAAACCGAAGTTCGGCTTCGGCCAAAAAATTCACCTTCGGTCGGACTCTACTTATATCCCCAAAAACTGAAATCTCGCAATTATATTACAGGCGCAATTATATTGGGCCCCCGCCCAATTATCAAAGCCTCGCCCTTTAATGACGTTGTCTAATAATGAACGGGGGCAGAACAAAGTACTGGTCTTATCGTAAACATCTGCAGATAACCCTACCGAAGGTTGCTACGATTCGATCAGTCACAAGTTGCCGGTCATAGGTCTTGTTGGCGGCTGGACCACCGGTAGTCCCTACCAGGACTTAAATCACGGTACCATGGGAGTCAGGAGCCCCTCGGATCTCGGTCCGGGCCTGACTTGTTAGAGGTAGGCCCCCTTGTGGGAGCGTCATGGTGGGTGTGGTTTAAACCCAAAATCGCGGGAAGGGTTTCGGCCCAATGTAGATTTGCAATAAGTACTGGGTGCTGCGACCCTAAGAGCAGTAAGAGGTTTTAGGTCGGCCTCGACTCTTACCAAGGGTGGAACTTGTGCCGGCAACACAGTTCCGAATTGGTATCTGAAACAGTGGAATGACGGTGAGCGATGGCAAGGCGTATCCTTGCTCCCATGGATGTATGGGCATCCCGTGGAATGAGGCCGTAAGAGGCAGGTGTCCACGCAAACACAAGAGACGTTCTGTCTACTTACAATCTGACTGTGTATGACATTGGCTCCCGTCAAGGTTTTTGCTTTATGTGGCATGAAGCTATAGCATCGAGAGGGGCTTGTGAAATAGGAGGCTGTGTGTTCTCTTTCATAAAAACCAAAGTTGATGAAGGGAAAAAAAGTTTTAGTTTTTATTCCGACAACTGCAGTGGACAAAATCGAAACCGATACTTGTTTTGTTTGTACCAGCATTGCACAGCTAAATTCAAGGTAGAAATCAGGCACACACAAAACGAGGGCGACTCGATGCATAGTGTCATCGAAAGAGCCAACAAAAATATACCAATTTACTGTCCAGATCAGTGGTACAATGTTGCGCGGACTGCTTGCAAGGCTAAGCCATATATAGTCAAAGAAATGTATGCGAGCGACATTTTTGACTTAACACAACCAAAAACTGGAAAAAAGACGAAGAAGTAAATGACGTCAAATGGAGCAAGGTTAAACTGGTTCAAACATTCCCAGAAACTCCCAATTTTACAAAGTTTAACTATGCATTTGATGGTGAAACGAAAATTATCAAGACAATGGAGAAAAAAAGAAGAACTCTCCAAAATTTAGACATTGTGATGACTTATTAAAGGACACGACGCTTCTTGGATGAAGGAGAATGAACAGCTTTCTTTGTTGACTGTTACTGTATATGTTTTTTAAAATGCTTGGTTTTTGATACTAAATAGCTTTGGTAAATACCGCAAGATTTAATGAAGTCTGTTATGTCGTTTGTCATACAGACCCAGAACATAACTCTCTTGTTCGATGTAAACATCTGTGGATACCAAAATGTCCGTCATGAATTTTTGCCATCATTTCCCGTCGTAATACATCAAGTACGATTAATTTCGTGCCCTTGAACAAAACCATCTCTTCACGAAAACGTGAAGATCTCAAGTGGTTTGTGATCAGTTTCTACTGTTAAACGTTTTCCAATTATGTACTCGCGAAACTTCTCCCAACCAAATTGTATAGCAATGGCTTCTTTTTGTATTTGCGGATATGCGATTTGAGATGACGAGAATGCTTTTGACGCATAGGCAACCGGTTGATCACCTTGAAGTAGAACCGCTCCAATACAAAAGTTGCTAGCATCGACCTGAAACTTGACATCTTCATTTGGATTATAAAATTTTAATAGGGGAGTGTTAGAAAAAATTGATTTTAAGAGCTCAAAAGCATTGTTGTGGTTCTCTGTCCATTCCCAAGCAACGTCTTTTTTAAGTAAAGATCTAAGACTGTTAGTTACATCAGAAAAGTTATGAATAAACTTACTCAGATATGTTACCATTCCAAGGAGTCTGCAATTCGACTTTATTTTGTGGAGCTTTTAAAGACATAATTGCACTCACCTTGTCTGGATTCGCTTGAACGCCTTTGTTTGTTAATATATGTCAAAAGAAATTTCACGTTTGTTGTGTTGAATACGCATTTTTCTTTATTTAGTTTTAAGCCACTTTGTTGAATTTTGTTGAGTACTTGCTGTGTGGTTTTTTCAAGCTGTTTTATAGTTTTACCGTGTATTAATGTCATCTGTGGAGACCTCAGTGTTTTCTATTCCATCCAATAGATTTGACATGTAGCTCTGGTAAACTTCCGACGCTGACGCTATACCAAAAGGTAATCGCTTGTATGAAACACGGCCGCAAGGCGTTGCCATCGTTAAGATTTTCGATGTGCGCGGAGTCACTTTAATTTGCCAGAATCCTTTTTTGCAATCTAGCAGTGTAAAATATTGGGATCCCTTGATGTTTGCCACGATCTCTTCAATAGTTTTAAGTGGATGATATCGTCTAATAATATTTTTGTTTACCTCGGAGGGATCGATGCATATTCTTATTTTGTTGTTTTTATTTACCACAACCATTGGGGATACTGCAGGTGTGACGCCCGTTGCTTTTCTAAAACACCCATCTCCAGCATTTTGCCTATTTCGGCTTTAACTTTATCGCGAATGGAGTGAGGCACTTTGCGCGCAGCATAAATCTCAAAAATCCGATTTTCAACTAAGCCAATGTCATATTCATAATCAGAGAGACAACCGAGCCCCAAAAAAATGTTTTCGTCGACTTGTAGCTCTTTAACTCGAACAACTAAATTTAAAACATCACACGCTTTTCTTCCCAAAATGGGCGCAACAGGGTAGTCAACGACTTTAAAATTGATGCGAGCTTTTTTATGGCGCACTAAACACCGAGTGTTAACCTCTCCACACACATCTATACAATTGCCACCAAATGCTATTAATTTCTTAGTTGAGGAACTTTTTAGTCTTTTTGTTATTTTGCTGGGGATAGATTTTGTCAGCACGTTGCACTGCGCTCCAGTGTCTAACTTCAGTATAACTGTCTCATTATTTATTTGTACTTCTTCATACTCGTTATTCTTTGTCTCTTTAGTTGTCTTATTTGTCTCCACTGATAGAACAAGTAGATCATCCGACTCTGTTTCGCTTGCATCTGATTTATGAAAATTATATTCGTCGACTTTGTTTACAGCATGTACTCTTTTCTTCTTAAAACACAACTCTGAGAAGTGCCTGCCTAACGGTTGCAGGTGTCGGCTGTTTTAACCTCTTGGCTGTGTGTGTTGTTGTTGTGGTATTGTTTGTCTTTTTTAGAGCTTTTGTATTCTTTTTTGTTGTTTCTGATTGATTGAGATTAGTATGCATGTTGTTTGTATTTGGTTAGTGCATATATTTCGTCGGCTTTGTGGTATTCTTTCAACTGTAGTGTTGCTGCCTCATTTGCTCTACAAATTTTTATCGTTTTGTCCAGCTCTAGGTTTCCTTCTCCTAATAATTTTTCACGAATCGTATCACTGAGTATACCAACAACAATTTTGTCTCTTATTAAGTTGTCCTCTAATGTTCCAAAGTCACATTTTTTGCCTTGATTGGTTATTATTGTTAAAAATTCGTCAAAGGTTTCACCTTGGTTTTGTGCCATCATGTTTAATGCATATTGCTCAAATGTAATATTTGCTTTAGGAGCAAAATACTCTTCAAATTTCCTTTGAATTATATGTAGTTTCTTCCGGTCTACGTCTGATAACGTAAAAGCATTATAAATGTTGACAGCATCAGGTCCGATTGATGACATAAAAGTTGCCACTTGGACTTCTGGAGATCTGCTTTCAATACCCGCAGCGACAGAAAACCACGTATATTGCTGCATCCAATGCTTCCAGGCTAAAGCCATGTTGTTGTTTGCTATAACTAAGGCTTTTGGTGGGTTTATAAATGATGAACTAATATTTGCAGCAGCGCCAACTCCACTTTGGGTATCAGGCATCGTGTTTTATTGTGTTTTATTGTTTTATTGTATTTTTTATTAATTTAGAAAATTTAGGAAATTTTGAAACTAAGAGAGTTCTTGTAGGTATGTAGTTTTTTTTTTCTAATTATTTACATACTGGGTGAGTTTTTTAACTTGAGACATCCAAATTACTCGAAAAATACACGATATCGCGAAAAATGTTTCAGACAAAAATCACAAGGTTCTGAAGGGGACATAAGATGGTGACCATGAGTTTGACCTTGAGCCCCATTTTCAAGGTTAAACCAAGGTAACTTTCAAAACAATAATGTTTTGCATTTTTTTTTATTTTAGTTTTTTTTAGTAAATATGTTTAAATTATCGATTTTTGTGTTATTGTATTCCATACAGAAATAAATAAAATGTTATTTTGTTTCCTTTAAAATCTTTATTACTTTTTAATTTTATCGTAAGCGCCACACACTTGTCACAAATTTGACAGCATAACAGCAAAAATATCGCAAACACAAAAACTGCATTTATTTCTTGAGAAATTTATCCAATTCTATTCGCCCAGACATGATTGAATGCAGAAATCGAGCACTTTTGCTTATAATATACAGAAAAAAAAAGTTTTCTGTAAATTTCAGCTTTTATCGCTTACGATTAACTTGCTCGATAAGTTCGAAGTCAATTTTATTTTTTATTTATTTTAAAGCTGGTTTTATATCTTGCATCGTTATTCTCTTAAATTTAAAAATGGCGAATGCAATTAACAAAAGGGACATATTGAATAGAGTTCTTAGTTTGAACGATACCATCAACAAAAAAATCATTAAATCTATTTGCTATACCATATCTTTAGCTTCCTTATAAAAAACGCAGCCAAATACTATATCTTTTATATCACAGCACTTTTCTTTCTTTAACACATATTGTTTCAAGTTTCGCCACATATCTTTTTGGTTTCTGAAGTTTCGACTTTGCGTTTGATATATTTACATTGGCAATTTTTAATTTTATACCTGTTTCTAATTGTTAGAGGTTTCGCATATATAGGATCCACACAGGGCCAAAGAAATTTTTATTCCTGTGTTCACAGAGGGTCTTCCGTGCTGTACTCGAGTCGCTAGTAGATCTTCCATTATTTGCGTTAACATTTTGGGCTTTGCTTTTGCACAACGAATGCATTTTTGGACCACTGATATAACCAGTCTTCCCCCGGATAGGCCAATATTTTTGGTGCACTATGGCTAGAAAGGCTTGTGGCATTATATGACTTTTTTTAAGTGCAGATCTGTTATTATTAATTTGCTTATTTGATGATTATATGGCAATACTACTGGGTGTTTAGCTTCGTAGTTCAAAATTGACGGCTCCAAACGACCTCACACCCGCAGGATTCCTCCTCCATCCAAAAACGGGGGTAAGGTGTTCTGTTTCTGTACACATCTTCCACTTCGTAGTTCGTATTCTCTCAAAATTGTATATCTTTGTATATCTCTCAAAATTACTTGCGTTGCATTATGGATGTCCATTGTAATGGAATTATCTGATCGTTCATTTGACGTGTTTTTTTTTTTGAATCTAGGAATTCTATGCATTCGTGATAAAGTGTGTTGGTGTTCCATAGTGCTGATGATATCAGCAGAGGTGTCATCAAGAACTACTTTCGGGGCCTTTTTTTCTACGTTTGTGCCTTTAGCTTTGAATTCGCCCGGCCAGCTAGTCTATGGTCCGAATAATTAGAGTGGTCCATAAAACCACGTATAATAGGTGAATGCGTACTGGGTTATTGTGTAATGTGTAATGCTGTCTGGTGTCTGGTTAAGTAGTGTATATGTATATTCGTAGGGTATTTTTGTTGTTAAGAAGGACTACTCCATATGTGGTAAAAAGGACTTACATTTTAATATATTTTAATTAACTATGAAAATGTACTTTAGATACTTGATATGTATTACGTTAGGTAACTCTGAAAAATATGACTTTACTCGTTGCCGGTTGAATTGCTAGTCAAGTCAGAATCGGACGAATTCACCAGATTTTGTTCGCTTCCCAGAAGAGTTTTTGTTATTCATCCAATGATCCATTTGTATGGTGGTGAATTTGGTTCCTTGACTAAAACAACATCACCAGTATTTTAATTTGGCTGTGTCCGTTGTCACTTTGCTTGTTGTTATAATGATGTGAGATATTCCTTGTGCCAACGGACCCAGAAGCCTTGTAGCATTGTCTGTAATAAAGACCAATTAGTACTTATAGAAATAGCTTTGTTAGGAACAATTGGTTGGGGAACGGCCGTTAGAGGTTCGCCTCTTAAGGAATATCGGGTATTTAATGTTTGCCACATTGGACGGGAATTACGAGTAATTATCGACTCTATTTTTTTCAGCAACGTATACATCTCGAATATTAGTTTGCTTTCTCCTATAACGCGTTTCAGATGACGCTTTGTGGACTTAACGCACGCCTCCCACAATCCACCAAAGTGAGGGGAGGAGGGTGGAATGAACTTCCAATGGATTTTATCCTTCGATAGGTAGTCGATCACAATGGTGCTATGTTGTTGACTACACAGGAGCTCGTACATCTCATTCAATATGCGCCTAGCACCATGAAAATTGGTGCCATTATCACTCCATATTTGGTACGGTTTACCGCGACACGAAACAAACCCATCTAACGCGAGTAAAAATACTGCAGATGCTAAGTCTCTCACCAATTCGAGGTGTATGGCCTTCGTAACTATACAAAGAAAGAGCGCGATATATGCTTTTACGAATTTAGGGTTTCTTTCCCGAGATAACCGCAGGGTTATTGGACCAATATAAACATATCCAGCATTACTAAATGGTCGCGCGTATTGGATACGTTCAGCTGGGAGATTTCCCATTAGCTGTTTGACAGTAACTAAGCGTTCCGAAAAGCACGTAACATAATCATACACAATTGTACGAGCAGGGTTTCTGCATCCAAGTATGTATTATCGCAAACATAGGTGACGCTCCCGGATGTAGATATTTCTTATGTATGTACTGCGCTATAAGCTTGGAAATTGGATGAGATTTGCACAATATGATAGGATGTTCCTTTGAGTATGTTAAATTCAAGTTCTCTAGACGACCGCCAACTCAAAGTACGTCACACGAATCAATAAACGGGCAGAGAGGTAATAATTTACTTTTCGAATGTAGTCCTTTACTGTTCTTAAGATCATGGATTTAATTTTATCGTAAGCGCAACACACTTGTCACAAATTTGACAGCATAACAGCAAAAATATCGCAAACACAAAAACTGCATTTATTTCTTGAGAAATTTATCCAATTCTATTCGCCCAGACATGATTGAATGCAGAAATCGGGCACTTTTGCTTATAATATACAGAAAAAAAAAGTTTTCTGTAAATTTCAGCTTTTATCGCTTACGATTAACTTGCTCGATAAGTTCGAAGTCAATTTTATTTTTTATTTATTTTAAAGCTGGTTTTATATCTTGCATCGTTATTTTCTTAAATTTAAAAATGGCGAATGCAATTAACAAAAGGGACATATTGAATAGAGTTCTTAGTTTGAACGATACCATCAATAAAAAAATCATTAAATCTATTTGCTATACCATATCTTTAGCTCCCTTATAAAAAACGCAGCCAAATACTATATCTTTTATATCACAGCACTTTTCTTTCTTTAACACATATTGTTTCAAGTTTCGCCACATATCTTTTTGGTTTCTGAAGTTTCGACTTTGCGTTTGATATATTTACATTGGCAATTTTTAATTGTATACCTGTTTCTAATTGTTAGGGGTTTCGCATATATAGGATCCACACAGGGTCAAAGAAATTTTTATTCCTGTGTTCACAGAGGGTCTTCCGTGCTGTACTCGAGTCGCTAGTAGATCTTCCATTATTTGCGTTAACATTTTGGGCTTTGCTTTTGCACAACGAATGCATTTTTGGACCACTGATATAACCAGTCTTCCCCCGGATAGGCCAATATTTTTGGTGCACTATGGCTAGAAAGGCTTGTGGCATTATATGACTTTTTTTAAGTGCAGATCTGTTATTATTAATTTGCTTATTTGATGATTATATGGCAATACTACTGGGTGTTTAGCTTCGTAGTTCAAAATTGACGGCTCCAATCGACCTCACACCTGCAGGATTCCTCCTCCATCCAAAAACGGGGGTAAGGTGTTCTGTTTCTTTACACACCTTCCACTTCGTAGTTCGTATTCTCTCAAAATTGTATATCTTTGTATATCTCTCAAAATTACTTGCGTTGCATTATGGATGTCCATTGTAGTGGAATTATCTGATCGTTCATTTGACGTGTTTTTTTTTTTTTGAATCTAGGAATTCTATGCATTCGTGAAAAAGTGTGTTGGTGTTCCATAGTGCTGATGATACCAGCAGAGGTATCATCAAGAACTACTTTCGGGGCCTTGTTTTCTACGTTTGTGCCTTTAGCTTTGAATTCGCCCGGCCAGCTAGTCTATGGTCCGAATAATTAGAGTGGTCCATAAAACCACGTATAATAGGTGAATGCGTACTGGGTTATTGTGTAATGTGTAATGCTGTCTGGTGTCTGGTTAAGTGGTGTATATGTATGTTCGTAGGGTATTTTTGTTGTTAAGAAGGACTACTCCATATATGGTAAAAAGGACTTACATTTTAATATATTTTAATTAACTATGAAAATGTACTTTAGATACTTGATATGTATTACGTTAGGTAACTCTGAAAAATATGACTTTACTCGTTGCCGGTTGAATTGCTAGTCAAGTCAGAATCGGACGAATTCACCAGATTTTGTTCGCTTCCCAGAAGAGTTTTTGTTATTCATCCAATGATCCATTTGTATGGTGGTGAATTTGGTCCCTTGACTAAAACAACATCACCAGTATTTTAATTTGGCTGTGTCCGTTGTCACTTTGCTTGTTGTTGTAATGATGTGAGATATTCCTTGTGCCAACGGACCCAGAAGCCTTGTAGCATTGTCTGTAATAAAGACCAATTAGTACTTATAGAAATAGCTTTGTTAGGAACAATTGGTTGGGGAACGGCCGTTAGAGGTTCGCCTCTTAAGGAATATCGGGTATTTAATGTTTGCCACATTGGACGGGAATTACGAGTAATTATCGACTCTATTTTTTTCAGCAACGTATACATCTCGAATATTAGTTTGCTTTCTCCTATAACGCGTTTCAGATGACGCTTTGTGGACTTAACGCACGCCTCCCACAATCCACCAAAGTGAGGAGAGGAGGGTGGAATGAACTTCCAATGGATTTTATCCTTCGATAGGTAGTCGATCACAATGGTGCTATGTTGTTGACTACACAGGAGCTCGTACATCTCATTCAATATGCGCCTAGCACCATGAAAATTGGTGCCATTATCACTCCATATTTGGTACGGTTTACCGCGACACGAAACAAACCCATCTAACGCGAGTAAAAATACTGCAGATGTTAAGTCTCTCACCAATTCGAGGTGTATGGCCTTCGTAACTATACAAAGAAAGAGAGCGATATATGCTTTTACGAATTTAAGGTTTCTTTCCCGAGATAACCGCAGGGTTATTGGACCAATATAAATATATCCAGCATTACAAATGGTCGCGCGTATTGGATACGTTCAGCTGGGAGATATCCCATTAGCTGTTTGACAGTAACTAAGCGTTCCGTAAAGCACGTAACATAATCATACACAATTGTACGAGCAGGGTTTCTGCATCCAAGTATGTATTATCGCAAACATAGGTGACGCTCCCGGATGTAGATATTTCTTATGTATGTACTGCGCTATAAGCTTGGAAATTGGATGAGATTTGCACAATATGATAGGATGTTCCTTTGAGTATGTTAAATTCAAGTTCTCTAGACGACCGCCAACTCAAAGTACGTCACACGAATCAATAAACGGGCAGAGAGGTAATAATTTACTTTTCGAATGTAGTCCCTTACTGTTCTTAAGATCATGGATTTAATTTTATCGTAAGCGCCACACACTTGTCACTAATTTGACAGCATAACAGCAAAAATATCGCAAACACAAAAACTGCATTTATTTCTTGAGAAATTTATCCAATTCTATTCGCCCAGACATGATTGAATGCAGAAATCGAGCACTTTTGCTTATAATATACAGAAAAAAAAAGTTTTCTGTAAATTTCAGCTTTTATCGCTTACGATTAACTTGCTCGATAAGTTCGAAGTCAATTTTATTTTTTATTTATTTTAAAGCTGGTTTTATATCTTGCATCGTTATTCTCTTAAATTTAAAAATGGCGAATGCAATTAACAAAAGGGACATATTGAATAGAGTTCTTAGTTTGAACGATACCATCAACAAAAAAATCATTAAATCTATTTGCTATACCATACCTTTAGCTTCCTTATAAAAAACGCAGCCAAATACTATATCTTTTATATCACAGCACTTTTCTTTCTTTAACACATATTGTTTCAAGTTTCGCCACATATCTTTTTGGTTTCTGAAGTTTCGACTTTGCGTTTGATATATTTACATTGGCAATTTTTAATTTTATACCTGTTTCTAATTGTTAGAGGTTTCGCATATATAGGATCCACACAGGGCCAAAGAAATTTTTATTCCTGTGTTCACAGAGGGTCTTCCGTGCTGTACTCGAGTCGCTAGTAGATCTTCCATTATTTGGGTTAACATTTTGGCTAGAAAGTTTTGTGGCATTATATGACTTTTTTTAAGTGCAGATCTGTTATTATTAATTTGCTTATTTGATGATTATATGGCAATACTACTGGGTGTTTAGCTTCGTAGTTCAAAATTGACGGCTCCAATCGACCTCACACCCGCAGGATTCCTCCTCCATCCAAAAACGGGGGTAAGGTGTTCTGTTTCTGTACACATCTTCCACTTCGTAGTTCGTATTCTCTCAAAATTGTATATCTTTGTATATCTCTCAAAATTACTTGCGTTGCATTATGGATGTCCATTGTAGTGGAATTATCTGATCGTTCATTTGACGTGTTTTTTTTTTGAATCTAGGAATTCTATGCATTCGTGAAAAAGTGTGTTGGTGTTCCATAGTGCTGATGATACCAGCAGAGGTATCATCAAGAACTACTTTCGGGGCCTTTTTTTCTACGTTTGTGCCTTTAGCTTTGAATTCGCCCGGCCAGCTAGTCTATGGTCCGAATAATTAGAGTGGTCCATAAAACCACGTATAATAGGTGAATGCGTACTGGGTTATTGTGTAATGTGTAATGCTGTCTGGTGTCTGGTTAAGTGGTGTATATGTATATTCGTAGGGTATTTTTGTTGTTAAGAAGGACTACTCCATATGTGGTAAAAAGGACTTACATTTTAATATATTTTAATTAACTATGAAAATGTACTTTAGATACTTGATATGTATTACGTTAGGTAACTCTGAAAAATATGACTTTACTCGTTGCCGGTTGAATTGCTAGTCAAGTCAGAATCGGACGAATTCACCAGATTTTGTTCGCTTCCCAGAAGAGTTTTTGGTATTCATCCAATGATCCATTTGTATGGTGGTGAATTTGGTTCCTTGACTAAAACAACATCACCAGTATTTTAATTTGGCTGTGTCCGTTGTCACTTTGCTTGTTGTTGTAATGATGTGAGATATTCCTTGTGCCAACGGACCCAGAAGCCTTGTAGCATTGTCTGTAATAAAGACCAATTAGTACTTATAGAAATAGCTTTGTTAGGAACAATTGGTTGGGGAACGGCCGTTAGAGGTTCGCCTCTTAAGGAATATCGGGTATTTAATGTTTGCCACATTGGACGGGAATTACGAGTAATTATCGACTCTATTTTTTTCAGCAACGTATACATCTCGAATATTAGTTTGCTTTCTCCTATAACGCGTTTCAGATGACGCTTTGTGGACTTAACGCACGCCTCCCACAATCCACCAAAGTGAGGGGAGGAGGGTGGAATGAACTTCCAATGGATTTTATCCTTCGATAGGTAGTCGATCACAATGGTGCTATGTTGTTGACTACACAGGAGCTCGTACATCTCATTCAATATGCGCCTAGCACCATGAAAATTGGTGCCATTATCACTCCATATTTGGTACGGTTTACCGCGACACGAAACAAACCCATCTAACGCGAGTAAAAATACTGCAGATGCTAAGTCTCTCACCAATTCGAGGTGTATGGCCTTCGTAACTATACAAAGAAAGAGCGCGATATATGCTTTTACGAATTTAGGGTTTCTTTCCCGAGATAACCGCAGGGTTATTGGACCAATATAAACATATCCAGCATTACTAAATGGTCGCGCGTATTGGATACGTTCAGCTGGGAGATTTCCCATTAGCTGTTTGACAGTAACTAAGCGTTCCGAAAAGCACGTAACATAATCATACACAATTGTACGAGCAGGGTTTCTGCATCCAAGTATGTATTATCGCAAACATAGGTGACGCTCCCGGATGTAGATATTTCTTATGTATGTACTGCGCTATAAGCTTGGAAATTGGATGAGATTTGCACAATATGATAGGATGTTCCTTTGAGTATGTTAAATTCAAGTTCTCTAGACGACCGCCAACTCAAAGTACGTCACACGAATCAATAAACGGGCAGAGAGGTAATAATTTACTTTTCGAATGTAGTCCTTTACTGTTCTTAAGATCATGGATTTAATTTTATCGTAAGCGCAACACACTTGTCACAAATTTGACAGCATAACAGCAAAAATATCGCAAACACAAAAACTGCATTTATTTCTTGAGAAATTTATCCAATTCTATTCGCCCAGACATGATTGAATGCAGAAATCGGGCACTTTTGCTTATAATATACAGAAAAAAAAAGTTTTCTGTAAATTTCAGCTTTTATCGCTTACGATTAACTTGCTCGATAAGTTCGAAGTCAATTTTATTTTTTATTTATTTTAAAGCTGGTTTTATATCTTGCATCGTTATTTTCTTAAATTTAAAAATGGCGAATGCAATTAACAAAAGGGACATATTGAATAGAGTTCTTAGTTTGAACGATACCATCAATAAAAAAATCATTAAATCTATTTGCTATACCATATCTTTAGCTCCCTT